>CM076582.1:375865415-376349679 GCA_034641835.2 Pinus albicaulis
AAGACAACGTCTACCGGAGGAATGAATGTGGAACCAAATGCTTTCCGGAGTTGTAAAAGGCCACTCCCAGCACAGGTAATCTTTTTATACATGAAAGGGGTGCATCAAGCTTTTGAAGTTTGTGTTCATGATGAATGGAAAATTTTGACACCCACTTTGCAAGAAGATGTTAATAATCATGCCGCTAATGAGAATGTAAAAGAAGAGGATGTTGAAAGCTCTAGAGTCATTGAATTCATTGCTAGTATTCAAAGGAGAGCCACTACCTCATCAAATTCACCTCCTCAAGAAGGTGACAACGGTGAGTGTTCAAGGTATAAATTTGCCTCTAATCAAATTGCTTTTGATTATGATAAACATGGTAAATATTCAGATAAAAACATGGTAAATATTCAAATAAGATATAGAAAATAACTTGCATGTTCCTTTTGTGGTTTGAATAATCATAATGTTTATAGATGTTGGAAGAAGATATCCATGCACATGAAACTTTCTAAATAAATGAGGCAAAAATTCAAAGGCCCATTGGACAAGGAAAATGATGTTGAAAATAAGTTGAAATTGCTTATTACTCATTGCCATAAGAAAGGTCACCTTGTAGAATATTTTGCTACATACAACACTGAACATTTTTAAAACATAAACTAACTTCTAGCAAACAATAATATTAAATTAGATTTAATTGTTTGTGCAGTTGAATTGATGTGCATAGAAAAACTGGGAATAGATATCTTTGATACATACAACACACAAATGAAAAATCTTAAAAGATAAATCAATCTTGCAAACAAAAGGGTATTTAACTAGACAGAAATGTCCATATAGATTCAGCCAGAAACCCAGACCTAGTCAAAGAAAACATGAACCAATGGTTTATTTCAACTCTACATCAACGTTGAAAAATCAAACTATTATGATGTGTTACAAATCAGCCTACATGGCAAAGTGTTGGTCGGCCTAAAAGGAAGTAATTCTATCTATATTTATATACCTTGTCTATGGCTCTTTTAATAAGGAATAACTCGGCAATCTCTGAAAACAGTTTACAGATTCTTGTAAGATTCAGTACGAATATTTTGATGGGCTTTCAGTGTGAAGTTTAAAGAGTTTGAAAATAGTGTGGATCTATTGTTCGGTCATCTTTGAAGCAGATTGCGGATAGTATAGTATGAAGCAGATTGCATATAGTGTGAAGCAAATTGCGGATAGTCTAAGGAAGATTACAAATGCCAGAAACAAATATGTGGATATATGTTGCAGGATGCAACACCAACTAATGTTGTTGATAAGACTGTTAAAATAGAGACATACCACGAACCCAAGGGTTTATCTGACCCTGCTATGTCAAAGGTTAATGTTGTGGATAAGACTGTTAAAATAGAGACAGAGAACAAACCCAAGGGTTTATCTGACCCTGTTGTGTCAAAGGTTGATCAAAATAAGAAGAAAAAACAAGGCAGTAAGGAAGCAAACAATGAAGATGGCAGTGGCAAAGATAAGTTTGCTGGCTTGATTTTTATGTGTAATTCTCAAACAAAGCAAGAGTGTTTCTGATACAAAGTGTTTGGGTTGCCACCAACCAAAAGGAGCTTGTAGAAAAGGTGAAGCTCGGAATGAAGCTCTTCTTGTATGATTTTAACCTTAGACAAATGTATGGTATCTACAAGACAGCGTCTGCCGGAGGAATGAATGTGGAACCAAATGCTTTCCGAAGTTGTAAAAGGCCACTCCCAACACACGTAATCTTTTTATACATGAAAGGGGTGCATCAAGCTTGTGAAGTTTGTATTCATGTTGAATGGAAAAGTTTGACACCCACTTTGCAAGAAGATGTTAATAATCATGCAGCTAATGAGAATGTAAAAGAAGAGGATGTTGAAAGCTCTAGATTCATTGAATTCATTGCTAGTATTCAGAGGAGAGCCACTACCTCATCAAATTCACCTCCTCAAGAAGGCGACAACGATGAATGTTCAAGGTATAAATTTGTCTCTAATCAAATTGCTTTTGATTATGATAAATATGGTAAATATTCACATAAGATTTGGAAAATAACTTGCATGTTCCTTTTGTGGTTTGAATAATCATAATGTTTATAGATGTTGGAAGAAGATATCCATGCATGTATGAAACTTTCTAAATAAATGAGGCAAAAGGTCCAAGGCCCATTGGACAAGGAAAATGATGTTGAAAATAAGTTGCAATTGTTTATTACTCATTGCCATAAGAAAATTCACCTTGTAGACAAGTGTTGGACTTTGTATCTCTCTAATTAAAAAGAAAAGGCATCTTCACTGATCATTAATTATTACCAGAGAAAACTCCTCATGTTTATCAATATGGTTGACAATATGTAATTTTTGTTTGTGGATGATCGTTTAGAGTTACATTGATTTATTTTTTAATACACTTATTGGAAGATTTGGGTCCCAAGCGCAGATATGTGATGAAGTTATAGTGAATAAAATTAAAGCAATGGGTTGGACTAGAATTTCCTAGAGAGTTCCTTTATGACAAGGGTAACCTAAACAAGAACTTTTATAGGAGAAGTTGGTAAAGATTTGTTAGGTGAGGTGAATTATGGTTACTATTTCTTTAAATACTTTCTCATTTAGTTACAATCGACCTATGAAGAGAGAAATTATTAATGGCTATATAGAGTACCTTTTAAATTGTGATGACCTTCTCAATTATCACTTTGGGTCCCTACATAGATGAAATAAATGCATAAAGTATCTCTTAAGAATGGATTTTTTGAATTTTCCTTATTTAACATTTGTGACATCATCATCATCATCATGAAACTTGGGTACTAATGTAGAGAACTATGTCTAAATCTTTAGCATTTAGGAAATTTGAATATTTACATATTTTACTATTGGATACATTTAATTATGCAATCCTTATGGTATGAACTACTAAATACTATATACAATAATTAGGGTCCCAGCTAACAAGCACATGCCTTTAATTTTAAAAAAGTTTTACATATCAAAAATATTAACAAATTAGGGATTTAGAAATTTTATAACTATACCCGAGCCAGAAACTTAAAAACTACTATACACAAATTTTTAAAAAATATAATAAAAAAATTGATGAAAAAAATAGACATTGATTACTTTAATCAATAAAAATCTAAACTCAAATGATTTCAACATAAAACTTATTAATTAAAAATTCATCAAAACAAAATTAATCAAAATATAAAATAAGCTTATGCATCCATATTTACATTTGTGACTTTAATCAAGACTGTAGACCTATGTAAATTTGTTACTTTAATCAAAACTTACACCTAAAATGATTTGGAAATAAATTGTTCGTTAAAAATTCATCCCAAAAATATATCGAACTATGAAATTAAACATTATACCTCTTCTTAGTAACCTTTCATTAAATTCTAATTTTTTATTAATTAAAATTTTAAAATAAAAATTTATTATTTTACAGATTTTAATTTACAAAATAATAACTTTAATTAAATAAATTTACGTTAGTTTTTTTATTTTACTGGTTGTGAAAAGTTAATGTTTTGTCTAATGTTGATCATGCCGTTTGGATAAGCAATATTGACTTTGTGTCGTGCAACTAGCTTCTTTTGGTTTCAGAAAATTTAACATTTGTGCGTTAATAGTACAGTGAGGAAATGGTGATGAGGCCATCCTATACAGTGACTAGTGATTCAGTTGATGTTTTGATGGAATTTTCTTCTCTTCATGTCGAACGGACACCCACAAGACTTCTATAGCCTTCAGAATAAGCCCCACGTTAAACATGCACGCAAAACGAATGTCTTCCAGATGAAATATTTTGACTTCTATTGGAGCATTCTAAACATAGTGTCCATGGTGTTTGGATATTCATACAATTTTTTAAGTTAGGAATTTAAATTCTTGAAGGAAATCAAATTATTTCCTTTAGTATTACAAATTAGAACTTTCCTCCAAAGTTCCTCGAGATTTGGCTTAGATAGGTGCAACAATTTCTCTTGCTTTTTATTTATATAGTACATTTTCTTCTTTTTAATACGAGCTTTGTATGTATTTATTTTATCAATATTTAAAGTTTGTTAATGGCATCCCTTATTTATTTTCTAGCAATTTTACAATCATTATCATAGCAAGGTTCATTGCTTCATTTTTCATTTACATGAGACTTCAATAGAGAACTTGTTCATGAAAGTAGATATGGTTGTAGTAAATTTATGATAAAGTTTTTTATATTATCCTTATAGGTTAGGAGATGTAAATCTCTATTTAAATCCTTTTAGAAAATATCAATTTGAATTTTATCAAAAAGTAGGTGCCTTCCATTCACACAATTCTCTTGCATGGGGTTTTTTTGCATAACAAAGTTTAGAGTTAAGGTTGATGATATATGATCAAAGTTAGGTCATGGCCATTTAAGAGGTAAAAAGTTACTATTTGGTTAGAAATAGGGGTTTCGGATATGACATAATCCACAAAACTACTAGGCCCATGGCACAAGTCATTTGGCAAAGAAAATGACATTATACCTAATTATGGGAGGCGAGATAGTAAAAAAATGGCATTATAGTGAGCATTAGTTTCAAAAAACTATAGTATGTAATTAAATGGTATGTCAATTACCATATTGCCAAGAATTAACAATATACATAACACATGAATTCATGTAGAAATTTACAAAAAACAAGATATCTAAACTTTGAGAAGTTTCAATCAAACATCACATAAAATAACATGTGAATTCCATGAATGAGCATGATGACAAGAATTAATATGGTTCTCTTTAGGAATCTAACATTGTTTTTAAGTGTGGAGATATTGGCGGCTAGAAATAAGCAATAAAACTTGAATAAATTGCAAACATCAAGGACAAGTATAAGTTCCAAGAACCTAGAGCAATGTTGAATACAAAGAATATTAGCATGCAATCAAGATCAAGAAAAAGGAGATTAAGAGTTGAAGTGTCTGGACAAGAAAGGTGAAGATGAAGCTTCACTAACGAATGAACAAGCATGGACCCTTTAGCAAGAAGACAAAATGAAAGCTTAGTTATCAAGTTATTTTATATACCATTATAAGTGTAGCTAAGATTGAGACCAATAGAGGTATCTTATTCATGTTGTGCTTTGATTCATTTCTCCAATAGGGGTATCTTATTCATGTTGTGCTTTGATTCATTTCTCCTTTAAGAGAGGAACTTGAACTTGGAATTAATGAAGAAATATAGAGTATTGTAGAATGTATTATTAGATGTTTTTTGAGATTATGGTGTCTCGCTCAAGTTGTGAGATTTATTTAAGATGCAAATCTTATTTATGAGGAAGTTGTTCCAACTCCTAAATAGATTTGTAATACCTTAAATGTATGCGCTTTCTTGCTAATAAATGTTCATTTTCTCCATTTTTTGTCTCTCCTAAATTTTAGTTTTTTCATTTTCTCCATTTTTTGTCTCCTAAATTTTAGTTTTTTCTCCATTTTCTGTCTGTCCTAAATTTTAGTTTTTTTCTCCATTTTGTGTCTCTCCTAAATTTTAGTTTTTTCTCCATTTTCTGTCTGTCCTAAATTTTAGTTTTTTTCTCCATTTTGTGTCTGTCCTAAATTTTTAGTTTTTTCTCCATTTTCTGTCTGTTCTAAATTTTAGTTTTTTTCTCCATTTTGTGTCTCTCCTAAATTTTAGTTTTTTCATTTTCTCCATTTTCTCTCTCCTAAATTTTGTTTTTTTTAATGATTTAAATGAATTTTCAAATACAATAAATAGATCTAAGAAAACCTTTTAAATACTTAAACTTTACAAATTAAACTATTTAAACTTTAATTTACAGTTATTATAAATCTCTACTAAATTTTGATAAAATCTACTAAATTTTAAACTTTAAACGGAAATTCACCAATTTTAGACTTTAAGCAAAATTCACCGAAGAAAAATCCTTTTCCTTTTTGCGATTTTAAACTTTAAACAAAATTCAACGAGGAAAAATTGGTTTTCCTTTCCTTTTCCTTTTGCGCTAGAGATAGTGAACAGAGCTCCACTTGAGAAAAAAAAACATTTTTTATTTTTTTCTTTTCCTTTCTATTTCGCCAGAGGGAATATTTAACAAATCACTAAAGGAAAAAATCATTTTCTTTTCCTTTTTTATGTGAAAGATATTCAACAAACTCCGGTTCATAAGAAAAAAAATCATTTTGTTTTCCTTTTTTGCGCGAGAGATATTAAACAAAATCCCGAGGAAAAGTTCATTTTCTTTTCCTCTTTGATGTGAGAGACATTTCATTGAAATTCACCTCACACGTATACAAATATCGAAGTTACTGCTACTAAAAGCGAGGAAAAAAGCTTTGCAAAGCGAATTGTCGGTGACGAGATGTTAATGAAAAACTCAAAAACACCTATGAGGTCGAGAAATGCTGTTGTAATACGCGTGAATAATGGCAATTGATATCTATAGAAACAATAGACATTATGGAATACTCAATTGTATGTAAATTTTGATAAACAAATATGGAAGTAAAAAAATATCCTGTAATAGGATTCGTATTATGCTCGTTTGCGGATACGGAATTCAATCTCACGGTAACAGCCATAAAATCCTAACTCCAACGAAACCGGAAACAAAAAGGAAGGGCCATCCTTTACCATCTTGAAAGCCATTTGCTTTACACATATACATAAATCGAATTACAAAACAAAATCCTAAATTAAAACTAACTTTTGGTACTAAATTTATGAAAACATATATACTCTATACATATCCTTATTCATTATGAAATCACGGTGATTAGTATCCCAACCATTTCCAACCTTTTTAAGCATGATGATGTTCATGTTAGTTACCTAATTAAAAATAAAACATGCATTGTGGTTTGGTAGAACATACCGGGTAGGAAAGCACACGCGACGAGAGGAGCGAGCGGCCGGCCCGACGAAGGGAGCGATTGGAACGCGCGAAGACGACGTGACGGGGAGCGATAGGAAACACGAATTCACGGGAATAATGAAACGAGGGTAAAAGAACGGTCTTCGCGGGCGATTTATTTATAGGGAATTGGTTCGGCGGATTCTTTTAAGTAAAGTTCGTAGAACTTTTGTTAAGAGATCGGCGGAACTTTTGTTGTCGGTTTCAATCTCCGTGAAATTCTGTTTGCCAAGTACGTGTGTCGTCGATCTTAACGGAATCGAGAGTTCGGCCGAACTTTCTAACAAAGGATTCGGCCGAACTATTACGAAGTTCGACCGAACTATTGCAGAAAAAAAGTTTTCGACCCCAGGTCCCTTCACAAAAAGTGTAACCCATTACGTTTCCGCCCATATGCATGTATCGTAATGTAATCTCTTAAGCTCAAATTGATATTAAAAATTTTTTTATATTTTACATGGTTTGAGTGGCTCTGTTAGGTCCCTATATTACTAGTATAGTCCCTTATTATTGTTAGTGTAACCCCCTTATTGTTATTATTGTACCATTGTAACCCCATTTTGTTATTATTGTGCCCTTAAATTATTATTGTTAGGTCGGCTAGGATTACATTGTGGCCCATAGGATTACGTATGGCCCCATGGACTCCTATATATAGAAAGGAGGTTTTGTAAATTGTATCATCGAAGAATTGTTCATTTATGTAATGGTAGGTTGCCCTCGAAGTGGCTCATTCTAAGGCGTTGATATCTCTTTTCTTCTATTTTTTGGAGCTGCTTACACAACATTTGGTATCGAAGCTTTGGATTACAGGGTTTATTTTGCTCCAGACAGGTCATCGTCAAATTTGTGCTATAACTTTTTTCTACAAAAAGTTTCGGAAAATTTGAAATTTTTAGGGTGCGAGAAAATTTGAAATCTGAGGAAGATTGTCTAAAAATTTCGGGGCTTGGTTCATGATTTTTTCGGAGATATCATGTTTGTGGAGATTGAGTCTTTTTTCAAGCTCTAAACGGTCATCGTGGAATTTTCGCTATAATTGTTTTTCTACGAAAAGGTTCAGAATCTAAAATTCATATGGTGCGAAAAATCGAAATCTGAGGAATTCGTCGAAAAAAATTCGAGAGCTTGGTTCACAATATTTTTTGGCGATATGATGTGGAAGTTAGTGCTTTTTCGAGGCTCACGAATTTCATCTCAAAGAGGTGATCATGGGAAAAGTTAAACGCCTACTCTCTGCGTACGTTAGATTTGAGTGCCGTAAAAATTGGTCACAAGTACACGGTATAGTTTCTTGGGTATCAATTTCGAGAGACAAGGACGCTTGATGACACGTGGTAAGTCTACAAGTTTGCTCTCTTTGAGCCCAAGGTAAAAATTAGGTCATTGTGGGAGATTGGACACGACTATGTCTTGGGGAATCAAATTAGATCGGACACCGACGGAATTTGAAAAGAAGCTTGAGAGGGCTACTCTAGGGAAGTAAATTTCAGATATTGAAGATTTTCGATTACGAGAGATAATTCAATTTCAATATCGAGCTCCTCGAAAGAAAGTAAAAGGTGTGTATTTTTTAAAAGATTGCATAAGTCTTGTTTGAAGAATCCGGTTGAATTGATTCCAAGGGAATATTGTAGAATAGGTATCAATATTGGATTAAAAATGGCGCCTAAAAAAGAAATTCAACACCCATTAAGCCTTCGGAAAGGCTCTACCATGACTCATGAAGATGAAGAATTGCAACATGATGTCAATTACGAAGCGAGTGCGACAAATTTCACTCTCGCGAAGGCAACGAAAAATGAAATGGAAGTTTTGAAGAAAGGCGTGAAGTGAAGATGGAAGGTTTGAAAGAAAGGCATGGAAGCTAAGATGGATGGCGTGGAAGTGAAGATGGACGGTTTGAAGAAAGGCGTGGAAGGTAGATGGATGGCGTGGAAGCTAAGATGGATGGTGGAAGGAAATTGGATGGATGGAATGGGCAGCATGGAAGCTAAGATGGATCGAATGGAAGGCTGGCATGGAAGCTAAGATGGATGATCTAAAATCAAACAGGAAGATTTGACAAAGTTGATACGAAGAAGTTTTCCTAATGGTGAAAAGATAGTAGAAGAACCTCTGTGATGAAGACAAATAAATGTTAATCGTGATTTCATAAACTCTAATGTTGGCGGGAAGAACCACCATATTCCAAAAATGGATATGAGGAAGTTTGATGGAAAGGATCTGCCCAACATGGATGCTACAAATGGAGCAATATTTTGATCTCCATAATGTGCAAAACACACGAAAGGTACGCATTTCAACTTTGCATTTAAAGCAAAATACATTTGTATGGTATCGATGGCTTTGCTCCGTAAAAAAATTGTCACTTGGTCGATTTTACGGAGGAAATGATAACGTATGAGGATACAAAATGACACCTTATTTATCCCGATTGATAAATCTCAAACAAAAGGGTTTAATTGAAGACAGCAGCTTACATTGAGGACTTCAAAAAATTGAACATAAGGGTAAGCGATATATTCCGGAGGAACACGGAACGAAGTCTCTTCATAGGCACTTTAAAGGATAACATTCGACACTTGAAGTTCGCGTTACCGGAACTACGATTCATTGGAGAAGGCATTCGGGTTAGCGAAAGGATTGAATGTAAAATTATGGCAACGAGAAGCCTACCACTCGATTCTATAAAGAAGGAAGTGTGGCTACGCACAGATTTCCACAACCTACGAGGTTGACACCACGGCAAATTGGAAGAAAAAAAAGAGAAAAAGGGATTTTCTACGATTGTGATAGAAAATACACTAAAGGTCATAAGTGTGCGCGAGAAAAATTATTTTACATAGATTATGAAGAGGAAGAAAAATGAAAAAGAAGAGGATATACACCGGGAACCAGCCCGGAAAGAGGAAGAAATGAATCCAGACCATATCGTGTATATTACGGCGGGAATTACCACTACTCGGAAACTCACAAAGATAAAAGCACAAATCGAAGAAAAAGGTAATAGTGTTGATTGATTCAGGTAGCACCCATAATTTTGTTCATTGTAAGGTAACTTGAGAATTAAATTGGTATACATACCCGGCACGAATGTCGAGTGATGGTTGCAAATGGAGGAACTATAAATTGCTACTAAAATACCATAATGTCAAGGCTAACCATGGGGGAATATGTGTTGACTAGTCCAATGCTTTCCATTCCTATGGGAGGTGCGATGTTGTATTAGGGTCTGATGGTTGCAATCTTTGGGAATAGGTAACTTTTTAATTTTAGAGAACTTTTCTTGAAATTTTTTTTCGAGAAGGAAAGGAAGTCGAATTACGGGTATTGAAGGAGGCGAGAAAGGATAATAAGCTCTAATGTCATAGCCAAGCTTCTAAAGAAAGAACAACGAGACGTAATTTCATAATTATATATAGAAGTTAAGAGCATCAAAATCATCTATTTGCGTATCTCCATAGTCTTGAATGATCATTCCAAGGTGTTTGAAACTCCCAAAGGACTCCCACTATTCATGATCATGATCATGCTATTCATTTGATTCCGAAATTGTTCCTCCGAACATCGAGGCCTTATAGATATCCTTACTTCAAAGAGCGAAATTGAACATGTGATTGCGAAATGTTAGGCGGGTATAATTGACCTGGTCAAAGTTCTTTCTCTTGCTCACATGGTATTGGTACACGAAGGATGGATCATGGCGAATGTGTGTGGGATTATAGGGGAGCTTAATAACCTCACCATTAAAGATAAATTTCCCATTCCTGTGATTGATGAATTATTGGATGAATTACATGGAGAAATTTATTTTGCAAAGTTGGATCTTCGTTAGGATATCATCGAATTAGAATGATAGAAAGATATTCCAAAAAACAGCATTTCAAACTCATGAGGGTCATTATGAATTTTTGGTCATGCCTTTTGGCCTTGCAATGCACCTTCTACATTTCAAGGGTTGATGAATTCCATTTTCAAACCCTTCCTTGAAAAATTTGTGCTAGTATTTTTTGATGATATCTTAATCTACGATTAGGTCTTGGAAGGATCATGTTGAACATGTTGACGGGGTGCTCAAACTATTGTGGGAGAAACGATTATGTACGAAACATCCAAATGTTTCTTTACAGGTCTGAAGAGGTGGAATATCTGGGTCGTATTATATCTCACGAGGTGTGAAAGTAGACCCTAACAAAATTAAAGCCATTAAGGAATGGAAAATTTTGAAGACAATAAAGCGATTGCGAGGATTTCTCGGGTTAACGGAAATTTATTATCGCAAGTTTGTTAAGAATTGTCGGAGAATAGCAGCACCTGTAACACAACGTTGTTGAAGAAAGATGCCTTTTTCATGGACTCCCAAGACGACTAAGGCCTTTGAACATCTTAAAGAGGCAATGTGCCTATGCCAGGTATTAGCTACGCAGGACTTCACAAAAACCTTTATTGTGGAATGTGATGCCTCGGGGAGGAAATGGAATTGGTGCGGGTTTAATGCATGAAGGAGAACCCATTGCTTTGAAAGTCGTCCCGATCAAAGGAAAGTATTTACGAAACCTATTTGTAGAGAAGAAATGTTAGCAATGCGCATGCACTAAAGAAATGGCGAACTTACCTAATGGAAGACACTTCGAGTAAAGCTGATGCGACTGATCTTAAACACTTTTGGAACAAAGACTATCTTGAGAAGAACTTGACAAAAATGGGTCACAAATATGTTGGGTTATGACTTTAAAATGATACAAAAAAGGAAAGCTTAATGTTGTGAGATGCACTCTCGAAAGAATGAAGAGGTGGAAGCATTTGCTTTTATTGCCATTTCTGTTCTTAGCAGTTGGATGGCAAGAGCAAGAGATGAATGGAAGAAGGACAAAGATGTATGGACACTCATTCGAAAAGTTGCGGCGAGATCCTAGTACATCGATTACATTTGGTTGGAAAAATGATTCCTTATGGTACAAAGATCGCTTATATCTTTGTAAGAATTCCCAACTAAAACAAAAGATTCTTCTGGAAGTGCACACTTCTCCTTTAGGAGGACACTCAGGATTTTTAAAAACTTACCACAGGGTGAAGAAAGAATTTTTTTGGGATGGCCTTAAATCTGATATTCAAAATTTTGTGGCGGAATGTTTGGTTTGCCAGCAGAATAAAGTGGAAACAATTAAGACCCCGGGACTTCTACAACCTTTATCCATTCCAAGTCGACGTTGGGAGGAGATTTCAATGGATTTTATCACAGGTTTACCTAAGTCCGAAGGAAAGAGTGTCATCATGGTGGTAGTTGATAGACTTACCAAGTATGCACACTTTTGTCCATTATCTCATCCATTTAAAGCAAGTACAGTTGCTACTACATTTATGGACAGAATTCAAAAGCTACATGGAAGCCCAAGGGTTATTGTGAGCGACAGAGATCCCATTTTTACCGGAAATTTTTGGACGGAGTTATTTTCTTGTTTGGGTACTCAATTAGCTCATAGCTCATCTTATCATCCTCAATCTGATGGTCAAGCTGAATCGTAAATAAATGTTTGGAAGGATATCTTCGTTGTTTTGTATCTGATAAACAAACACAATGGGTCAAGTGGTTACCTCTTGCTGAATGGTGGTATAACACTTCCTTCCATACCGCAGCAAAAATGACCCCATTTATGGCACTTTATGGATATCATCCACCATCCATCACATCATCTTTAAGGGAAAATTCGAAGGTTCAAGCGGTGGAAGATCACATCGAGCATCAGCAAGAAGTTCTCCAACTCTTAAAGGATAACCTGAATTTGGCACAAAATCGAATGAAACAACAGGCAGATCAACATCGCAGCGAGAGAAGTTTTGATGTAGGAGATTGGGTATTTTACGGCTACAACCATACAAACAAATGTCCCTCAAGCAAGCTAAGAAGGATAATAAATTATCGCCAAAGTACTATGGTCCTTACAAGGTGTTGCAAAAGATTGGTACTATGGCATACAAATTGGAGCTTCCTGCTTCTTTGCAAGTACATCCGGTTTTCCATGTTTCATGCTTAAAGAAGGTTATAGGTGAAAATATTCCAGTTCAAACAATATTGCCAGAACTTGATGAGGAAGGAAAAATCATATTAGAACCGGAAGCGGTCACGGAAACAAGAACTCGACAACTACGGAATCGATCAATTTCGGAGTATCTCATCAAGTGGAAGAACTTACCCACTGAAGATTCTACATGGGAGGATGAGAATTTTATACAGAAGCACCCGGAGCTACTCAAGTGTTGAGGACAACACTTTTTTTGAAGGAGAGGGGCATGTTGGGTCCCTATATCACTAGTATAGCCCCTTATTATTGTTAGTGTAAACCCCTTATTGTTATTTTTGTACCCTTGTAACCCCCATTTTGTTATTATTGTGCCCTTAAATTATTATTGTTAGGTCGGCTAGGATTACATTGTGGCCCACTAGGATTACATTATGGCCCCATGGACTCCTATATATAGAAAGGAGGTTTTGTAAATTGTATCATCCAGGAATTGGTCATTCATGTAATGTATTGGAGGTTGCCCCCTCGAAGTGGCTTATTTCTAAGGCGTTGATATCTCATTTCTTCTATTTTTGGAGTTGGTTACATAACAAAGTCACTGCTACATATTCTAATTTTGCTGATGATAATGTCACAATAGGTTTCTTCTCAGATGCCCATGCTATCATTGCTGAACCAAGATGAAACACATAACCCGATGTGCTCTTCCGATCATTTAAACTTCCTGCAAAATCACTATCTGTGTATCCAATCAATTCTTTATTTTTGTACTTGAATACATTATGCCATAATATCTCGTTCCTACTATGCATCTCAAAATTCTTTTTCCAACACTCCAATGTGTGTCTTCTGAAGTCTCCATAAATCTAGAAACCAAACTTACTCCCTGCATAATATCTGGTCTTGTCGCTGTGAGATACATGAGGCTACCAACCAATCTTTTGAATAGAGTTGGATTGACGTCAGCTCCTTCATCATCCTTACTTAACTTTGTACCTGTTGCAACTGGTGTAGGTATAGGTTTGGAATTATCCATCCTGAATCTTTTCAACAAATTTCTTGCATATTTATTTTGACAAATAAAAATTCCTTTTTTAGATTTCTCAACTTCAATGCCAAGAAAATATTTCATGAGACCAAGATCTGTCATCTCAAATTCTTTCATCATGGTTGCTTTAAATTCATCTATCTCAAGATCACCTGTAAAAATCATATCATCAACATATAAGCAAACTATCAAAATCTGTGCATGCTCATTTACCTTTGTGTATAAGGTAGGTTGAATGCTGCTTCTGCAAAATCCATTCTTGATAATGTAACTATCGATTCTACTATACCATGCTCTAGGTGCTTGCTCCAATCCATAGAGTGCTTTATTCAATTTGTAAACTTTATCTTCTTTACCTTCAACTTCATATCCTGGAGGTTGCTGCACATAAATTTCTTCTTCTAGAATTCCTTTCAAGAAGGCTGATTTGACAACCATCTGATATACTTTCCACTTGTTATGAGCTGATGTCACTAGAAATGCTCTTAAAATATCCAATCTGGCTACCGGAGAAAATGTTTCCCCAAAGTCTATTCTCGGTTGCCGTGAGAATTCTTTTGCTACAAGTCTTTCTTTAAATCTGTCAATCTCACCTTTCTCATTCAATTTAGTCTTGTACACCCACTTCACACCAATGATATTTTTATCATTTGGTAAATCAACCAAATCCCATGTATCATTCTTTTCAATTGAATTCATCTCTTCATCCATGGCTTGAACCCAATTTTCATCTCTGATTGCTTCTTCAAACAAAGAAGGTTGGAATGCCAACAATGAAAAATTTGAACTAACATCCAAATAATCATAAATATCTTTCAGTCTTCTCATATTTTTCTTATCATTGTTTGATTCATTACCTGATTCGCTGCTTGGAGAATTCTGGTCTGTTGATCTACTTGAAGATCCATGCTGCTCTGAAAATGTTGGAGTCCTTGCTAGTGTGACTATGTTTGGTGTCTGTTCTCTTGATTCTTGCTGCTCCTCTTCTTCTACATCATCCTCTTCCATCAATGGTGTTTGTGCATCGGTTAGTGTGTCTACAGTTCCATTCCATGACTCTTGTTCTTCGAACACAACATCTCTGCTAATGATTGTCTTCTTGGTGACAGGATTATACAATCTCTAAGCTTTTTATTGCTCACTATAACTAGTAAAAAATGCATTTTTCACTTTGATCATCTAATTTTACTCTTATTTTCTTAGGCACATGTGCATAGGCTACACATCCAAAAACTCTGAAATGAGATACACTGCATGACATACCTGACCATGCTTCTTTTGGAACTCTGTTCATCACGCTCTTTGTAGGAGATCTGTTTATCACTTAAAAAACACATGAAACTGCTTCTGCCTAATACACATTAGACAAGTGTCTTAATTTCAACATGCTCCTTGTTATGTTCATGATTGTTCAGTTCTTTCTCTCTGCTACACCATTCTGCTTCGGTGCATATCTGGTTGTAAATTGTCTTTTGATTTTATATTGTTTGCAATAGTCATGGAATGCCTTCGAATCATATTCTCCACCACGATCTGATCTCAATACCTTGATCTGTTGATCACTTTGGTTCTCCACTGAGGCTTTGAACTCTTTGAACTTTGCAAAAGTTTCATAATTCTGCTTCAAAAAGTAAACCAAAGTCTTCCTACTATAATTATCAATAAAAATGAGGAAGTAACAACTTCAACCAATCGACTGTGTCCTCATAGGTCTACATAAGTCAGTATGCACCAACTCAAATGGTTTCTTTTCTCTATAAGACACTCCTTTCGAAAAAATTTCACGATGTTTCTTTCCCAAGATGCAACACTCACAACTGCCATCAGGTCTTTTGATGGGAAGTAAACCTCTCACCATATGTTTCTTCTACAACAATCTTAAACTGGAAAAAATGCAAGTTTCCAAACCGAAAGTGCCATAACCAGTAATCGTCAGAACATGAAGTTGTAAAAGAACTAACCTGATCATTGTAGTTCATAATTAGAGGAAAGATTCTTTTCCTCATCATCTGGACCATTGCAATCAGCTGCTTGCTTGGGGATTTGTCATAAATAACACACTGTTGCCCCTGAAAGATAACTTTGTATCCTTTTTACATCAATTAACCAACACTTATCAAATTGTGTTTGAGTCTAGGGACATAATATATCTCTGATATGGTATTTGGCTCACCCCACTTGGCCACAATGTTCACCACTCCTTTGCCATCTGCATCCACAGTCTTGTCAGTCCCCAACTTTACCTTTGTCTTCATTGAGGCATCCAAATTGGGAACCAAATTCTTGTTGCATGTCATGTGGCTACTGCAACCACTTCCTAATAGGTCGAACTTATTAGACGGTGCATGCATGGTGTTGCATGCTAGAAACATGGAGTCAATATTCTCTATACTAACATTAGCTCTTTGATTTCCTTGATCAACTATCTTCTTCCTACAATCACGAGCATAATGACCCAATCTATTGCAATAATAGCACTTCACTTCTGATTTTTCAAACCTTTGATTGTTGTGAAAGCTTCTACTACTCCTACTTCCACTTTGATGCTCATGCTCTTCTCGTCCATCTCTGTGACCACCATAATTTCCGCCTCGTCCTCTGCCTCTTGATTGACCTCTGCCTCGACCTCTTGAAATATAAAATTGAATTTTGAAGGAAGTTTCTAAAGTGGAATCCTTATTTCTGTCTATCCTTTCCTCATGTGATAGAAGAGATCCCATCAACTCATCAACTGTCAGTTTTTCCAAGTCCTTTGCTTCTTCTATGGCTGCTACCACAACATCAAACTTGGTAGACAAAGATCGAAGAACCTTCTCAATCACTGTTTGATCTTTAACATATTCACCATAGATATTTAACTGATTGACAATAGACATGACCCTATTCATGAAGGAATCAATGTCCTTTGTCTCCTTCATCTGCAGACTTTCAAAGTCTCTCCTAGTATTGTGCAATTTAACAATATTAAATTTCGCCATACCTTGATAGCTTGTCGCAAAAGTTTTCCATGCTTCCTTTCATGAAGAAGTTATCATGATCTTCTAGAACACTGCTCGGTCCACTCCCTGTTGGATAAGAAGCAATGCTCGTGCATGCTTCCACTTGTATTTCTTCCATTGTTCCCTCTCTGCATTACTGAGGGCTCGTTCCTCTGCATCATATTGAGGTTCTGCAAACCCAAACTTGACATGATCCCATACATCATTTGCTTTTAACATAGTCTCCATTTTAATAGCCCACACATAGTAATATTTCCGAGTGAAAGATGGAAGTTGTGGCTAAAAATTTGATGTGGCCATCTTGCCTCAAACAAAAAAATTTGTTTGACAAAAAACCCTAAATTTCTCTTCTTCTTTTTAATAAAAGCTTTGCAAAGCTCCCAAAAAAACTCGCTTTTATTTTTCTTTATATAATAATTCCTTGCATTTATAAAAGAAATTTATATATATAAAATACACTTTTCTAATAACCTTCTCTTTCTTTTAAAATATGTTAAGAACCTTTTTAGAAAAAAATATTATAGAAATTCTCCTTTATAGAAGCCGTTGTAGAAATGCTCCGCTTTTTAATGTCTAAATATTTATACCACCCACGTCACTTTTCACAAATCGATTTTAAAAGATCAAACAAACTTTACTGAAAGTACCTCTCAGACTTTTAAAATAGTGTTTTGAATTTCCTTCCCGTTCACGACTCTCGGACGATATGTTTAAACTTGTTTCCGCAAATTGCTTTAAATTCACACGTACCGCAGCCAACCAACGTGTTGAATTGTTGAACATGACTTCTCTTTGAAACTTGTCATTGGTTGTCCATTTCAAATGTAAAACACCCTCGATGCTAGTTAACCATGGACTAAACTTGATTTTTTAGAAAATTGTAAGTTTGTCGAAATCTCCACAGTTTTTCTTGGGAGAAGTTGTGGACCCTCCGCAGGTGCTGCATTGAAAATGTGCAAACCTCTGCATGATTTTTTTTTTTTTTAGTAAATTTTTTTTTTGATGACCTTATGCTCTTGGCTTTTTGCATTGGATCTGCTCGTCCACATATCTTCTTCTGATCCTTCCTCAGCTTTGATACCAATCTTTTGGATAGCCAGAGGATTCAATCACACAATAACAGAAGTATTTCACACACAAAACAATGAGTTGCAGCTCTCCAATTAATCTCAATCACTCTGAATCACAAACTTAATACAATGAACCCGGTGAAGGGTATCTAACCTAAATTGACATGCACGAACTCTCACATAAGTGAACTTGATCAACTTGCTTAACTCACTCTCTAACTCACTCACCAAATCTATCTATAAGTCGACTCAACTGATTCACTTAACTGTTTGTCTAACTCTGCATGCGAGAAGTAATTATATATTTTAACACAAACTGGCATTCCTATATCTCGTGAGCATCTTGTCACTTGTGCATGTTAAACACACAAACACGGTTATAGGGTATCGTGTATCTAATGTTTCTGGAGATATCAACATTGAATGAAGAAATTTTACCCTGAAATATTTCTGGCATAATAAGGATTGAGGTTGTGGAATGCTGCAAAATTTTAAATTAACAGATTTAATTGAGTACTAACTATGGTGATCAGTCATTGCCTTCTTCAATGCTGTGGTTACCTCTTGTTCTGATGTAAATGGAGCACCGACTATTCCAATTTGTCCCTCCTCTAGCTGCTAAGCTTGGCGTGTTGTCCCTCTCTTTCTCTTGGGAGGTCATGCTCATGCTGAGTAGCATTAAAGAAATGCTCGTTTGCCTTCTTCTGGTATGTGCACAGGTGAGTGTTTTGAACGCAGTCGAAGTGAGTGGCCCATTCAATGAGCTCTATGAAATTTTGTTCTAAGGATAATTTGTGAGAGTGACTCTCATACATTTTCAAAGTAGCTATCAGTTGTTTATTTTTATATTGTTGAGATTTATAAATTAACAAGTGCAGAACCAATCATTGTACAGTATAACATAATTTAAAATCGATGGTTCTTGGATTGTGGAAACCCATCAACATATTATTAGTTTAGTTGTGTATATATATCACTATGGTTTGTTGTTTTCTGTGCTAATGTCTACAAGTTAGAGTGTGAGATTCATGTGTGTGAATCAGGTCAAGTTGTTACATTAGCTTTTGAACACATTCAATATCCAAATTCTCTATTTATGTAACATATAATGATAACCTCACATAGAAGTGCAAGGAGTTAATTTTTTTGATACAAGATTCTCATGGGTAATTATCAAAATCACTATTAAATATTTCTTACTAATAATTAGATAGAATGTTCACCAGTTCATAGTGTAACTTTAGTATAAGAATAGTAAGTTGCTTAACCATTAACAACCTCTATTGTAGTACATTAACATGAAACTATATGATGTAGCCTTGCATTCATTTCATTATTCATGTAGTCATCACATACTTAATCAATCACATCATTGAACGCCAATATACCTGGAAACCCCTTAGGGTGAAAACTAGCAAATATTAAACACTCGTGAGGGTGATCAATGCTCACTCAATGGCTTATAAGGGAGACCATCCCTTAACCATCGTTTATAAATCTTACAAGAAAATATACAAATATCTTGCTTAAATCCATTACAATAAATATGATAACATTTACTCACTAATATTCATATCTTCATGTCTTGGTGGCATGGATGTACCTACAATGTACCATCATACAATAGACCATCCTGCAGCTAGCACTCATTTGCATGAACCATTAATCATCTACTTCCCACCATGTTAAGCATAATATTTCTTTCTCATAAGTCACCATCATTTCCTCACATTGATGTCATCAACAAGATTTTATAGCATGATTAGATAAAGCCTCAATCAATCAATAATCAATCTTTAAACAATCCTTTAACACTTATTCATGTGAATACATGAAATGTGAATACAATATTACAACATGCTTTCTTCTAACATCACTACCTTAATGTAAGCAAGTAATTATCAATTCATGTGAACATAATCCCCACATTATTATGACACTTCTCTCACATGTACACATTCGTACACGACCAATTGCTACACTTATCTAGGAATTCCTTTAATTGAACATGAGACATTGTGCATTTGAGTTACTTAAACTTTAACAAAAGAACCAGCCCTTCAGCTATTGCTTTTGGAGCATAAAAATATAATAAAGCTAACACATTGAATGTTGTTCCAATGCATGCTATGCATATAGTTTCCAAAAGAGTCTTCCCAGAGAAATTATTAACACAAGAGAGCATGTAAACACATGTTTTATTCTGTAAAAATAATGCAATTAAGCATACAAATGCACGTCTTTTTTTTCAAATATTATACTGACAATATTTTTCAATGTAGTCTAACACAGCATACTATCTTTTCCCACATACAAATATGGATATTCTTTCCAATGAAAGGAAATAAAAATATTCCATGTATGTGTAGAAACTAACATAATAGTTATGATAACATAAAGGTACTCACATATTTTTCCTAAAGATTAAGATATCTCAGTATTTCCTTTATCCATGTAAAGAACATACCTCTATTACACAATGGATATTCTTGGTGCATGCAAGAGCTTATCATAATAACTATTCTTTAACTTACGTAAGATATATTCCCTTCTTGGAATTACGACATCATTAACTATTCTTTTCCTGTAAACAAATACATAATTCCTCCTTAGAAGGAAGACAATGTAACATAGTTTCTTTGTCTTTCTACATGTAGCTTTTCTCCCAAAAGAAAGCTAAAATCATAGTTGATCCCCTTATGCATACAAGTTATGTTTCTTTTCCAAAAAGTATCTTTTCCAAAAGAGGGCTAATTACCATAACAATTCTTTTCATCTATGCAATGCGTCTTTCATTTTCAAGTATTTTAGCACCATAATTATCATTTTACAACTTATTAATATATGTTCTTTCTAATGCAAAATCTATCACTTTTGTCATACCAACACATAATCTTTCCAAGAAATGTAGCATGAGTTTTATTCTTATATACACAATATGCATACACTATTTTTAAAAACCTTGCATTCTTACCATTTCATGCCCAAATCCTTAAGAAAGCCTTCAATAAATAACTTTGACTTTTATCAATTTATGCACCAAAATTTAGGTAATATTTCCAGAAAATCTAATACCATAGATATTATTTTTCAGGAAATTACACAATGTAAATTCATAATCTTTCCTAGAAAGAAACTAACATAGTATATATTAATTCTTGTACACATAATTGCATGTTTGCATATTGTTTTCAAAAGAATATTTCTTATCTTCTTACCTTTTACCCACATTTACCCACATAAACACATAAACATGGAAAATAATTTGAAGAAGATAATCAAATCAACTGGTAATACTTAACGCAAGTACCATTCAATATTTCATGGAAATAATAATAATAAAAAAAACATTACTTATCTTTTTACTCATAAGCTTCTATCCCCATATTCGAGCCTTCACGTTGGAAACTTGGGTTTCTCGTAGTGGCTCGAGGCCTCATCTTGTGGCCCTAGAAACTTGGGTTTTTCGTAATTTGAAACACAAAAAGCTCTTCAGAGTCCAACAAAAGTAATCCCTATTCACGATAATGGCAAAGTTCTCTCCTGCTAGTGCTTGCATCTCCAAGTTATAATATAAAAAGTCTTTCCTGCTAGTGCTTGCATCTCCAGGTTGTAATATAAAAAAGTTGTCATTATGTGCTCCCTCACTATCACATATATTTTTCTATCAAAAATGCGAGTAAGTTAATTATATTTTCCATGGAAAACTCCTTGACTCCATCACCTTCAATGAGAAGATTCTTTTCAATAATAATGTCTGAAAATTTCGAGCCATGCAAACACTCCCTGCAATCACCACACATGTTCTTGACAAATCCTTTCAATATATCATATGAATGCTTTTCTCCATAGCACTAGCCTCAAATTCAAATGAGAAAAAGAAGCATTCGATGGACTCTCTGCAACAATATACAATCCATTCTCTGGCACCGAAAACTTCAACTATGTCTTTTTCTCGGAATGAATTCAAGATCGAATGAACATAACCTTTTCTCAAAATTGAATAAATTTTATGTATCATGAGGCATCTTATAACAAAACTAAAACCCTAACGAATTCTTGATACAACTATTTTAGTAAAATATTAAGCATGGTAATTAAAAAATGTAAATTCCATCCCTTTACAGGGATGTTATAGTCTAGCAACTTATGTGGAGGAAGAAAGAGATGAGTCCACAAGACTATAGAGTGGGTAGAGTTGTTGATGAAGACGAGATATACATATATTTTTTATTGTTATAACATGTCTTGTAATTGTACATGTAAGAACTAAAAGAGAGACTTGGAAGATAATTCTTCCATGCTCCATTTAGAATTGGTTGCACATTTGTAGGTGGATCTTGAGAGAATTTAAGGAAACACTATGCATATGAAGATGATTTTATATATTAGAGTATTCATATAAGGTGAATCACTTAAAATTTCCAAATAGTATTAATCCATATTAAATATCAAAATACTTATTTTATGAAATATTTGAGATTATCAAAATTTTAGAAAATCATAAAAATTAACTAAATTATAAATTTATTTAAATTTACTATTATTAATTATAAAAGCAATTAAAAGATAAATTAAGGATCTATATATTTAAAACAACATATAAAAATAATTTTAATATATTTTCTTACAATAAGATCTTTCAATATTAGGGTTTACTAAGATGTCTAAGAAAACCATAAATTATTCTATATAACACTTGTTCATGGTATATTTTTTTTGATTAATCACTTTAACTAAAAGTACAGTAAGGACATAACATCCTTTAATATAAAATATCAACTTTTAATTTGTGCCAACTATTAAGAAATATAGTCCAATATTTCTTAAAGGTTTAATTAGTACTATCTATCTAATAATTACTAAAATTTAAATTATAATTATAAAAAAACACATATATTTGCTTAAAAAATAGAACTAACACAACCAAACTAGTAAACGAGGTTGATATATGCTAATTGACATCATTTTCAAATGTTAATTGGCTTATAAAAGGTGGAAAATGATGTCTTAGGAAACCTTCCTAAGAGATAGCTAATATTAAACCTTTGGAGGTCTATGGCTTGTCCTCCCCATGACTATGGGGATCTGAATCTTGGATCTCTTAGTTCTCACAGATTTCACATTACATCGATCACCAATTAAGGTAACCAACAAATATTACACTTTAATATTAGAATATTGATTAAAATAATATAAATATATTTGAAATTCATTAAACAGAAGATTGACTTGTTGTTGGATTGTTATGTTTGAAAAACTCAAACATGAGGCCCTGAACATCTGTCTAAGTTCCCGACAATTATGTTTTCATGTCTTCTTAATCCCTACTTGGAAGAGATAAAAGAATCGAGAAAGGGAGGAAAATGGGTTCTTTTCACCCTTCCAAGAAAAATAATATGAAGTGTACAAAACAAGGAAAATATTGGACCTATAGTACTGTGCACAACGAGGGAGATTTTTTCTTGAGTTGAGTTAATCCCAGTGGAACTATCTTTGTATTGGCAGGTTTGAGACTCGACAATGAAGTCCTGAGGTCTATAAATGATCAGAAGGATCACTTCCATAAGAGAACTATTGGGTAGTTGGAAGATCAAGGGGAGTCAAACATGATTTCCAAACTCATAGGCAAGTAGGAGGGTACTCCTCTGTTTGAGTTTCACGACCTAACTAGGAGTCAGATAATTTTTTACTTTAATTAAGGAAATTAGTATCGGTAGTATATCAACGAATGTGATTGACAAGTTGGTTCTTTATAGACATAAAAATAAATAGAACCGGTAGATTTTGAGGTTGTGTTAAAAGTACTCATGAAATAATTATTGATACGAATGAAAAACCATAAATGTAAATGTTTATCCCTAGTTAGAGAGTAAATAACAAACATATATATATATATATATATATATATATATATATATATATATATATATATTTGTGTGTGTTGACTTTGTACAAGAATATTATTGAGAAGAAATTATGCATTATGATACAATATTGCTATAAAGATAAATTATATATATGTGTGTGTAGAGTTAGTACACTAGTATTGTCAGAAAGAAACACTGCGATATGTTATAAATATTGTTGTATGGTAATTACTTAAAATTTATGCATGTTCAGCCACACAAAGGAACCACATCCATGGTAGTGTCTAATGGAGATAAATTTATATATAAAATGCTCTCAAACAATCAGGAGGGATTTTGAATCAAACATCGCATCAAATAACCAAGAGTGTCTCGTATATACGATTCATATCTCAGTATACATATAGAACAGATAGAGATCTTGACATGCAAATAATTGGGTCGAATCAGCGAGACCGAGATCCAATGATAGGTTGAACCACGAAACGGGTAGTGTTAAACTAGTTTCTTAGATATTTATTCTATTGGCTTCAATTAGAGTCTTTATTGAAAACATTAGTTACTGATAAAGCCTAGAATACGTAAGGTCAAACCTGAACATGTAGGACTTAGCCAACCCCCGGTATAAGTATTAGGGTCTGATATTTTCCCCAACCCTCTGCGACATTTCGAGTTGGAATTTCATCAATTGGGTACAAGATTGTTGTTCAGAGGAATTGTTTAAGGAATCAAAATTACAAAAACTTCAAAATAGTTTATTGGTCAGATTACAGACAATGCCAGACATGTTGGTAGGGAAAAATAATTATTAATGTCTTAAACATCATTCCAGTAACATAGATAGTAATATAAAATGGTTGATCATTTTATATTCCAAGAGAGAAAACATATATACAATATTAAACCAAACAACAATAAGTTTGTAGACCCTATAGAATATAGAAAGGTTACGAATGCAAAGTCGGCATAACAATAGTTAACCAAATAAAATTGTATGTAAAAGAGTAACCATCCATAGTATTTTACTAATTGTCACAATAAAAAGAAAAACACTTGTCATTGATTCTAGAAGAACACAACACCTTAATATATTTTATTCAAAACTAGTTCTAGTTTACATCTTTAAGTGCATTACACTAAGGACGCGGCTTTTCCATGTGGGTTCAATAATACCAGAGGGTTTAAACCCTAATAAAAAAAAACATCTATAATTTTACTTAGGCTATTTCCTAAAACCTCCTCAGATAAAAAATTAGTGAGAAGGATTGTTGGGTATCCATAAAGAGATTAGAATACATACCTGGAAGAAGCGACCGGAATTTAGTTGGAAGCCATATGTCCTTTAACTGTGAGATAATATTTGGAACATAGGAGAATACCTATAACCGAAAGCATGTATAGTTAGAAAAAGGAAACCATATATCCAGGAAGGGATAGAACTTAAATTTCAATTACTGTAAAAAAAAAAAACAAGGTACCTTAATGGGTGGGTTGTTTTCCACAACTCCACACCTACACAAGTCAAGGAAATTTTTTTCAAGAATTGAACTGTCACAAATAAAATAATTATAGGAGAAAGTTTTTTCCATTCTCTTTACCTGAGCCTTTCATAGTCGAGTTGAACCCCTTCAGAATCATCATGAGTCAATCCTAAAAAAGAATTGAGCACAAATTAGTTTATTGAACTTGTAGGAACCAGTGATTCTAAAATGGAATCTCTAAGTGGAAAACTTGCCACAGAGAAATTTTGATGCTTGTCGGTTAAAAGGGAATCATTTCCTTGCTGTGGTTACAGGCTCGAACCAGGCACATAGTCGCACTAGAATAGAATGAGGAGCGAAATGGAAAATGGTTATGGTTTTGATGGGGGTGTATTACCATAGCCACAATGATATTCATGTAGCCGTTGGATCTTGATGGATCTATGATCCATAAAACTCCACTTTATACATAGGTAGCTACCAAGAAGGACTTCTGTAAGTTTCAGGGGCATAAGGGAAAGACAAGTATAAAGTATTTTGCAATAAGCACATGGTACCACATAGACAAAACAAAAAATATCACATAGGACCTTAAAATATTGTAATAGTATTCCTCTGCGACATCGAACTTAAATGAAATCTATAAGTGTAATAAAAGCAGATGCATTTATGGTATATCTCGTGTTAACTGTAGTGTTACAAATATTGAACTATGTGATTTTTGAGTGTACCTAAATGAATGCACCCTATTCATAATAATTGTAGCAA
This sequence comes from Pinus albicaulis, assembly GCA_034641835.2. NCBI lineage: Eukaryota > Viridiplantae > Streptophyta > Pinopsida > Pinales > Pinaceae > Pinus > Pinus albicaulis. The sequence continues at coordinate 375,891,582 of CM076582.1, forward strand.
TGTAACAATTGTAATATTATAATAACTTACCACTTACACCTTTACATTAAAAGTAATTTCTTTTTGTATTTTTGTGTAATACATGTAATAACTCGTGGATGATTATGACAAATTGGTGTCAGAGATAGCTAAAAATCTTAGACGTGCATGGGCCATATAATATTAAATAGCGTGTTATTAATGCACAGAGAAAGGTAGCAAGCAACACGAGGAGGGAAATTCCTGCAGAAGGAAAAATAACCGAAGGCGCTGGATTTCGACCTCACATGAAGGAAACCTCAAAAATGTGGGTTCAGTTATGAAAAAACGTGTCTAGTTAAAATGTGCTTCTATTGGAAACAATCCAATTGTTGCGGGAAAAGATGACAAAGTTGGCTAACAATGAAATATTAATATTGGAGCAGGAACATATTATGAAAATCTTATCTGATAGGCGTGACCATAAGCATCCCAATCCCAACCCAGAGAACAAAAATAGAGCGAAGAGGCAACATCCTGGAGACGAACATCTAGGGGTGGAAGGAGGCTGGATTGAAAATGAATAAGAGTCGGAAAATGCTTCGGCTGGTAGAGAAAATAAGAAACAAAAAGTGGAACTGCAAGGGGAGTTTAAAAAAATTAAACCACCCATGTTCCAGAGGTTTTTGAAACTTGGTTGATCAATATGAATACAAATTTTCATATCTATGATTATGATCATAATATGAAATCTAGGCTAAATATTTATCAATTAAAATGGAAAGCCACTGTATGGTGGGAGTAAATCAAAACCATTCTTGAGATTAATGAATAGGAGGTCAAATGGGGCAGCTTCCAAAACGCTTCAAGGGCAAGTATTAAACGGAACATTTTTATGACGAGAAAGTGAAGGAGTTCCATCATCTAAAGTTGGCACAGATAACTATGGATGAGTTCATTACGAAATTCATCTAACTGCTAAGATACATACCTTACATCTGGGAGGAGAAGGATAAGGTGCATCCATTCAGTAATAGCCTTAAAAATTGGATGAAGTAAATGATGGAATTTGATAACATAAATATGATGTAAAAGTCTATATGAAAATCCCGGATATGCTATCAACAAATAAAGGGAAAAGGGCAAGCTAGTAAGGATGGGAAAATACAAAAGGTCACAAAAAATTCCAAAACTTCAAGAATGTTAAAAGTGTTGGAGGAAATGTTACACACATGGAAAAATGGAATGGAACACCTTGAAGGAATCCACATAAAATTAAGACTCAAAATAAAAATAGGAAGACTGAAGCATCAAGTAAGTAAGATCCAAACCAACCACAAAAATCTCCTTATAGTGTTGGGGCTACAGAGAACTCCACTATTACAAACATTGCCTACATCATACCAAATGGAACCAACTTCTAACACACAATAAGCATCCATGGTCATGGACGTGGAAAGGAGTATTCCATGGATACACACTTCCTTGAAAGATCATCAAGCTGAATTTGAACCGACAATGGTGGAATTGGAAGGTAAAGTAGCTAAACACTTTGTCTCTATTTTAATAGATCAAGGCACCAGATTGAGCTATATTAATCCTAAAATAATTGAGTTATTTCAAATTAAAAGTACAAAATTTAAGAATTTGTGGTTGTCGCAATTGGCCATACGAGAAAAACGACGAGTGAGTGCTAAAGTAAAAAATTGTTCTATAAAATTTGGAGGAAAAAAAATCAATGCTACTTCAAACAACTTGCCTCTACGGTCTTATGAAATACTAATTGGTATGGACTAGTTATGACAACATTGGACTATGGTAAAATGCGAGAATAAAACTATTATTTTTCTCACGGAACAGGTTACTAGACAACAACTATAAGGCATACATTGGGGTATCTCGTTGTGCCCTATTACAACTATCCAACGGAGTAAATATATATGGAAAAAAATTCAACTTTCACAGTTCAACTTGGGTATACCAATGCCAAGGATAAGATGACAACTCTAGAAAATATACCAATCATAAAAGAGTTTAGACATGTATTTATGAAATAAATTCTAGGGTTTCTGCCTAAATTTTATATAGATTTCACAATAGAATTGGTCCCAAGACCAACCCCGGTATCAGGAACCCCTTACCATATCAGCATTCTTGAGCTAATTGATTTGAAATTAGAGCTGCAATAATTTCTTGAGAAGGGGTACATCTGCCAAAGTGTATCACCATGGGGATCCCCTGTGTTGTTCATAAAAAAGAAGGATGGTACATTTGGATTATGTATAAATTACCAGAAATTGTTTAATATAATGGTGAAAAAAAAGTATCCACTACCACGGATTGACTACATGTTCGATCAAGTAGAATGCACTACTGTATTTTCTTAAAATTGACCTATGATCAAGCTATCACCAAATTAGAATTAATGAGGAAAATATTCACAAGACAAGATTCTGCACTCACTATGGTCATTATGAATTTTTTGTTCTTCCTTTCGGTTTAACTAATGCCCCAACCATATTTATGAGTCTCATGAATGAAAATTTTGATCCTTATCTAGATAAGTTTGTCCTAATTTTTATAAATGATATTCTGATTTAATCCCAAATTTTATAAGAACATAAGGAGTATCGTTGAATTGTTTTGTAGACTTTGAGGGAGAATCAAATGTACGCTAAACTCAGAAAATGAGGCTTCTTTAAAGAACAGATACAATATTTGGTGCATGTTATCTCCTAAGAAGTTTTAGTAGTGGACCCCCAAAAAATTAAAACTATTACGAATTGGATTGTTCCTAAAAACATTGCAGACATCAGATATTTTATGGGAATGGTGGGATATTATTACCAATTTATTGAAGCATTTTATAGGATAGCTTATCCTATCACCCCTGCAAAAAAGGGAGGGTGTTTGTTAGGTCCCTATACTACTAGTATAGTCCCTTATTATTGTTAGTGTAACCCCCTTATTGATATTGCTGCACTATTGTAACCCCCATATTGTTATTATTGTGTCCTTCAATTATTATTGTTAGGTCGGCTAAGATTACATTGTGGCCCCATGGACTCCTATATATAGAAAGGAGGTTTTTTCATTTGTTTCATCCAATAATTGTTCATTCATGTAATGTATTGGAGGTTGCCCCCTCAAAGTGGCTTATTTATAAGGCATTGATATCTCTTTTCTTGTATTTTTGGAGCTGGTTTCTCAACATTTGGTAAGAGAGCTTTGGATTCTAGGGTTTCACTGCTCCAAACAGGTCATCGTGGAAGTTTTGCTATAAAGTTTTTTCGACAAAGGCTCATAAGCTAAAATTGTTAGAGTGCGAAGCAGAAACCCTGAGGAACATCTTTGCAAAATTTCAGATCTTGGTTCGCAATATTTTCGGAGATACGGTCCATGGAATTTAGGTCTTTTGTAGGCTCCCAAATTTCATCTCAAAGAGGTGATTGTGGGAATATATTCATCACTCTCTCTCTGAGCATCAGATAGGAATTATGTAAAAATTGGCCACAAGTACACGAATTTTACTTTCCTGTCCATCAATTTCAGAGCTGAAGGAGGAAATAGTGACACGTGTCACGTCATACAAGTTTTCTCTACTAAATAAATCCATAAATAGGTCATCGTAGGAGATTAGACACAACTTTGTCTTCAAAAATCCAGATCAGGTCAGACATGTGGCATTCGAATGAAAATTCAGAGGGCTACCTCAGTGAAAAATTTTAGATATTGAAGATCCAAAATCACAAAGATAATTCAGTTTCAATCTCGAGCTCCTCAAAAGTAAGAAAAAGGTGTGTATTTTTTTCCGAACTACATAAGTCTTGTGTAAAAAAAATCAGTTCGAAGTGATTCCAAGGGCCTATTGAGCATAGATTTTACTATTGGGTTCTAAAATGCCTCCTAAAAATAATTCAACACCCATTAAGCCCTTAGAGTACTCTAATATGACACATGAATATGAAGAATTGCAACATGATCTATCAAAATTACAAGAGAAAATGCACCAAATTTTGCTCTTGCAAAGAGCAACAAAAAATGAAATGGAAGTTTTGAAGAAAGGCATGGAAGTGAAGATGGATGGTTTGAAGAATAATATGGATGGTTTGAAGAAAGGCATGGAAGCTAAGATGGATGACATGGAATACAGCACATAGGAAGCTAAGATGGATGACATGGAAGAAAAAATGAAAGACAACATGGAAAACATGAAGAATGATCTAAAAGTAGACATGGAAGGTTTGAAGAAGTTTATACAAGGAATGTTTCCTAATGGCGAAAAGATAGTAGAGGAAACTCATGATGAGAAAAAAATAAATGTTAATCATGATTTCATAAAATCTAATATTGGATGGAAGAACCACCATATTCCAAAGATGGATATGTGGAAGTTTGATGGCAAGGATCCTGTAACATGGATACTACAGATGGAGCAATATTTTGATATAAATAATGTGCAAAACACAAAAAAGGTATGCATTTCAACTTTAGATTTAGAACAAAATAAATTTTATGGTATCAATGGCTTTTCTCTCGTAAAAAAATTGTTGGTCAATTTTTACAGAGGAAATGATATCACATTATGAGGATACAAAGAGCAACACCTTCTTTAGCCAATTGATAAATCTCAAAAAAAATGGTTCAGTGCCAAAGCACATTGAGGACTTCCAAAAATTGAATAAAAGGGTAACTGATATTCCAGAGGAACATAGGATTGATGTCTTCATGGTGACTTTAAAGGATAACATTCAACATGAAGTCTGTGTTTGGGAACCTGATTCATTGGAGAACGCTTTCAGGTTTGCATGAAAAATTGAATGTAAAATTATGGTGACAAGGAAGCCTACCACTCACATCTATAAAGATGGATGTGTTGCTACTCCTAGACTTCCACAACCTACAAGGTTAACACCAAAACAATTGGAAGAAAAAAGAGAAAAAGGGAGGGCTTTTATATAGTTGTGATAGCAAATACACTAAAGGTCATAAGTGCACTGAGAAGAAACTATTTTAAATAGATTGTGAAGAGGAGGAAGAAAATGAAGAATAAAATTCAAAAGTAGAGGATATACACCAGGAAGAAACCCCAGAAGAAGAAGAAATGAGCCTGACCATATCATGTAATGCATTGGCAAGAATTACCACTCCTCAAACTCTCAAGATGGAAGGACATATCAAGAAGAAAAAGGTAATAGTGTTGATTGATTTGGGTAGTACCCATAATTTTATTCATTTTAAGGTAACCAAGGAATTTAATTGTTTCCTATACCCAACACCAAAATGTCAAGTGATGGTTGCGAATGGAGGAACTATAAATTGCTTTGGAAAATTCCATAATATCAAGATATCCATGGGTGAATATGTATTGAATAGTCCAATGCTCCATCCCAATGGGAGGTGCTGATGTTTTACTAGGAGTAGAATGGTTACAATCTTTGGGGACGATAGCTTTTAATTTTCAAGAACTTTTCTTGAATTTTTTTTTGGAAGGAAAGGAAATTGAATTACGGGGTATCGTAGGGAAGCGAGGAAAGATAATAAGCTCTAATGTCATAAAAAATCTTCTGAAGAAAGAATAACGGGGCATAATTGCAAAATTATGGTTGTTGGAAGTTCCAACATCGACATCATTTATTTCTCCAGATCTCCAAAAAGTCTTGGACAATCATTCCAAGGTGTTTGATACTCCCAAAGGAATCCCACCTATTCATGATCATGATCATGCTGTTCATTTGATTCTAAGAAGTGTTCTTCCAAACATGATCAGGCCTTACATATATCCTTATGTACAAAAGAGAAAAATTGAACGTATGATTGTAGAAATGTTAGAGGCTAGTATAATTCAACCTAGTCAAATTTCTTTCTCTATTCAAGTAGTATTGGTGCACAATAAATATGGATCATGGCGCACGTGTCTGGATTATAGGGAGCTCAATAATCTCACTATTAAAGATAAATTTCCCATTCCTGTGATTGATGAATTATTGGATGTATTACATGGATAAATTTATTTTACCAATTTGGATCTTTGTTCAAGATATCATCAAATTAGAATGAAGACTGAAGATATTCCAAAAACAACATTTCGAACTCATGACAGTCATTATGAATTTTTGGTCATGCCTTTTGGGCTTACCAATGCACCTTCTACATTTCAAGGGTTGATGAATTTCATTTTCAAACTCTTCCTTAGAAAATTTGTGCTATTATTTTTTGATGATATACTAATCTACAGTAGGTCTTGGAAGGATGACGTTCAACATGTTGACAGGGTGCTCAAACTATTGGAGGAGAAACAATTATATGAAAAAACATCCAAATGTTTCTTTTGAGTACAAGAGGTGGAATATCTGGGTCATATTGTATCTCATGACGGTGTTAAGGTAGACCCTAACAAAATTAAAGACATTAAAGAATGGAAATTTCCCACAACCATAAACAGGTTGCGTGGATTTCTTGGGTTAATAGGATATTATCACAAGTTTGTTAAGAATTATGGGAAAATAGCAGCACCTCTAACTAAATTATTGAAGAAAGATGCATTTTCGTGGACTCCTGAAGCAACTAAGGCCTTTGAACATCTTAAAGAGGCAATGTGCCTAGCACCAGTCTTACCTACACCAGACTTCACAAAAACCTTTATTGTGGAATGTGATGCCTTAGGAAATGGAATTGGTGTTGTTTTAATGCAAGAAGGAAGACCCATTTATTTTGAAAGTCGTTCAATAAAAGGAAATTATTTACAAAAGGCTATATATGAGAAGGAAATGTTGGCAATACTACATGCACTAAAGAAATGGAGAGCTTACCTAATGGGTAGACACTTTAAGGTAAATAATGATCATGATAGTCTTGAACACCTTTGGAACAAAGACTATCTTCAAAAGAGCAGCCAAAATGGGTCACAAAGATGTTGGGTTATGACTTTGAAATCGTCTACAAAAATGGTTTTGCAAAATATCGGTACTATGGCATACAAATTGGAGATTCCTGCTTCTTCACGAGTGCATCCAATTTTCCATGTTTGATGCTTAAAAAAGGTTATAGGGGACAATCTTCCAGTTCAACAAATATTTCCAAAACATGATGAGGAAGGAAAATCCATATTGGAACCTGAAGCAGTCACGGAAACAAGAACTCGAGAACTACGAAATCAATCAATTTCATAGTATCTCATCAAATGGAGGAACTTACCCACTGAATATTCTACATGGGAGGATGAGAATTTCATAAAAAAGCACCCGAAGCTACTTGAGCATTGAGGACAACACCTTTTTCAAGGATAGGAGCATGTTAGGCCCCTATATTACTAGTATAGTCCCTTATTGTTGTTATTGTAACCCCCTTATTGTTATTGTTGTACCCCTGTAATCCCCATATTGTTATTATTATGCCCTTGAATTATTATTGTTAGGTTGGCTAGGATTACATTGTGGCCCCATGGGGTCCTATATATAGAAAGGAGGTTTTTTCATTTGTATCATCCAAGAATTGTTCATTCATGTAATGTATTGGAGGTTGCCCCCTCGAAGTGGCTTATTTCTAAGGCATTGATATCTATTTTCTTCTATTTTTGGAGCTGGTTTCTCAACAGTATTCAGATGGATAAGAGTGTGTCAAGACAACTTTGACAAACTCAAGAACGTATTGACAATAATGCTTGTGCCAAAATTTGCAGACCCGGATAAATAATTCACCGTTTGCATGGATTCTTGTGAGGAGAGGGTTGGAGGTGTCCTAATGAAAGAAGGAAAATTCATTGCTTATGAATATTTCAGGTTAAAAGAGCATGAATAGAAATATTCCCCTTAAAATTTGGAGTTAACCATGATTTTTCGTGCCCTTAAGCTTTAGCGACATTATCTATTGGGGAAAAAGTTTTTGTTATCGACTGATCATATCAATTTAACCAATTTCTTTAAATAACCCAAATTAAAAAACACAAGAATATGAAGGGTAAGGAGAATTGTGTGGCAGATGCATTAAATAGGAAGTTTCATTCTATATATGAATTGACTTACAACTGGGTAGAATTTGATTGTTCTGAAAAAATTAAGGAAGTTGCCTCTAAGGAAGATGAGTATAAATTTATATGGTAGGAAAATAAGTCAACGGAAAAGACGAAACAAAATTCTGATTTTAGTATTAATGATCAAAATTTACTAAATTTCATAGGAATAATTTACATTCCTAACCAGATGTCATTGAATCAATTTATGATATATGACTAACACCAAAAATTTATATGCCGCTCATCCGAAACTCTAAGGAAATTTAATGACTTGGTTTATAATATTGGTAGGTGGATTAAACTCCTATTCACTGAAAAGAGATTTCAGTCAAATCCACTATTCTACTAATGAGTATATTGGGTATAATGTTGTCGAAAAAGAGTGATTTTCTAGCCTACGAGGGGAAGAGAATGTCAAATTGAAGAAGAAAAAATGAGTCTGGATGGTAGAAATCCACTGCTTTTGGTAGAAAATAACACAAGTAGCAATTTGTCAATATTTGAACAAAGAAAGCTATTTCTAGACTTGCAATATTCTCACTGAAATATCATGGAAGATAACTATTATAAGTGATGCTATTTACACTTTCATCATGTATATTTCATCAAGAAAGCTCATTGTGTGAGACTAATAGAAATTTATAAAACACATCAACATGTCAAGAGACTGGTAAAAACACATAACAACATGAGGGATTGCAAAATTCCACTGAAGATAATAAGCTATGGAAACACAAGTGAAAATTAATAATACAGACACTAGATTGATAATAAATCCTCAGAATTCTCTTTCAATTTTATTCACTGAAAATAGTAGTGATCATATGAGCCAAGATTCTAAAATGACGAACCTTATTTACATAGAATTTTGTCACATATATACAAAAATGTGAAATTGTCATCTCCACAAAAGGAATAAACCTGTTCCCCAAAGTTATTACGATCTCATGCAAGAGATGAGGCTTATCCTAAAAATTTAATACAAATTTCCATGACATAATCAAAATAAATAGCATGAAGGCTAACAATTCTAAGTGGTTGTATGATGTGGCAGTCTATGGGAAACCTCCTCTTTTTTTCTGGTGCAACCAAATCCATAAAAAGTGTAAATAGCAGTGAAAGTGACATGTGATTGTTCTTTGAATGTTGCACGATACCTTCTAGAAACGTGCTGGTGCTGATAGTAATGATAGAAATATGTTTCAGAGAAACTTTTTGGTTGTTCCTTTCCTTTGGTTTCTTGTTTCTCGCGATAGGGTCTTGAATTAAACATGGAAATAGTGTTGGAGTGGAAAAACCCATATAGATAGGTTCCAGAAAAAGGATCGGGCATGTGAAAGATATGAGAAGGAGACACGTTGAATTGTGGGCCAATGGGAGAAATAAAAGAGGAGTGGGAAATATGGAAGTTAAATAGGTTATCGAGGCAAATTGAAAGAGATAGCGGAGTTTCATTTTATTAGTGGGAGAGATTATTAAACAAATGATGAGTGGGAGGAGAAAACCTTTTATGCATATAACACCATTGCATATCGGGGTTGGAAACATTTAGGTATAAGACACAATTTGGAGGGAATGCGATTTGTGATTAGGACGATGTCATGGCAAGGATGTTTGGACTGAGGGGGGTGTAAAATACTGAGAGGAGGACACATAGTAAGATAAGTGACGGAGAAAACAAATTTCTAACCCCCCCACCCGTAGTGTTAAAACTAGAATGGAGAAGGGGGGCCGAAAAGGCATGAGAACCATGGATCAAAGGGTAGGGAAGATCACGAGGTGTAAAATATGGTGGAAATTGTAATCGCATTTCGGTGTTTATAACAGATTCCTGAGCTCCTATCCTCCTTATATTGCAAATTGTGATATGTGATTGGGTCCCACCAATATCGCACATTACACTTTGGCATTTATAAGATGATACTAAATGCCTATCCTCCAGAGCTTGCGACTTGCGATGGGGAAAGGGTGTTGTGGTAGGGAAAGGTGTGTCCCTTTAGTATCACTTCAGAATATTTGTCGAGTGGAAAATTAATGTGATGATGATTGTTGTGATATGCGATTATTGACGATGACATGGAAGGAAAGGTTCCTATTTAATAATACAATCAAGTAAATGAGGAAACAAAAGTGAATGCGGTAAGTTAAATTTGCAAAAATGTGATTCAAAAAGGTAGGTGGGGCCTAATAAACGTCTTTTAAAATCAGAAAAATGAAAACTCTGTTAAGTCAACGACTATGGTAAAATTCATCCAAATCATGATATAAAGGATTTTTCTAAAACATTTCTAATGTCATGAAGTGGATCAAAAAAAATGATGGGTCCCGACAATATCCCATATTAGAAAGTTTGTAGCATTCAGCAATGGTTACATGTATAAGGTTTGAATATGCGATAGAAGGTAAGGTAAAAATGGTATAATATGATATGGATGTTAGTGGCTGTGCGGAGCTGCTTTTTAACTATAAAAATTGATTTTTAATAGTTAAAAAGGGGTTTTGAAAGAAATGAAACGCTAGAATTTGTTTTTTTTTTTAGAAAAATGAAAGTTAAAAGAGGGAAATGAAATGAATGAATGTAAAAATGAAATTTTCTCACTAATACAATTTGACAACGACACTTTCATCTTACAAATGAACTAAAAAGGCAGATTGGTTCCTGGGAGAATGATGACCAGACTTTGAAAATATTTGAAAAAATGGTAGTGCTAACAATGGCTCCTGTTGGGGATGAAGTCCTCCCTATGAGGCTTCAATGCTTGTAGAATCAGTGCCTTTAAAACTCCTTAAACTTAGAATACTTCTTGGAAATTATGACTAGAACTGAGCATTGACTGAATAGACTCAAAACTGACCATATATACAGAGACAAACACCATTGGTCATGGAGTTTTATTGACACATCAAACTAGATATATACAATGGAATGACTCAAATTACTTACTAAACAAAGAACTTTTTAAGAAAATGACCATTAATGGGGCCTCCAGTTAGCTAATCATCATCCAACTGTTTGAGAAGAAAAGTATTGTTTTCTAAAACTTCAACAATTTTAAATGGCCCAAACCATATATTGTCAAACTTACCATGCTTTCCATGGTCTTCTCTCCTCACATCCAAAAGCAACACCAAATCATTCTCCTGAAATAACTATTGATTTTATCTTTTGTCAAAAATAGATTTGACTTTAGTTTGACACTTCTATACTTTATCCATCCGTGATTCTTTTATTTTGTGTGCCTGTATCAACTACAGCATTCTCCTTTGGATTGGATTTTAATCATCAACTTCATCTTGTAGGAACTTCATCACGGTAAGAGCTAATTGAAAAGGCATTATAGAATTAGTACCATATACAAGCTGAAAGGGAGTCATTCCAATTGATTTTTACCACTTACCCTATCTTCCCAAAGAGCATGTACCAGATGAGTGTTCCAATATCTCTTATTTTTGGCAGCATTTTCTTAATGATCCTCACCAAAATTTTATGGGATAACTTGGATAATCCATTAGCTTGATGGTAATAAGGCGTGGAAATTGTAAATTCAATTCCGTATTGCTAAAAGAAGTTGTACATCTTAGTAGGCTTAAAGGCCATTGCATTATCAGTTACTATTTTCTGTGAAAAACCAAATCTCGACATAATATTTTCCAACAAAAATTGGATAATTACCGTATCAGTAGAATTTCTAGTTGGTACAACTTCAATCCATTTACTAAAACAGTATGTAGCTGTGAGAATCCATGTATGTTGTCCTGATGAAGGTGGATGAATTTCACCGATGAAGTCTAACCCCCACTGCTGGAAAGGAACATCCGCTGAAATTGGAATAAGAGGTAATGGTAGCAATTAATATTTACCAACAAATTTCTAACATGTGACACAGATTCTGACTTTGGCAAAAACATCAGAGAAAAGAGTTGGCCAATAATAGCTAGCTCTTAATATTTTGTTTGCAATGGATTTCCAATACGAATTCCTTCCACACACTCCTGCATGTATCTCTATCATAATCTCTTGGGATTCAGCTTCATCTACACATCTTAATAAGACTCCAACAGGGTCTTTCTAGTAAAGGTGGTCTTCCAAAATGCAATATTTTACAGCTCTCAATTTGAAATCTCCCCTTTTATATTTTTCCATTTCATGGGGACAGTTGAAATTTAACAAAAATTATACTATATCCTTGTACCAATATGAATGAAATATTTCAAGATAATTAGAAATACCTTCTCCATCTTATCCTTTAGCTGCCTCTACATTTAGATTTAAAGCCTTGTAGTTATATTCCGCCATCAAGCGAGCCAAGCCTTTACCTTTTATAAATTTAGTTGGTCTAATCTCAATACCAAATTCCAGATTTTTTTTCAACCATTGTCCTCTCCTCCCATCTGTATCTAGCTATAGCCTATAGAAATACATCTTTAACAGTAATATTTGGCAAAAAAGAAACAATTTTTGAAATAGCACATAAACTCGAAAAGACTTCGAAGCGATAAATAGTGCATATGATTTTTTTTCAGTCAGGCTAAATTTTAATTCCGCATCTCTTAAAGCACGACTGAAAAAAGAGATTGGCTTCTCTAAACCTTCTTTTCTCTTCTGTAACAAGAAAGCTGCAATTCTCTCTTCTGAAGCATGTGAAAAATTCAGAAAATATTTTTCAAAATTAGGACTAATCAAAACTAGAGCTTCAGTCAATGCAAACTTGATTTCTAAAAAAGAATTATTTGCTTCATATCACCATTTAAATTCTACATATTTTTTTAGAAAGACATTTGTGTGTTTGATTAGCTCTGTAAAGTATGGAACAAAGTGCCTCAGAAAATTGATTTTCCCTAAAAATCACTGCAATTATTTTTTATTCCTTGGAAAATCAGTCTTCTGAACAGCTTCAACTCTTCCCAGATCAATACAGATGCCACATTTTGTTACAATATGTCCCAATAATTTCCCTTCTTGGACAAAAAATGATGAATTTTTTGGGTTCAAGGACAAACCAAAATTTCTGCATTTGTCAAAAACTTGCTTCAAATGTTTCAATTGGTCTTCATCAGATTCTGAATAGATTGTGATGTCATCCAAATACATGACTATAAACCTATCTTTTTCTCCCAGAAAGGTAATATCCATTACCCACTTAAAATTTTTTCCTGCATTCATGAGACAAAATGGCATTTTGTTGTACATGAATGTACCCCAGGGTGTGGTAAATGTTGTCCTTTCTCTGTCTTGCCTGTCAACTAAAATCTGTTTATAGCTTGAAAAACCATCAATAATTAACAATCTTTTGGATCCTACAAACTTCTAGAAAATATAATCCATATTGGGTAGTGGATAGTTATCTTTTAATGAACACTAGTTCAGGTTGCGAAAATCGACACAAATTCTTATCTCTCCATTCTTTTTCCAAACCGGGACTATATTAGCTACCTAATTAGAAAATATCAAAGGAACGATTATCTTTTGTTCCCAAAATTTTATGATTTCTTTCTCAATGTTTGGGATCAACATGGGATTGATATGTCTGATTTTTTGTGCTACATGCTTTGCATCTTTTTTCAAAGGAATATTTTGCTCCATTATGCTTTAATCATGAATTTTCTGCTCACTATAGGACCATGAAAAAATATCAGCAAATTATTTCAGCAACTTGATATATTTTTTTCCAGTTTCAAGAGAAAGGAATTTGGATTCTTTGACTAGTTTTTCTGATCTTCTGGCTAATGTTACATTCTATTGTACTCTCTCCATCAACTTTACTTTCAGGCTTGAAGAAAACATCATTATTATCAAACAATATTTCTAAAGGGACTAAGCCTTTAGGAATATAGTTAATTTTTAGATCTATAATGTTCTTCCCAGCCATGTTTTTCTTAAAAGGCTTGCTATTATGATTTCAACAATGTCCCGCTCATCATCAATTTCTATCTCTATAAACTCTTCAACACACTCGAATTTTTTTTGAATTTCCTTGTCATCCTCAAATACTTGCTAGTATTTGATGTTATCAGGAATTGAAGGTCTGTTTTTCATTTGAATATCATAGGCTTCCTTGACGTCTATAGGAACTTTGAAATTACTAGAAGCAATAGCTAGTGAATCAACCATTTTATTTTCCTCTCTAATGACAAAATTTATATTAAATTCTGAAAAATAATGTTCAATCAAGTCCCAGACTTCATTCCTATAATTTTTCAGCTTGGAAATTTTCACTTGGTAGTTGTTTGTCACATGCTTTATTTCCAAATCTGAATCACCAAAAGCAATTAGTTGCTCTGCTCCCAAATCTTTTGTTGCCTTCATACCCAACACAAGCGCCTCATATTCAACAATGTTGTTAGTGGTAGAAAATTTCAATTTATATAATATATTTACTCTTTTCTGAGTGGGATAAAAGACAACTACACTGGATCCTAATCCTTCTCTTGATGAGGCTCCATGAAAGTACAATTTCCAGATCTTTCCTCCCTCTAAATGCTACTCATTTGTACCTTTAAAGTATTGTTTTTTCAATTATTTTAGGCTGGAAATTGTTATCATCAGCAACAATGTATAGTATTGATGACCCAAATTCCTTTTCTTTAGCATATATGGGATGGTTTGGAGGATTATTTTGATCACTAATGATGTAGGCCATTCGGGTTTCCCTATACATCCTTCTAAATTCCCCTCCAAACAATGGGATTATGGCATATGACATGTCCATTTGAAGAGTGCCTCCCACTTTTTTAGACCAAGATCTCGAAAGAAGCATCCTGAATCTAGAAGGTATGTCTGCAACTACGATGTCCATCATTAAGCTCTTCATAGGAAGCTGGGTAAGGGAAACAACCAAGTCCTTGATCATTCCTAGACGCTTGACTTTTTTGGAGTCAAAGGTTTATAGGTCCTGGTATTTCAAGGTGATCTCTAATCCTAATTCATCCATGACCTTCATTGGCATCAAATTATCAAAAGCTGTAGAATCTAGTAAACAATTATGCAACAATTTGTCATGTATATTACATGATAGTAGAAAGGTGGTGAGTTGTCATCATTTTGTTCTTGGACATGACAGCCTAGATAAGCAGTGAGAGGGTCATCGTCAAGGGTGACTGAATCAGGAGCAAGGGGTGGTTGTAGCAGACTTTTCAAAGAATCTTTATGTGCTGGATTTTTCAGCAATTCTAGAAGTGGGACCAGAATTTTTATTTTATTCAATTTAGATTTGAAACTAAAATAAATCGGAACTAATTCCTTATTTTTTTTAGTGATTTTGACAATTGGGGCAAAATTTTGAGGTGGAGGAACCTGATTGACCTTGGCCTTCTATTTAGCAGCTTGTTTATCTGAATCTGATTTTTGTTGAAGTTGTTGAATAAAACCTTTGGACCTCAAAGGATAATTTTTGTTTCGAACTTCATGCTGTTTTTTATCATTTTGTGAGTACATTTGCGCATTCTCAAGATCCAAAAACAAATAAATACTTGATTGGTCTTTATATTCTTACAAAGTCAAACATGTCGACTATGAGGTTTCTCCCCAAATGTTTATTTCTTCATTTTCTTCTTCATTTTTTTTTTTGTTCTTCTTTAGCAAAATTATTCAAAGGAGGTTGAAAATTTTGATCATCATCATTCCTCCTTGGGCGATGTAGGATTTGTTGAGGTTGAAAAGGACTTCTGAAGGGAGCCTACATTCTATTGGCCTCATTTTAATTGTCTCTAACAATAGGGTTGTTTTCAAACTCTAATTTGTCATCTTAGAAGTAAGTTCCTTGATCAAATTGGACATTTGATCAATCTTTTCTTCTGATGTAAGAGATTTAGAGGAAGAGGTTTTTCTTCTTTCATTTTCTTTTTGTCTTTTTCTACTTTCTCTTCCTCCATTTTTAATTTATTAGATTCCATCAGATTAGACTAAACTCCAATTGCAAGCTCTTGATATCCATCATTTTTTTTGTTTTATCAGCTCTCAACCATAAAGAAAACTCTGAATCTAGAGCATTTGCAAAATTTATCATATCTATAGTGTCAGTAGGCTTAATTTATTCAAGAATTTTTTGATAAATCTTATTAAACCTCTTGGTAAAATCAACCAATGACTCATCTACCTTCTTTTTCAAAGTTCCAAATTTTGTAAGGTAGTACACATAGTATTTGCTATCACCAAATTGCTTCACAAATACTTCCTCCAATTAATCAATTCATGTTATTGAGTTTGGTGGCAGATTTCTAAACCATTTATGAGCTTCTCCATCTAGATTTTAAACGAAGAGTCTTGACTAGACATCTTCATGCTCAATGTTCTGGTTGTAAACATAACTATAGAAATAAACTAGGTGTTCCTCAGCAGAAATGAATTCTCCATCCCTAGCGTATTTTGGAAGATATTCCAAGTAATCTCCTTGAGGAAGTGGATCCAAGGGTTGAGGGAGAACAAGTAGCACATATCTTGTAGCCACTATTTGGCTACATCCTTGTGAGGGCAGACTGAGCCACGGGTTTCTAATGTACAAATGATAGATGACTGGTTGATGTAGTTGTTTGGGACCTAGGAATTACAACTAGTGGAATTTGAATCTGACTTGAAACAACATAAAATTGGAATTCTCAGGCTAATTCTTCAAGTTTTGTGGTTAAAAACAGTCGATTTTGAAAGATATGAACATAGGAGGTTTTGACTGCACCTTCTACAGAAGAATTAGATTCAAATATTCTCTCTTAAGGAGATTAGGTAAATTCAACTTTATTTTATTGAGTTAGGAAGTCAAATAAGTTAAAGGTGAGGCCTTCAGAAACATTCCCTTCTCGTTGATGAGAAAAGGATGATCCATCATCTATTTTTCGAGACAAAGGACAATAATCTTGCTGAGGGGTAATAAGGGACTAGTATTCAGGATGAGTTTGAAGGAAATTAAAAGTATTAAATTCTTCTTCAGTCAAAACATCCCTATCAAGAAAAGGTGCAATATCCAATACTTTCTCTGACTATCCTTCTGTTAGCCCAAACTCTTATGATTCTTTATTATACTTAAAAAATATGTTTTTTCATATTTGACTGTAACAATACTTATCCTGGATTTACTAGGTGATGAGTGAGAAAAAATTTCATTTGAGCCTAGGTTAACAACATCTAATTTTTTTCTAGGGAAGTAGTTTCAACTTGATATTTTTCAGCAGAATATTTTGAAATTAAAACTTATTTTTATTCTAAAATATATAAAGGTACCTTTTTCTTCGGAACGTACTTTTTGTTTACCTTCTTCGCTAACTGAGATGTGGTCTCAACTATTCTCTATTTTCCTTTTGCATATTTAATCATCTTCTATCCGTCAACAACTGGAGTCACATTAGGTGATCTCTGATTCCTTCTTGTAGAAGGAGGTCTTCAAACCCCTCTTCCTCTTTGTGGAGTCGCCAGGTGAAACAATTTTCATTCTTCTTCAAGTCACCAATTATTGTTCACCATCAAGAATTGATTATCACAAGAGACTCGGGAGAATACTTCGTTTCAATGCCTTCGTCTCTCGACAAATGCACCAAAATATGTTAGCGCTAGAATTAGAACTTGGACTACTTCAAGCACCTCACCAGACAAATCCTATACTTTAAGGAAAATTAATGATTTCGTTTATAAGGTTGGTAGGTGGTTTAATCTCCCATTCACTAAAAATATATTTTAGTCAAATCCTCTGTTCTACTAATGAGGGTATTATGTCCGATGTTGAAGAAAAAGAGTGATTTTTTAGCCTGTGAGGGGAAGAGAATGTGAAATGGAAGAAGAAATAGTGGGTCTGCAAGGTAGAAATCGACTTCTTTGGTAGAAAATAACACAAGTAGCAATTTTTCAATACTTCAACAAGAGAAAGCTATTTATAGCCTTACAATATTCTCACTGAAATATCATGGAAGATAACTATTATAAGTGATGCTCTTTACACTGTCATCATGCATATTTCATCAAGAAAGCTCACTGTGTGGGACTTATGAAAATTGATAAAAATCATGAACATGTCAAGAGACTGATCAAAACACATAACAGTATGAGGGATTGCAAACTGCCACTAAAGATAATAAGATATGGAAACACAATTGAAAATTAACAATACACATACCATATTGATAATAAGTCCTCAGAAGTTTCTTTCAATTTTATTCATTGAAAAGAGTACTGATCATATGAGCCAAGATTCTAAACCCACAAACCTTTTTTATACAGCAATTTGTCACATATATACAAAATTTTAAAACTATCATCTCCACATAAGGAGTAAACATGTTCCCAAAAGTTATTACAATCTCATGCAAGAGATGATGCTTATCCAAAAACTTTAATAGAAAGTGCTATGACATAATCAAAATAAAGAGCATCAAGGCTAATATTTCGAAGTGGTTGTATGATGTGGTAGTATATGGGAAGAATCCTCTTCTATTATGGTGCAACCAACTCCACAAAAAGTGTAAACAACAGTGAAATTTACATGTGACTATTCTTTGAATGTTGCATGATGCCTTGTGGAAACATGTTGGTTCTGAGACTATGGTAGAAATCTGTGTCAAAGAAACTATACCGTTGTTCCTTTCCTTTGGTTTCTTGTTTGTCATGACAGGGTCTGGAATTAAAGATGTAAATAGTGTTGGAGTGGAAAAACCCATATAGATAGGTTCCAAACAAAAGGACCAGGCATGTGAAAGATATGAGAAGGAGACACGTTGAATTGTGGGCTAGTGGGAGAAATAAAAGAGGAGTGAGAAATATGGAGGTTAAACAGGTTATGGTAGTAGATTTAAAGAGATATTGGGGATTAATTTTACTATCAAGAGAGATTATTAAATAAATGACAAGTGAGAGGAGAAAACCTTTTATACATGTATTGCAATTGCAGATCGTGGTCAGAAATGTTTAAGCATAAGATATAAGTGACAGGGAATGTGATTTGCGATGGGGATGATGACGTGGCAAGGAGGTTTGGGCTGACGACGCTGTGAAATGCGGAGAGGAGGACACATAGCAATAGGAGCAACGGAGAAAAAAGCTTCTCAGACCCCCCCGCCTCCCTCACAGTGTTAAAAGTAGAATGGAGAAGGGGGGAAGAAAAGGCATGAGAACCATGGATTAAAGGGTGGGGAAGATCATGAGGTGTAACAATTGGTGGAAATCGCAATCACATTTCGGCATTTATAATATATTCCTGAGCACCTGTCCTCTCGAGCTTGCGAATTGTGATATGCGATTGGGCCCCACCAATATCGCACATCGCACTTAGATGTTTATAACATGATCCTGAGTGCCTATCCTACAAATTTTGTGATGTGCAATGGGGAAAGGGTGACATAGCAGGGAAAGGTGGATCCCTTTAGTATCATATCGGAAGATTTGTGGAGTGTCATATGAATGTGCCGAGGATTGTTGCGATATGTGATTAGCGATGATAATGTGGCAAGAAAGGGTCCCACTCAATATCGCATTTGTGGAAATGAGGAAGCAAAAGTAGGTAAAAATTTGCAATGGTTACATGTATAAGGATTCAATATGCAATAGAAGGTAAGGTAAACAGGGTATACTAGAATATGGTTGTTAGTTGGTGTGAAGAGCTTCTTCTTAACTATAAAAATTGAATTTGAATAGTTAAAAAGGGGTTTTGAAAGAATTGAAACAATGGACTTTGGGTTTTTTTGGAAAAATGAAACGTAAAAGAGGGAAAATGAAATGAATGAAGGTAGAAATGAAATTTTCTCACCACTACACTTTGAAAACCATACTTTCATCTTATAACCGAACTGAAAAGGCAGATTGATTCCTTGGAGAATTATGACCAAACATTGAAAATATTTGAAAAATTTGCAGTTCCAACACCAAGTACCAAAAATTATGCTTTGCAATTAAGAAACACTATTTATGGCTTAGAATGAAAAAATAAATCACAAAATACATGGCTAGGTTCTTAGAATGTCAAGAGGTTAAAGCGGAGCACTAATACGTAGCTAGATTACTTTACCCACTACATGTACATGAGTGGAAGTGGGAAACCATTACTATGGATTTTATAACTCAGTTTCCAAAGTCTAGAACACAAAATGATTCAATAATGGTGGTGCTATATAAATTGAGTAATGTATCCCATTTCATACTTGTTAAGTCCAATTTTTGAACTGTTTAGATCACAGATATACTCATAACATAATATTTCGATTGCATGAGATACCAAAGGTTATAACTTTTGACAGGGATGTGAAATTAACATCCTCATTTTGGAAGTCCCTCTTTATCGGTCAATGCTCCTAAATTCATTTTAGTATGATGTATCATAACCTAACTAATGGGAATATTGAGTGAGTCAAAAAAGTGTTAGAATATATGCTTTGCATGTATGTAATGAAACAACCTACTAAATGGTAGGATATACATTCATTTAGTGGAATTCACCAACAACAATAATTATCATGACTTAATCAAGATGAGTGCTTTTGAGGTGCTATATGGGAATATTTTTTGAAATCTTACCAATTAGCGTAATCCGGAAGACAAGTTAATGTTGGGACTAGACATACTCGAGGAGATGGATCGAGCGGTGAGGAAAGTAAGACAAAAATTAAGAGAAGCTTAAGACAGGAAAAAATCCTAATCAGATAAAAAAAGAACTTTTAGGGACTTTTAGGTAGGTGACCATGTATATATCTAGGGTAAACCCAAATGAAGCAATTCGAGATGGGAATGTTATGAAAAGATATCACCTCGTTATTTTTTACCTTTCTAGATATTGGAAAGGGTCAGACCAGTGGCATACAGACTAGCATTACCTAGTCATATACGAGTCCATAATGTATTTCATGTGTCTCTGCTTTATATATGTGTGTGTGTGTGTGTGTGTGTGTGTATATATATTATTCCAGGAATATTATAAATTAACAATATATACAGGTAATGAAAGCATTTTATTTCAAGTGTCTTTGATTAATAGATAATAGAAAATGAAAATCAAATTTGATGTATTTTATAGGTCGAACCGAATGAAGAATTCATGGTATAAACACTGCATATTCGAGAACATAGAGAAATAATATTGCAGAGGTGAGCCATCACCCATGTTAAAGTGTAATGCTAGCACTTTAGCCCTCAGGAGACCATTTGGGAAGATAGGGAATTAATACAACAAGAATTTACTAATATGTTCTGAGGTCAAGTTTAAACACCGAGGACAATATTTCAAACGAGAGGGGGAAGATGTTGCACTTGAATGTGGGTGAATAGTAGTTAAAAATTAGTAAACAATTGAGTTAATTATGATTAGTTCACAATGTTTTGTTCATAAAACTGTATTTAGGAAGGTTAACAAGAATTTAAGGAATTATTTAATTTTGATGTGAGCATGTAACTTGATAAAATTTGTTCTTTTCGTATCATAGAAGAATGACTTACCTCTGGTTTGCTATGTTTGGAAAAATTAAATGGGAGACCTTGAATATTTGTCTAACTACCCGATAGCTATGTGTTCATATCTTCTTGATTCTTCTTTGGAATAGATAAACTATCGGGAAATGGAGGAAAAGGGGTTATTTTTACCCTTCCAAGAAAAATAATATCATGTGTACCAAAGAAGGAATATATTGGACATATAGTACTGTGCATAATCAGGGAGATTTGTTCTTAAGTTCTGTTAATCTGAGTGGAAATATATTTGTATTGGCAGGTTTCAGACTAGAGAGTGAAGTCCCCAGGTCTGTAAACGATAAGAAGGGTCATTGCTATAATATAATTACTTGGTAGTTGGAAGCTCGGGGGAGTCAGACGCGATTTCTGAATTCGTATGTATGGAGGAGCATACTCCTCTATTTGAGTTTCTGGACCTAACTAGTGGTCATATACATGTTTAATTTAATTTAAGGAAATTAGTATCATTAGTATAGGAAGGAATGTTATTGATCACCTTTTTCTTGATAGAAAGAAAAATAAAAAGAACCGGCAGATTCTGTGTTTGTTTTAAAAGTACTAGTGAAATAATTAATGATACAAATGGAAAATTGTAAATGCAGATGTTTATCCCTAGTAAGAGAGGAAATAAAAGTAATATATATATATATGTGTTGACTCTATAGAAGAATATTATTGAAAATAAATTATGCATTATGATGCAACATTTTTGTAAGGAAAAATGACATATATGTGTGTGTGTGTGTGTGTGTGTGTGTGTGCATGTGTGTGTATAGAGTTTGTACAACAATATTGTTAGAAAGAAAGGCTGTAATATGTTATTAATTACTGTATGGTAATTACTGGGAATTTATGATGTTCAAACAAGCAAAGGAACCATAGTCATGATAGTGTCTAACAAAGAGAAATTTATATATACAATGCTATGAAACAATGAGGGATGTTGAATACAAAATTGCATCCAAGAAGGAAGAGTGTCGTGTATACAAGATTCATATCTCAGTCTAGAGATAGAAGGGTTGGCGATCTTGACATGTAAATAATTTGGTTGACTCAGCGAGACCGAGATCCCGTGATAGGTTGACTGACCGTTCAACCACGTAAGCAAACCATAGTCATGATAATGTCTAACAGAGAGAAATTTATATATACAATGCTATCAAACAATGAGGAGGGAGGTTGAATCAAACATTGCATCAAAGAAGCAAGAGTGTCCTGTATAAAAGATTCATATCTTTGTCTAGAGATAGAAGGGTTAGAGATCTTGACATGCAAATAATTTGGTTGAATTAGTGAGACCAAGATCCAGCAATAGCTCGACCGACTGAACGGGTTGTGTTCAACTCGTTTCTTAGATATTTATTCTATATGCTTGAACTAGATTATTTATTACAAAGAATAATTACTAATAAAATCCGTAATATGCAACACTAAACCTTAACATGTAGGACTTAGCAAACCCTCGTTATAAGTATTAGGGTTCGAGTTTCTCCCAAACCTCAGCAAAGCTTCTAGTTGGAATTTCATCGACTAGGTACCAGATTATTAGTTGGAATTTTTTTTTAAGGTATTAAGACTACAATGACAATTCAAGAATAATGTATTGGTTAGATTACAGAAAACACCACAGATATTGGTAGGGAACAATAATTATTAATATCTTGAACATCATTCCAATAACACAGATAGTAATATAAAATGGTTGAACATTAAAAATGTAAAATTCTAAGAGATAACACATATATAATATTCAAAAGAACATTAGGTTTGTTAACCCTATATAATACAGAAAGGTTACGAATGCAAGGTTGAAATAACATTATTTAACCAAATAAAATTGTAACTAAACAAGTAACCATCCACAGTTTATGAATAATTATCATAATATGAAGAAAAAAACTTTCTATTGACTCCAAAGAACACAACATCTTAATATATTTTATTCAAAAGTAGTTCTTGTGTAGATATTTAAGTCCATTACAGTAAGGATCAAACCCGTCCTTGGGGGTTCTCTAATAAAATAGTCAATACCATAGGGCTTCACCCCTCAGTAAAAAAATAAAGATAATTTTACTTTGATTGTTTCCCGAAACCTCCTTAGATGAAAAATGAGTGAGAATTATCCTCAGGTATCCATGAAGATACAAAAATAGGTATTTGTAAGAAAAAACTGAAATTGAGTTGGAAGTCATAATTCCTAAACTATGAGACAATATCTGGAGCACAGGAGCACACATGTAACTGAAATCATGAATAGTTAGAAAAAGAAAACCATATATCTCGAAAGGGCTAGAACTTTAACTCAAATTATTGCAAAATATAACAAGATACCTTAATGGGTGGGTTGTTTGGCGCAACTCCACACCTACACAAGTCAAGGATGAAACTATTAGGGTTTTTTCAAGAATCGAGCTATCACAAATAAAAGAATTATGGGACAAAATTTGTTCCAGTCTCCATACCTAAGCCTTTCCTACACATGTTAAACCCCTTTGGAGCCATCATGAGTCAAGCCTACAAAAGAACTAAGCACAAATGAAAGAGATTAGTTGATTGAACCTTTAAGAACCTTAGATTCTAAAATTTTATCTCTAAGTGGAAATATTACCACATAGATGGTTTGATGTTGGCGAATTGAATAGGAATCATTTCCTTGTAACGATTACAGGTTTGAGTATGGCAGATAGCCGCACGAGAACAAAACGAGGAGCAAAATGGAAAATGGTTAGGGTTTGGATGGGGGTGTATTATCCAAACCACCAAAAAATTCCCGTAGTCATTCTATCTTGATGGATCTATGGCACACAAAACTCCAATTTCTACATAGCTAGCTACCAACCAACACTTCTACAAGGTTTGAGGGCATAAGCGCAAGACAAGTGTAAAGTATTTGGCAATAAGCATTGGGTGCCACAAAGATAGAATGAATAATATGCCATAGGAACTTAGCATAATGTAACACTTTTCGTGAGTGACATGGAAATTAAATGCAAGTTATAAGCATAAGAAAGAAGATGTACTTGTGGTATAACATGTGTTAACTATACTTTTACAAAAATTGAACTATGTGATTATTGAATGTGCGCAATTGCATGTAGCCTATTCATAATAATTGTAGCAATGTAACAATTGAAATATTATAATAACTTACCACCTACACACTCTAAATCTTGGAGTTAACAGGTACATACTTTACAAAAACCACTACAAAAACATCCTAGACTTGCTTACAATTAAAATGTGTGACTCATAATGCAACATGCTAGGGAGTCTATCCCACAAACCCGCACTAACTCATACAAACATTCACTTTCATTGTCCACCATATTTTAATCATTGTTGTTGCTCCTTTACCTCATATATTTAAATGTTCACATCTTGGGCATTTTTTTCTTTGCCAATTAAGTCTTGGAACTCCATGCTTAACCTATCATTTGTTAGATTCACAAATTATGACAAAATAACTTTACCTATATTGAGTTATCTAGGCTCAGTAAGGCTCAATACATTCAAAATTATGTGGAAAAAATTATCAATCCACATGTTTTCATAGCTCCAATAAACTAGTCATACCTATTAAGCTATCTCATAAATCTAAACCAAATAACCTCTTTCAGCGCACTTCCAAGACGGTCTTCTTGTAGCCATTTATGGAGACTGCCAAAGCGCTCATGACTATATATCCATTGTTGCAAGATGAAACTCTAACAAAATGTTCAATGCAGTGGCCTAATCTTGACTCATGCACCAAGAGTTGGCTCTCATAGATATTTGGTTCAACACAGACCAAATATTCATACTGGCAGCAAAATTCGAGAACTAGAATGAGAAAAAAAAATGCACATAATGGAGCAATTATGTGAAAACATAAAATTTCCTGACACCACCTCTAATGGTGATACACTACAATCCATTGCTCAACACTAATAAACTATGCTCCAATAGTGATACACTACATTCCACATAGCATTCTTCCACGTTCCCTTGAGGTCAATCTTCCACACCACTAATCTTCCACGTTGTCGCATGTAACTTCTTCCGCCCCAAACTTCATAGCCCCCGAGAAGGATTTCCAATTGGCCATTCATAGTCTTAATGGATCCTCTCCTGCCATGTTCATGATAGCCAGCGAGAATCTTTCCAAGTTGTAATAGCTCTCTAAGCGAGTCTTCATCTTAGAACTCTCATCCATATACATTATCAGCCTCACCCGAACATTTTTGAAGCATTTTGATGAAAAAAAACTTGTGCTTGATATCTTCTAGAGAATGTCTTGTCCATAAATTCTCCAAAAAAAAATATGTCCTCTAATCCTCCAGCCATCCTGGAGAGTAGATAACTGTTTTGATGCATATCTGGCACATGATGAGTGGACCAACGGTTCTCCAAGCAATGCAGGAGCTATGATCCATAGCTAAAGACCAAATTTTGATCCACTGGTCCTATGTAATAAATTAAATTTTTCCACGAGTTAGCTCTAGTACCAAACCTCCACGCTACAGACTTTACTCACAACACCAACAGGCACACCACTGCCCCACCCAACAGACAAAAGGTGATGGAAGAATAGACACTCATGAAACTTTTATTTCCTATGGCCCACGAGGTGCCAAGGCACCCAATGATAAGGGTTATGATAACATGTAAAAATACCTCAAGTAAATCTAATTCACTAATCAAATAATGTTACAAATAAATAGATGAAGTGTTGTTTCAAGATAGGGAATCTATCTTGGACACACAATCAGTTAGTTGAGAGAATCTCTCAACCACACACCAATCTAGGAAACATGATAAGAACACACTCCTCTAAATAAAAAAAGTCACAACTAACACAAGTAGGAATTACCTTTTTCCAACATCACACAGAGAAATAACACTACCTTCATCACTAAGCTAATTGAATGAAGAATGAAAGTAATATATAATATAATATATAAAAACAGTGTCATCTCGTCCAAGCTAAAAACACAATATAACCTCTTTTGCAGATATTATACAATAAGCATACATATTATACTTTTGAAGATATTATACAATAAGAATACACACTATTTTCTTTAACTAGAAGATATTCCTAATTACATTCCTACCTCCACAACCCTTAAAATTAATTGTTAAAAGCTTACCAATTAAGATTAAATGATTTCTTAGTAATTTTTAACCTAAAAAAAATGTTAAAATTTAATTACAACATTTTTACTTCAGAAGAACTTCAAATGCACTAGGTTAAAATCATACTTAAAATCAACTATTTCTATTGTGAATTTCCACTATACCAACTAAAAATTTTAGTTTTATCCTTGAAATAAATGAATACTAAAACTATATTTAGGAAGCATTTAGTGTCTAGTAAAATAAAATTACATTACTGGATTGTTTATTCCTTTCATATAAATTGCTTCTGACATTCCTTTGTCATTTAGGTAATACTTAAATTAGGATTTTCATATTTTCTGTTATCATAAAATATTTATTAATGTCAATAATTTAAGTTAAAATAAATTATAATTAAATAATAAATCAATATTAAAATTATCACACCAACCCATGATTGTTAATACTTATTTCTTATTTTTTAAATAATGTAAACATATTTTCATGACGTGACAAACTTTTATAAGATTAATACGGTGTATCGTAATAATGAAAAAAAATACTGAAATAACTTACAATTAAGCTAAGAAATTTCTTTTAAAAAGTTAACAGCTAAGGTCCAAACAATGGATCTTATTATAACTAAAATATGAGCGTAATTAAATTTTAGATTAACGCAATTAATTTATAACATTACATTTGCACATTTATGATCAAATTCGTTTCAAAATATTAACACATAGCAACTATATTTTACTCATAAATTTAATAAATATTTAACTATATTAAAATTTTAATTAAGACACTTAATATAATACAACTAATTAATAAAAAAACATAAAACAATATTGTGAATAAAGTACATTCCATTATATAAATTAAAACAATACTATGAATAAAGGTACATTGCATTATATAAATTAAAAGATATATAAAAAATGATATATTAAAACAATATTGTGAATAAAGGTACATTGGATTATATAAATTAAATGATATATTGAAAAATGATATACCACATTATTTTACATTATTTACTGATCAAAAGAAAGTATAAAAATACAAAATAATTATTTGCATTTAAATTATTATTTTTTAAAGTTGTTTTTGCACAACAATTAATATTTAAGTAAATGTTATGTATATCATGACGATTTACTTTATAATTATATAAGGTAAAGTATATATAAATTAAATCAAATTTAAATTTAAAAAAATATCAATTTTTTTAATTATTAAAATATTATTTTTTATAATATATTTCAAAATTTGAAAAGTGATAAAAATTAACTAAATTATAATTTAATTTTAAAGTATTATTATTAATTATCTTGTGTATATATAATGTTTTTTACATTATTATATGTCAATACACTTTTTCTGAGAAATAAAATCAACCTCCATAGCAAATTTCTTTTACATATAAAAAATTATACTTAAATGAATGTATATGATGATACTAAAATAAACATATAAATTAAATCATGAATAAACTTATAATTCAAAAAATTAATGACGCGTGCATTGTAAAAATATATATGTCAAAAATTTTAATGGGCTTTCTTACAATATCTTGTGTCAATAATCTGTCTGAGTCTCTTCATATATATATAAACTGTCTCTCTAAATAGAAAAGAATCAACTTCCGTCATTCTAATTCATTATGTAATTAGCAAGGATTTGAAATTTAGTGCCCAACCACCAAATCATTTTTTATAGTTAAACTAAAATTGTAAAATATATGTTTAAAGATAAACACATCTATCTACACAATAAATAAAATTAATAATAATTATATTCATAATTTATATATAAAATAATAACAACCAATAAAACATCATTTAAATCTACTCCAGACTTTATTTATTCCAGACTTTATTTATTCGATGGCAGCTCAAACATAAAATCTCCCAACAATCAAACTTAAAAATTCTACTACACCCAGGCAGAAAAATATGCTATCCTATGAGATTAAAAACAAACAAATCTATTATATGAAATAGAAAAATCCATTATTTTCCAAACATGTTGAAACGAGGTGGGCCACTGAACGTAGGTTTCGCCGAAAAACAGTAACCGATATACAGGAACGGGAGGTTTCAGGCGGACAGACATGACACTGCCTTCAAGCATATAGGAGAACAGCGTGATAGCAACGAGAATATTTCATGACCATTTGCATTTCAATTTTTTAGACACTAGTCTTAGTCTTCATGTGGGAGACAATGCCATTGTACAGAGCAGTGTGGGTTTGAATGATTTTGTACGAATTTTAGTTGGATGCGAGTAGTGTTAAAAAATGTTAGTCGTGGAACATTTCGTTTGTGAAACGCTGTTAATATTTATAACAAATCGCGGAATCAAAAAGCAATTTATCAAAATATTCGTAGCTATACATTTTTTAAGATCTTCTGATTAAATGTTTTACAATGTAAAGACCGACAATTTTGACTCGTGAAATACTTTTGAGAATACAACTGTTGAAATATCTTTGGGAATCCAACATGACCAGACCACTGGGAAAGAAACAGCAATATAGAACGAGTCATGACCTTCAACTGGATGTGATCCTCGAGTCTTCCAGATTTAAAAGTATGACCAGATCTTTGGGAAAGTATTACAGAAAGAGACATGATCTATGACCAGTCCAAGCTTCTAGACAGGTAATCTAATCATACAAATATTAGAGTTTGAAGTGGTTAATTAAGACAACATTCTAACATCCTGCGTTTGTTTTCCCTTACCTGACCGGGGCAATCTGATAAGTTTCCATACTCGTAGTTTCAACATTCACATTCTAAATGGGAAGGGAAAATAACCGTGATCATAGTAGGTTTTGTTTTTGTCTGTTTTTTTTTCATTTTTAGAGTTCTCATGTATTTAGAATCAATTTAATAATTCTTAAATATTTAGAAATATCAATTTTTTTATGCAGTTTAAATTTATTTATTTTTTCAATTTTATTTATTTATAGATATAACAAATTGATAATTAAAATGAATTTATGTTTATTTTAATTATATGTTTGTGTTATTTATTAATTTTATTTAGGGTATTATGACATAGGCATATGTATTTTTTTTATTTTTTTTATTAAATATGAATTTGAAATTAAAATAGTTTGATTATATAGTCTTGTATCGTTTAGAGCAATGATTATTATCCTGTTCCCATAAGTAACATAATGATGTTTATATTTAGTAAATTTATAAAAAATACACTATTGAGTTAAAATTAGGCATGTCATTTTTATTTTTTTTGCTTCAATAGTCTTAGGGCTTGTCATGGCTCAAGAAACATTGGTATCTCTCTATGGATGCTCACATTACTTATTTGTTGAGGATTATGTATGGTGATTCTTAAAACTAATCATAGCTACAATGTCATTTCTACAAATATGCATGCATAGTAAGTACAATAACATAACCAATTCTAACGACAACATAGAAAATAAATCCAATAGTGTAATCAATTCATCACACCCAATTTTAATGATTAATATAGTAGCATTAGAGAGACCTAGTTAAATGATGCAGGTGCATAATTTTAATGATTAATATTGCAACATTAGGAATCCTTACTAGTTAAATGATGTAGGCGCATAGACTAAACTCAAAATTTGATGAAGTGTGGACAAGAGCTTATCAATGCAATGGGATGGTCACATGGTAATGCTTTAAGAGGAAAAAAAAAATTAAGAAAATTTATCAGAAGTGAATTTTGATTTTCTTTTCTAGAAATAAGTTACTGAAGTTATTGTTTTTTTTGTAAATACAGATTTTAGTTTCCCTTATTTTGTGGAGAAAGGGAAACTATTCACATTTTCTTGAATCAGTTGTCATAGTTAATTATGACGTAAGTCGTACTTATTTGAAAACAACATAGGTAAATGCCACCGTGGACTTGTCTGCACGGTCCGATCAAATGTTAGACGATTAAATCATTCTCTGTCGTCGGGTTGAAACGGTTACAGAAATTGGTTACATAAATTGAAATGATAAACGATATATGGCATAACTGAATCCCTCCTACATTTGCAGAACCTAGACCTAATAACATTGCTCCGTTTGAATATTTGAAAAGTGAAAATGAGGACAACATGAGCAATGAGATCTCGGAGTCCGGGTGGACGATCTATTTGGATCAGTCTATAAGTTGCTGGAGTGATAAAAACGCAGCCAACCCGTTTGATATTTAGCAACTGCAGCAGAAAAAATTTCAGTATAAAGAGGCTGCTGACAGGTACAATGACGGATAGCAGCGAAGCGTAAAGAATGACAGTCGCTACCATTCCTGCAGTTCCTACAAGAACCTTCTTATGCTTGTGGTCATGTACACCACAAAATGAAGCTATCGCAATACTTCCAAACACCACCAACGCACAGGCGACCATCCCGGCCATTTTCCTCTACAAACAATTTATAGAGAGCGAGATAGTAAGCGCAGTCCCTCCATATTGCATTAATTTTACCCAAGCGGCTCTTCAGTTAATATTTAAATTAGAAGAAGTATGGTGAAATTCAAATATTTACCTTGGGTTTAGGTGGAGCGAATATAAGATAGATGCAAACAAAGCAGCACTCGAGAAGGAGGCCAATGGCATTGACAACCATAACTACAATGTTATCCCACCCGTTGTTGATGAGAGGGGACCCATAGAATGTGTAGAGAAGACAATTGAAGAGCGCTATTGTATATGGTAACCCCGAAAATCTCTCAGTACTTCTCTTTTCTATCACCCTCTTGAATGTTGTACTGTTCACCAATATCACAAAAAACAAATTAGTCTTATACCCAAAATGGTGCTTTATTCCTAGTTGCTTTTTAGAACGATTAATATTTGCACAATATACTTACATTGGCGCACCATACATGAGCAAAGCAAAAGCACTTCATGTATGTCATGACAAATCAAATAAATCAGTAGACATGTGTGACGAACACGACTATCTCAAATGCAAAAAAGAAAGTTTTGTTGTAATCTATAAAAACAGAATTTCATATCTATGATTATAGAGGTCAGAGACATGGGTTAATATTTGGTGGCAGTGAGAGACCTAAAATTCCAACCCCCAAGCGTATGAAGTTGTTCATCATTTCTCTGTTCTCCAACGCCCACCAGAAAAATAAGAAAAAACACGGTGCCTGGGGCAGGTGGCACAAGCGTTTTTCTTATAGCATATGCAGTATGGGCATACAACTATATGAGAGGGTGGGTGTATACTTATACCTGTTTCACCAGTTACAATTTTACTTTGCTTTCTCTGCACGGATATTCTCTCACATGTTGGACTTGAGAAAAACTGTGGTGCTGCATGAGAAACTGGACTCGAGCACATTAAACAAACAGAAAAGTACATATTATTCAAATGGTTTTGGTTGATCGTACCTCTGCAAATGCATTTCATCCCTAGATTGTCTTCCTGGCAACTGTCAACAACACAATGTTAAATATTGCATTCCTATTCCCACTGAAATTCAACAACACATTAATGTTTATTATTGTATTCCTATACCCGCGGTCATTTATTTACTATTTAGTATTGACAAATTGTCACAACCTTTGCTTTTTTTGTTGACTGCATATGTCACGGTCATCTTACTTTCTCCCTATATACTAATGGTTATCAGGGCATCTCTATTGGTTGAAACTTGAATCTTTCTCTATTTGCTTTACAGGTATCTTAGGATAATTTTCATAGGTACCTGAAATTTATTTCTGAGTTAAAAAGGCATCGATATGCATTATGCTTTTGTCAATAGCGTTGTAAGTAAATAGTATTGTGCAAATTTTTATTCATACGCTTAAGTCAATGAAGCGCTCGTCTCCATCGTGAATCTTTCCTCGATTTTTATAAGGAATAACCAGGATTCCTTTCAGTATTAAAATATCTCGGAGGTGCCGACGGTTTACACTTTATTCCAGTACACTTTCTTCCCATCAACTTTTTATTATAAGGTGCATGATTTTATTACACGCTCCATAGTGGACATAATAGGCCATCTTTTGCATTTTATATTTCCAAATCGTATTAACATTAGATACATAAAATTTCGTATTAGCCGAAGCAGAGAGGACAGCTCTTTAATCATTTGAAATTTTACTGCTACTTCTTCATGTGATGCAGGAGAAGCAAGTGCTTAGGCTAATTTTTTTTTAGAAATTTGAGTTATATTGTGTTAACAGTTGTCAAGCTTCAAGATTTTGGATGCTTTGGCAGTTTTTGATTATGTGGAATCTATTTCCACCATAAATAAAAAAAATCAAACACTCCTATCATTAAATTTCTTTAGGAAAAATGTGGCCCCCACTCCCTACACAATCATTGCTATAAAATTCCTTATGAAATAGTTTGATCATTTCCTTCATAGTTGTTTATATACATTTTTTTATTTAATGAAGAATATGGTAGATTTATATTTGATAATTATGTGTATGGGTAATATTTATTTTCTTTTCTCACAAACAAAGAAGTCTTTTACAAAAAAATGACTTTTGGATTCGTAGTGACTTTAAAGTAATCATTCTTATTAACAACGAGGTCTTATACAAAAATTTGACATTTGACATTGGATTGGTAGTGAATTTAGAGTTATTATTATTATTATTATGAATTATGTAATTTTAATAACTAAAATTCGAGTTGAGTGATAAAATACTAGTTTCTAAGTGATATTACTTGCTTCAAATTTAGTGATTGTTATTGCATAGAACCAATAACTACATTTGTTGAAACTTAAGTTTTACATGTTAAATGGTTTATATACAATGTAATATCTTGTTTATTTTTATTAAATCCTTAATTTAATTCTGTGTATACCCTATATGATTGTTAATGTAATTGCTTAAATCCTTTTACTTTATTTTGTTATTAAAAATATATTTTTATTCTATTTTATTTGTTAGTTTATATTAAGTGTGAGTATGTATGGTAGTCTCAATGACATTCTGCACAACATTCATTATATTTAATTTATTATTGACATACAACATGTACATAGTTTCATGTTCTGTAATTCTAGATGCCCTGCGTCCATTGACGATATTTACGTTGAGCCCTCAAATGACGCAATAATGTTTCAAGCTTTAGTATCCTCTCTCAAGGAGAAACCAAGGACAAAACCAGACTCTAGTTTCATCAAAAAGTCAAAGGTCCACTCAAAATTCTATTGTATCCCCGTTCTGAACTATCCATGATAAAACTACCTACTCTTACCGTGAGTTACCACGAAAGTAGCGTTTTGGCGGGAGGGTTTTGGTTCGTTCTGAGATACTTGAGATGAAATTTGTGATATGGTTAGAAATTTTTAGGGGTTGGGAAATTATATATATGTTTGTAAATTCTTCCATCGATAGAAGAAAATTGGAGAGAACTTGGAAACTCTTGAAGAGGGGGCAAACAACTCATTCCTAGTTGAAGTCCACAACTTTGGAGTTGATATCGCGGGTTAGTTGGGTTTATATATTTCCTATCTTCATGTATTTTTACATGTCTTCATATATTTTCGTGTTTATCTACTATTTTCTTACATCTCTCGGATCCATGTTTCTGACATCAATAATAGGCATATCATCAAAATGTATCTAGGGTCTCGATTCAACATGCAAGTAGTAAGGCATCTAGAGCTAGTATCTTCTCCAAAATTCATAGGTCATTAGGTTGAATGGAAACATATTTAAAATGATAGAAAAATAATGCTCGCTACCTCTTCATGTTTTGAGTTAGAAAACACAATACCACTATTTAAAAAAGTGCAGAACATTCAAATCTCTTTTCACTCCAAAATGATTTTTCATATTTTTACATAATTTGATCTAGTCAAAATGTTTTATTAATAATTATAATTCAATTTTTTTGAAAGCTTGGCAGTGGCTTTCTTTTCATTCATTCATAAAGTAGGTTACAATCATACGATATTCAATGGCCTCAACCTGTCTAAAGGAAACTAGGTCTGTTGGCCACCGAACAACATTGTAAGCCATCCAAAACATTAATAATTTAAGTCTGTCTATCCAATCCTTATAGGCCATAAATTCTATTACCCATATACACTTCAGATTACTAAAGTAAATGTTATTTATCCATATCATAAGAAAAGAAGAAGAAGAAGAAGTCAACCATGTAGGTAATCATCAGATGATTATACTGGAGCACGGTATTTTGCACTTGACCCTCACATTTCAAATTGATGCAGACCCTAGACTTGACGTTCAATTCGGCCGAGGAAGACCTACTGGTGATGCAAACGCAGTTGTATGGATTTAATTTATTTTTGGAAATATTTGAGGCTCGGATCGGTCTTTGGATATCCCTCAAATTCCTGTGTTGTAAAGATGACCAACTGCTTAAACATTGTAAGGTGACCTCCGGTATTCTCGGGGTCAGAAACCAACGGCGCCCAGTCCTAAACCGGGGGCTCCGCTGCTGCTTTTGAATTTAATTCTATCTCCCATGAAGAAATCATGGTTTTCACCTGTGTCAGAGTCCCAACACTAAACACATGAAGGATGCTTTTCATGTTCTTAGCATCCGACTTCCTTCCTCTCTGACATTTGGGTTTACTGGTCAAACCCCCCTGCACTTTCCCTTTGTATTTTTTCAGGTTGTTGGAATTCCCAGCATGCCCTCACTTGCCATTACCCAATGCGTTCACCATCCTTCCTTTCGATGGAACACCCAACAACTGCTGATCCACCCTAACCCACACAGGAGATAAAATCCACAGTGTAGGTGTGGGAGGGATGGACAGGTTAGGTAGACTTGAAATGATAATACAAGAAATTGTTTTGTTAACTCTTATCTGTGAAACACATAAAATTTCTTTGGGTAGTGTTTTCCCTTCAACCACGGATTCAACCCATGTTTCATTCGTTAGCGGAGAATCAAATTTTTCCATACCTCTAGGTTGCTCCTTAGAGAAGATAGCGAGGGAAACAGGCGTCAACAACCCAGTTTTATCGTCTCAGTTCCTTTCAAGACCCAACATCATTCTAGTACACCTATCCTGTCGAGGCGACGAAAGCCAAATATAAAACAGGTCACCAACGATATATCCATACATAATCTCAATGGCAGGCCATAGACTCCAACAAATTCCCCTTTGAATTAACGGATTTCCATAGAAAATGGAAACGTACATGGAAAATGCAGATAAAACTATATTATCCAATAACCTAATTTTCCATTTCAAAAATTTCCTCAAACCCTTCCATTCTTTAAACATTATCTTAGGCGAAGCCTACATTCCATTTACTAGAAAATCTGAAGAAACATGCCAAAATCCCCATTGTGCCTTCGCGCCGTGACAATCTCCTGCTTTTATCCTCCTTTGCACCAACTCACATGTCCGAGAAGAAATGTTTACCACCTTCCGGAGAAACCAGGAGTAGATCCCAACTAATGCATGCATGCAACATGCGATGCGCACCACGTGGAGGCCGAAATGACCCTCGCACAAACCCCAAACTAACAAAATCCTTACTTTGAGCATGCAATGGCATTAAATGGGCTGCCCACTTTCCTTGTCTCATATATATTTATTCATGACTGCAATCCCCATGTGGATCTTCACCATCCTCACACCCCGATCAGGGGATTAGTAATTATAATTATCAATTTTATGTTTATTATTTTATTTTTATTTTCATTTTTATGTAATTTGAGTCATCCAAAATATTTACAAAACAATACATTACATTACAAAATATCTACCACACAGAGTTGGATAACAGAACATTACATTACATTATAATATTTTTATCATAAAAATTTGGAAAATAACTCGTATTGTTTTTTGTAAGCTTGGTAAGACTACATTTTCATCATGTCCAATATATCACCGTGATCGGAGCGGGGAATATAACTAGTGACTTCACATCAAGGAATTCCTTAACAGATCACGTAATCACCTTATATCCAAGACTCCATGGAAAAATTGGAAAATAACTCTTACCAGCACAAAAATCACATATTTAATAAACCAAAAAAATAGTTATATTACCACTTCTATTCATATAATTAATATAATTTTTATTTAAAACAAATTACAACCATCACGATATTAATCATAATATACTTTTTCTTTATAACATATTAGTACCATCACCATCATAATCATGTAACAAATTAACACCATCACCATATTAATCATAATATACTTTTTAGTTATAAGAAATTACCATCACCACCATCCTAATCAGCTAGTGTAATTTCCAATATGCCATGAATATAGACATTTGTTAGTTAAACTATTTCTTCACCATTCTTGAGCCAAAGAAACTTTGTATCTCTGAGGATAAGCTCACATAACACATAGGCTATTTCAAGAAGCCCACTCATTCTCAGTGCTCCAAATTCTCATAATTTTTTATTCCTACTTTAACTCACACTTTAAAAAGTTATGGGATTGGAATGGGACCTATAATTTAATTTCAAACGTCTAATGAGACTTTGGAGGGAGCCCACACATATCGCTAGATTGTCTCTGTCAGCTTGGGATGTTGGTACTAGACCTTGCAACACATTCAAGGGTTTCAATCCTCAAAATCAATTTATGGATTACCATATCCCACCATTATCTTTCTTCAACACTCACATTTGATGCTCACTGTCATTCATCTCTCGAGACATAGATTCCACCAACAACTTGTAAATGTATGGACCTTTCATTCCATTGTGTCTTTGATATTTTTGTACTATGACAGTATAGATGTTGGGCACAAAGTTATTTTATTTGTTCTTTTTCCTATTGGATACATTGTTTCAAATCATCTGTTACTGAAAATATATGGTTGGTAGAGTACTCATTTGAGATTGAAGTATTTGGATTTATCCTTTCCGGAGCTCTCCTCTGTGTCTATATTTTTTCCAGGGATTCTTGTATAGGGTTTGTGTTATACGCATGTTAAGATATTTTAGTGTGGGGTTCCTGTTTTAAGCTCTTATCATCTTGTTTCTTCACTTAGTGCTACAACTAATTAGTGGAGTGTCAGTATTATCCAACTCAAATTTGATCTGAGTGTTACTACAAACATGATCGTTAACCATATATCTTACTTGTATTGCATATAATTTTGATTGCATCCTGATCTAACACACCCTTTCCTACTTGTTGGGTCAACCTTTTATCCTAAAATGGGTATCCTTTTCTACGAATACCGATAATATAATGAGTCCTATACTCAGGAGCAACAAATTTTATAAAACCTTTGGCGACCCTGCAGTTACATATAACATGCTTAATTGTCTCTGGTTGTTTTATTTTTCTGTATTTATGAGGTACCATGTGCACTGTCAAAAAAGAGGTTTTGGCCATGCTTATTTCATAGGTTTCTGAATAATATTTCTTCTACATCAATGTCTCTATGAGGGAATTTTTTTAGATTGTTGAGTTCAAATAGATTTTTGTGAGGATTAATAGAAGGCTGTTAAAATTTTGAATGTATTTCCACTCTGCCAAATATGGCTTTTATCAATCCACATTTAGGTTTTGATATATTTACCGCTACAAAAGGTTTTATCTGTTCTCTTGATTCAAAGTAAAAACATGTGTGAATTTTAACGAGAGTAATGATTGGGTAAATTTCATGGTGTTTGTGAAATGTAGGTCCCTTTATAACTAAAACGTTTATCATGTAAGTGGAAATGAGCCAAAGGTGAGTGACCCATTTAGATATTGACGATGAATATCTCCTTATGGTTTCCAAAGATGATTCTTCAATACCACAGGGAAAGCTAAAATGGGTGAATAGAGAAGGGAAAGCCCTTGGTAATGATAGAAGGAAACTTCCTCCCTCTTATCAAAATAATATTATTAATGAAATAAATCTCATGGACTACGTGAATGCTAGTGAGTTCATGAGTAATGGTCAAGGGTTTACTTATTGTTCGGAGCAATACAACATGCAGAGGAACAATGCATTTCCCAAAACAAGTTTTTCAATATTCTAGGTGAAGAAAACAAGGAGGATGATAAAAAAAATCATCAAGTTAATAATGTACCCACTAGAACTGGCATTCTTGAAACCATAAACACATCCCTCGAATACTTTGCCTCTAAATGCGGAAAAAATTATGAAAACTTGAAATTCCATGCTTCTATAAATGGGAATACAAGGGAAACAACATAAGCTAATAAATTTTATAATAACTATGTAGAAATTAAATCACTCAAAGCCAAAAAAAATTCTAGGAAAACTATTCACAAAGAAGACAAACAAAGTAAGAAGCTAAATAAGAACCCAATTAGCAAAGATGACTTCATAGAGGAATCATAAGATGACTTTCTCATAGCATCTTCATGCTCCATTGAGAAGGAGGAGAAGAGGAATAAGGAGGAGGAGAGTTCACAGGGAAAATCCAAAATATCTTCTAAATATTTGAATAGAGTGGAAAAGAAAAGTGATAAAAAGGTAGATCATTGCATGAATATTTTTTTGTATGTATTTGATAGGCTTTTATTCACATATTATTTCAATGTGGGTACCCATTTTATTTTCAAAAACATAAATCTAACCTTGAGGAGATACATGCTAAATCCCAATGGATTTTACAAGGTTTTCTTTATTGTTTTCATTATGTTACCACTTTTTCCCTAGATAATATTCCAGGTTGCAGTGATTGGAAATGTAATTGAAATGCCTCTGCATAATTTTTTTTTTTTTGTGTTAGAAAAACCAAATGCTTCTTTCAAACCACAACCAAATATTGGGAAATAAATTTCATATGTATTGGATAAGATCCATCTTCAAAATCTCCATCTTGAGGAAAAGTGGGAGTTATATGTTCAATTTGTATCTTTCAGAACTTTAAATATTATATGTTTATTATTAGGAAAGAGGATTCAGTGGGTAATTAGATTAAATTTTTTTTTTTTACAACAATTTTAATTGATAACTTGAAGAGGGGATGAGAAGGGATCTAGTTGAGTGTTGTAAAGTTCTGAGGATGATATGTCTTCTGAGGACCTTTCAGAGGAAATTAATCATAAAATCCTTTCAAATGGTGATGAAGAGGAAGATGAACGTTTCAATGAGATGCCTCAAATCGAGCTGAAGTTTGCAGAATAAACACAACAAACAATAAATGGAACATCAAATTCCTTGATTTCTTTTCTTTGGTTATACCTTTATGAGATGGTCTAATGATTACATTTGGTAATTAAGTTTTCTTTCAAAATGAAGAAGGAAATTGAAAAGACATCAATTTTAGGCATCCCATTGCCAACGAAAGTTTCATTCCTTGAATCCCAGAAAACCATGGTGAAACAAGCCTATGCGAGGAGGTAAGTTCTTGATACAGATAATTTAAGCCAAGTTCATAGGGCTTCTTTTCTTTACTTCCTGGGACGTACCCAATATTGATTATAATATCACAAATATACATGTATTACCAGACCTTTTCCTTCTTTGTTGTATCCATGATTGGATATGTTATACACTCTCTGGGAAGATATGTGTGGGGTTAAATTCTAGGAAAATATTCAAGCATAATATGTGGGTCAATTTTCACTAAAATGTTGGAATTTTTAGATGGGTATTCTAGTCTCTCTAGAAATTAATCAACAAATCTAAAAAACCAAGTGTTTGCTTATGCTAGAAGAATAAATGATTTCCTGCTTGATTAGTGGAAAATGAAATATTTTCACTAGAATTAGCTTACTTGAAAATTGGATCCTATTTAATACCTATGTAGGGTACAAGGAAAGATAATGCTAAGAACAATGGTGTAATTTTAGCACCAATTGAGGACAGTTAGGTTTAAATGAATGTATTTATATATTTTTTTTTCTTTAGAATATATTTGTATGTTATTCTAGGGAATATTTGTAATACTCAACCATTGATATAGTTGCCACTGTCTGTACGATATTTTTTGCAATTTTGAATTGATTTTTCGAGATGATCAAGAGGGAAATATTGATGAGGGCACCCAAGAGAATGAAATTCTTGTTCCAACATTATCAAATGTGAATTTGAAGCTTGATTCACATCCAGATGATGTTGAATAGGCATCTTGCATGTATATGTTATTTTCTTCTATCTTGATCTAATTTTATTTTGCATCTTTTCCACTAGAAATATCCCCATCCTCAAAACATCTTAGTCGAGGTTTATAATGGCACTTTGGGTTCAAAAAATACCCAAATACATGTAGAGGATGATGGAGTTGATTTTTTAATCTTTTATCAATGATCACCCATATACGCCCACATTTAGCTAACTTATCCTTGTAAACTTCCTGTATCTACACTTTTTCATGATCCATAACCTCGTAAATGTAGCCCATGGCCAATTTTTCCCCATCCACCATCTAGAACACCTTAACAAGGGGCTCATTAATTTTCACAAGCTCTGCGGACATTTTCCAAAAATAATTGTCAAAAACATTTCTTTTGGCGTCTTTACCATCTTGTCTATGATCCCAATGAGATGAAATCTGTTGGGGAAAAATAATTTCTTGTCATTTAATTTGTCAACCTAGGGGCTTCGTAAACTTGTGAAGCATGCGTGCAATGTATGTGCTAGAAATTTTCTTTCAGTTTAGATCAATCTAACTACAAAATAACGAAAACCAATTCATCTAATCTATGAAATAAAATAATGAAAATGAAATTAAACTAACCTATGAAATAAAGAAATGAAAATAAAGAAAACAAATTCAAAACAAAATATAGCGCGCGCAATCACACTTGTAGGAATTGAAATTTTAATCTAAGAAATAATTTCAAAGCATGTAAAGGGAAAAAAATAAGATATTTTCAATCACTCCAACATCCAATATGGAAGTATTATAGAATCACCCTCCTTAGATGATGTATAAGCAAAAAAATATACTTTAGTCTTTAAATCTAGGAAAAGAATTAAAGCATGCAAAGGGAAAACTCAATAATTGCATAAGTTAGGTATCCAAGCATTTGGAAATATGATAAAATTACCTTCCTAAAATGATATTTAAGAACACCCAATATTACAATTGAATGAGGATCTAAAAAGCAATGTAACAGCATGTAAAGTAAAGCTCAATGATTTTATAGGTTGAATAATTAATCACCCAACTTGGAAGTATGACAATTCACCTTCTTAGCTTGATCTTTTAGGAACATTCTATTATACAATGAATTGATAGTTTGATATAAGAAAGTAAATAACATAACATGAAAGGAAGCTAAATAACTGTGAGCTCTATTGCCTCAAACTTAATCAAATTGGAAAATAGATAAATCTATCATATTCAAATTTTTTTAGAAAAAAAAAGATTACACAGTCATTCTAAAACTAATACTGAAAAGCACATAAAATTGAATCTATAAAAGGAAGGAAATCTCACACATTCTATGTAGCTGACCTAAAATTATGAGAGATGGTAAATCCGGATGCTCCATATGTAAGAAAAACCAAATCAAAATGAAGGAACATTAATGAGTAAGGTGCCACAATCTAATTATGTATTCAAAACTTGAGCATAGCTCCAATTTGACACATGATTTGATAGGGTAATGCTTCCCATATTCATATAGAATATGAGAATCTATCTCAATAATGAGAGCCCATGAATATCTCCCTATATCTCTAGAGTTACAATCCAAATACGAAGTGATAATGCACATGTCTTCTTAGAGTTCCAATACAAATAGGAAATGAGACACATATCTTTATGATCCCATGATCTTTTCCATCCAAATTCGAATTTGGCCTTAGGAGGCCACATAAGAGTCTTTTGGAAGCTTATTTTTGACCTACACATGACACCAAACTAATTCTACTTGTTAGGTATAAATATGTGAATATTATTTTCTAAATTTTAACCACTAATTCACTTAAAAATACGAGGAATTAATAAAGTTTGGAAAAACATAAATGTAACCCAATAGTGGTAATGGTAAGGTAAATGTAACGAAATGGAGGTGGAGTGAAGGTGATAATATGGAAATATAAGTGAAAATGTAATGGGAGTAAATGACAATTTCAAGGCTGAACATACCCCCCAACTGAAGCTATTGCATGCCCTGATGAAATCTATTACATTAATTTTTTTTTGTCCTTGAGCTTTGGCTTAAATTTTCATGATATCATTTGATAACTTCATACTTCTGAAAAGTGTTTTTTTATTTTCTTTTCTTTTCGAATTGCAACATTTTTGGTTCTTGTGTTACAACCATATTTTGTTGTTGCATTAAATTTTTATCTTTGAACTTTTCATAATGATAATTTGATTATTGTTGCAAAGGATATTTCTATTGGATTGCATTATGGTTGGTTCTTGTGTGACAACCATGATTGTGTTTGTATCTAATTATCTTTTGTGTACTTTTGAAAAGCCATTGTATGCTAATAATAATAATGTAATAGTTAATACCTTTTGAAAGTATGTGTGCTTTTGAATGTGAAATGAATGTGGAAAAATGTGAATATTAATGTACATACCCCCCCCCCCCCCAAAAAAAAAAAAAAAAAAAAAAACTAACTGATGGTATTGGAAATTTTATGAAATGAGGAAAACAAGTGTTTTTCCAAAAATTATCATTCTATCTTTTCAAGGAATCCTATGGTAAAAAGTTAGAAAATGACATACCTTAACTTAACCTTTGGAAATGGATGATTTTCATGTGTGGTGGTTGCAAAATTCTGATCATAATCTTCTTCATGTGGCTATACAAATTATGGATAAAAGAATCAAAATGACTTTTTCTTGCTTCTAATAAAACTGCTAAATTTGTTGGAAAATGATGATGATTCTGCAACTATCCTCTGATTCTGTAGCTATCATCTGATTCTATTTCTATCATCTAATTTTGCAGCTGCCATCTGATTCTGAAACTGCATATCTTCTTCATTTTCTTCAAAATGTTGAAAATTATAGTCTTCATGTCTTCAAAACTCGTTGGCATAATTCATGTTATGTGAATAGATGTTTTGATGTCGAACATAGCATGAAATTTTTCACTTAGTGGCCATTAATGGATGCCACTAGTCAACACGAGAAATCTCATCATTGATTCCAATGAGAGTAAAGATGCCCAAACACATATTGCTAGGTACAAATAATTTTGTTGTTTTCGAGTACCTAGAAGATCCGATGAACAAGGGACATTAATGTATTCCCATTTTTCGTCAGCAAGAAGAATTTCCATTAAGGCATGCAAGCCTCAAGTTTTTTTTTCAAGGATTTTAGACTCCAAGGACTATGGACTCAATAATTTTCATTGAAGCAAGGTTTATTTGCGAAATGAAAAGGATAGGAGAAGGAAAATGGAAATGGAAGATGACAATGGAAAATAACAA
Organism: Pinus albicaulis; assembly: GCA_034641835.2. Classification (NCBI taxonomy): domain Eukaryota; kingdom Viridiplantae; phylum Streptophyta; class Pinopsida; order Pinales; family Pinaceae; genus Pinus; species Pinus albicaulis. Next base: position 375,935,352 of record CM076582.1, read on the forward strand.
TGGGAAATAAGCATGTAAGTGGGCTTCTTGCTTTTATTTGTGGGTTAGGAGTAGACAAAAATTAATGGGAAGTGTGTGTGAATAAAGGAAAATGAACAAATGACTCTTGGTGGGAAAATAACTGTGGCTTTCTTTAAATTTCTTGGTTGGATTTATAATTGAAACGAGAGGAAAGGTAATGGTCTTGATGGATATGGACATGGACATGTTCTTATGTTTCTCATGAAATCGGTCCTTGGAGGATCAATTGTGTAGAATTGGTTTTCTTCAATGATCATTTGATCATCTGAAACCTACAAAAAAACTTGACATAAAGAACATAATTTTATTAAAAAATAAATGGTCAATTCCTTTCTGATTCTTGCACAAAAATTTGAATGTCAAATGAAGCAGATTAAGAAAAATAAAAAGGTATTATATTCAGTCCAATTCATGATATTGATAACAATCCATTTTTAAGAAATAACCATGAAAAATAAATCAACTCCCTGTTGTCGGATGAATTTACATAATGTGCTCAGTAATATTATTGGCATCTCAAAGATTTGTTGTCTTTTGCAAGTTAAATCTTCATACAAAAATACACAGCAACAAATTTTTTAATGTCAAATATTGAGAAATCATCTAAATAATATTCCAATAGTTCTGCAATTCACTGTCAAATTGAATTGTCATCTGTGCTACAAAATCATGCCGTCAAAGATATTTGAAGCAGTGAAAAATAAGTACTCGCACGAAAATATTATTTCAATCAAATTTTACAACTATTTATTTGCTTTATAAATTACTTCAATAAATAATCATAGCAATATATATATATATATATATATATATATATATTTCTAGCGGAATAACTTTTTTTGAACTCATCTAAAACTGTTTTGAATTTTAAATAAAACAACGAAATATTTAGAGTTTTTCATTGAAAATTTATTTTATTAAAAATTATTAGAATTTTAATAATGCAGCATCAGTTGAAACATATGCAGCTGGGGAAAAAGAAACGTATTCCATACCAGTCGAGCTAGATATCATCAACAATATATCATTTTTTTTACTATCCACCCTCTTGAACGAATTCTCAGGAAATTTTGGAAATGAAGTTTTCTTTGATTCTTTGGAGGAGCACAGGATATCATTTGACAGATCAGATATTTTTCTCTTGACCTTGAAATCATCTATTTTATTCTCCTTCTGATGGGCTTTCTGCTTTGGCATATCGCTAATGATGTTGCCACCTTTACATTACAACTCTCCAATTTTATTACTTGGGAATAGTACTCCAATGGAAAACTTCTTAGAACTTTTCTTATTAGTAGACTTCCCAATTTATGAGAGAATAGGGATAGTAACATTAGCAAGAAGCCATGCACTCCCAGCTTGCCTAAATGGATACAACGAAATGCCATCGAATTGATCCATTGTTTTGGATAAGAAGCTCCCTCAATATTTTTCTCATATCAAGATCTAGATCATCATGAAAGAAACCCAAGCGTAAACTGTCATCAAATCACACATTACAACTCTTGCAATAATTACATTCATCTCGTGGCCACATTCAGGTGGATTCTTCGTGCCACATGGATCAATAGATTTTCATTTCAATTCAAATTTTCTTCCTAGAGGATTCCGTATTGAACTGTTTCATCGTTTGTTTAAAAAAAAACGTTTCTCCATGCAATCTGAAAAATAGAGCTCTGAAGAACTCTGGATTTATCCCAAATGTTTGTGAAATTCAAAAAATAGCTCACAAGTTACCTAATTTCCCCCATTCTCAGAAAAACCCATGTTTTATTTTTTCCTAATTTGCCTCGGTTTTGTCAAAAAATGTGTTTTAAAATCATGTGTTTTAGCAATTACACATTTCTGGCAATTATGTTTTCTGCAACAAAATAAAATTGTTGTTCTGTCTGGGGAATGACATTATTTGCTGCGGTTGGATTTTTTTTATTTGCAAGTTTTGATGTAACTTTAATTTGGGCTCTAGTTGCAAACATCATTTTCGTATTGGTTTCGAAAATTTCTCATGCCATTTTTCCATAATTTAAGATTTTCCAGAAAATCGTGGAGAAGGAACCTAACATAGTTTAATATGAGGCACAAATTCCATCTACTTGGTAGCTAGAACTTTCATTCAATTGTGCTTGTGTACTCTGGTATTGAAAGTAGGCCTACAGAAGATGCTGAAGCTTCCACATGATTATAACCTTTGGATATCTCTCCATCATCTAACACTTGTGTTGCATCTGGATTCATTGTTTTTTTTTTCCTCTGTAGGATTTTGTTTTTCTAATTTTCTTTCTGTGGAGTAGATTAATGCGGTAAGGATGAGATCTCAATATTAGATGTAGTTTTTTTTTTTATTCACAGATTGAATGTCGAAGCCAAACTATGGAAGATTCGATCCAATACTACGATTCCAACATTGTAGATGTTTGTTTCTTTGGTTTATATGAAATTATTTCTTTTATTGTTTTTCTTTTTTAAATTGCGTTTGGTTTTGTCTGTTTATCACATATAGTGGATTATGATGTTTGTTATTCATTTATTATATTTTTGTTATTATATATATTTATTATTTTTTTTAATTTTCTGTTTTAATTAAAATGTTGTATTTTTGTTTAAAAAATTATATATGTTACATTTTTTAAAATATATACATATATATTTTAATTAAACAAAACAATTTAAAAGAAAATGAATTTAACAAATTTCTTTTTCTTTTTTATTTGTTTTTTATTTTATGTTTATTGAAAAATAAAATAAAATAAAATGAAATGATGGAAACAAAAGTTTAGTTGCATAATTGCATTCTGTAGCTAAATAATTTTTGTAGATTTTTTGATATACTAACAAAAAAACAAAAACCTTTTCTGATCCTCTATTTCACAAGAAGTGTAGAAGGAGAGCATACTCGGGATTTTTTTATTTTTTTAGTGTATTCAAGATTTTATCAATCGATTCCTTTGTAAATTTTGTAAAAATTAAATTAAAAGGCTTGATCTCATACCTTAAATTATCGCTCGTGATCTTCACTTGTGTTCCCTTTTCTTAATCTTCGCTTGTGTTCCTTGTTCTCAATCATTTGTTTTATTACAAATCTTTCCTGCCAAGGTTTAGTAGATGGGTGGTTCTTAATGCACCACAAATCATTAAATTTATCCTAAAAAATGATAAAAATTATTTTATTTTTCCTATCTATCTAAAAACTATATTTTTTATTATTTATTTTTAAGTATACTCATGCTTCCAATGAAGCCATTTACGGATTATAATTTTTGAAATGCTCATATCCAAACTTGAAAAATGTACGTGAGGGTTTGTAAGGATATGAGAAATCGACTTGACATTTTGATTTGCCGCAAGGATCTCCTGAAGAATTTATGAATGTTGTGGCACAATTTTTTTTTGATACCATTCCTCAATGTAGTCTTTAGGTTTCATTCTAGATCCTTTGTCCATAAATGATTAGTAAAAACTAAAAAATAAAAATAAAATACACTCTAGAGTGAAAGCTAGTTCCTATGCACACTTCCTCGGGAACGGCGCCAAAATGTTGTGGAAAAGTAATTTCCTTTCATTTAAGTTGTCAACTCGAGGGTTTCATAAACTTGTGAAGCATCCATGCACTGTATGTGCTAGAAATTGTCTTTCAGTTTAGATCATTCTAACGAAAAAATAACGAAAACCAATTCATCTAATATATGAAATACAATAATGAAAATGAATTCAACTAACCTATGAAATCAAGTAACGAAAATAAATAAAACAAATCCAAAAGAAAATATAGCGCAGGCAATCACACTTGCAGGAATTGAAATTTTAATCTAAGAAAGAATTTCAAAGCATGTAAAGAAAAACAACTAAGGTACTTTCAATCACTCCAACATCCAATATGGAAGTATGATAGAATCACCCTCTTTAGATTGTGTATAAGCAATCGATTATACTTTAGTCTTTAAATATAGGAAAACAATTAAAGCATGCAAAGGTAAAACTCAATAATTGGATAAGTTAGGTATTCAAGCATTTGGAAATATGATAAAATCATATTCTTGAAATTATCTTTAAGAACACCCAATATTACAATTCAATGAGGATCTAAAAATTAAAGCTCAGTGATTGTATAGGTTGAACATTTAATCACCCAACTTGGAAGTATGACAGGTCACCTTCTTAACTTGATCTTTTCGGAACATTCTATTATACAATGAATTGACAGTTTGATCTAAGAAAGTAAATAACATAACATGAAAGGAAACTAAATAATTGTGAGCTCTATTTCCTCAAACTTAATCAAATTGGAAAATAAATAAATCTATCCTATTGAAATGTTTTCAGAAAAACAAAGATTACAGTGTCTTTCTAAAACTAATATTGAGGAAGCACATAAACTTTAATCTATAAAAGCAAGTAAATCTCACACATTCTAGGAAGTTGACCTAAAAGTATGAGAGATGGTAAATTGAGATCCTCCATATGTAAGCAAATCCAAGTCAAAATGAAGGAACATTCATGAGTAAGGTGCCACAATATAATTATGTATTCAAAGCTTGAGCGTAACTCCAATTTTACACATGATTTGATAGGAGAAAGCTTCCCCTATTTATACAAAATATGAGAATCTATCTGATTAATGAGAGCCCATGAATCTCTCCCTATATCTATAGAGTTACAATCCAAATAGGAAGTGATAAGGCACATGTGTTCTTAGAGTTACAATACAAATAGGAAATGAGACACATATCCTTATGATCCCATGATCTTCTGCATCCAAATTCGAATTTTTCCTTAGGAGACCACATAAGAGTCTTTTGGAAGCTTATTTTTGACCTACACATGACAACAAACTCATTCCAGTTGTTAGTTATAAGTATGTGCATATTTTTTTCTATTTTTTAACCACAAATTCACCTTAAAATACTAGGAATTAATAAAGTTTGGAAAAACATAAATGTAACCCAATAGTGGTATTTGTAAGGTAAATGTAAAGAAATGGAGGTGGAGTGAAGGTGATAATATGGAAATATAAGTGAAAATGTAATGGAATTAAATGAAAATTTCAAGCCCCAACAAAGTTCAATCATCAAAATAAAACTTTTTATTCAAGTATTTTTGTTGATAATTAAGGCATTGCAACGTGAGGAAGTCAGTTGCAAATCTCGTAATTATAGGCCTAAAAATGTCTTTTCCCCCAGTTTTTTTCCTCACTATGATCAATACCCATGAGTGCTTTTAGATGCATTTTGTAATGCACTTGGAAATCTCTATAATATTTTTTACCCACTCACCTTTTCCTATGTCCTCAAGCATGAGTTCTATCCAATGTACAAAACATGGAGTCCAAAATATGGTCTTATATTTGTACTCAATCATCTTTCCAGCAAGAATATATTTTGAGGCATTATCTGTGATGACATAATTATCATTCTGCTCCCCCACTCCCTCAATAATATCATCCAAAAGCTCAAATAGGAGAGAATTCAAGAGGAAAAACATCACATAATACCTCATTATTGAAGGGCTTGATGCTATAGGGAAGGTGACATTGTCGGTTGCACGAATATCCCACCCTTCATAAAGCTAGTTGATGGTGTATGGTCGTGGATGTGGTGTGGTCGGTAAGCCCAAAAACGTAATGAAATTTATTGAGATAAGTTTCTTTTGGCTCCAACTATCGACAATGAACGAAAATAGAGAACCCTTCATCCACATATATGAGTGGAAGAGATGCTCCCCTTCCTCTAGGTCTTAGGGCTCAATCTTCTCAACCTTTGTGGTGGAAATGATGGCGTTTATATCTGAATCAATAATATTCTTCCCTTTCTCATTTCCCTTGTTGGGTTTTGAATCAGAGTTTGAAACTTTATTTGACACTGATGATTTCATCTCGGACACCAATGACTCCTTGGAGGGATACCCATTTGTGTTATGAATGGGTCTCTTACGGAACTAACACCACTTTCTTGTGTCCTTATTTTCCTTCATTGTGTTTTTATTTACTTGAATGTTTGATGGGTTGTCCTAGGTCATCCCACCTTGGCTTTATATTTTGCATTATGATTTTGGGGTTCTGTTTCCTTACTTAATATTCACAAATCGAAAGTATCAATTCTTCTATTTAAATGTTTTCTTGACCTTGACAATATTTCGGTATGTGACATCGAGAAAGGAGATGTGCATGAAATCAATCTCTTCCTGTATCTATTTTTAAAAATAGCCACAGTACTTGAGTATTAGATGTGACTCAGATTCCATGATACCCAACTTCGTGAGAAGGGCATGAAATGTATTTGTGAACTCTGACACGATTTGGTCCCTTCACTATCGCACATTGGTCCATTATATGTAATTATATTCATATCTCCTGATAGGGTAATATTATTCCTTGACGATTTCTTGAAAACAATTACAATTGGGAGCATATGAAAACAATTAGGTTTCCTTATCTTCATTCAGCTCATATAATTTTCCCACTAGTCCTTGACATGCGGCCGGCCTTCAGGAGTGAAAAATTAATCTTTTCTCCGTTGGAAAAATTATGGACTGAAAAATATCCTTCCTACATATTTAATGATTTATCTATGAGATATGCATTTATATAGCCTTAAAATATAATAATATCAAAGTTAAATCATACCCGAAAGGGGGTGGAACTTCTTAGATGGATACTATATGAAGATGCTTCACCTGCTGATATAGACCGAAGGATTTGGGAACATTTATCCATCATCTCATTCCTTTGTCCCTCGAGGGATTTTTCAAGCAACAATTTGAAAGGATCTCCTACTCCCTCATCCTTATTTTCTTCCTTCATCTAACTTTTTCTATGTCAGTGAGGTTGTACTTCGAAGGGTTCAACTAGTTGAAGTCCTAAATCCTTATACCTCGACCTTGTTGGAGACATGCACAGGAAAACAGAGAACTAAAAGATAACTATGCTACCAATGATATAGATTTATGCACAAACGAAATGGAATACAAATTTAAATAAAAACATAGAGCTACATTGAAAATTTAACTTTAATTCAATAATAACAAACAGTGAAATTTTTTCACATGCATAATGAAAATAAAATAGCTTCGGAAATGATTGGTTATTTATGAGAAGATATGTGATGACTACATGTCCTCAAAATCATGCTACAATGAGGTTAGGAGGTCCTTTTATTATTGATAAACAATGAAAACCTTAAACATAAATACCTAACCATAGCAGGTGAATCACAAAACATTTTTGGGCCTCATTGGGGTTAGTTGGTACATCAACTTCCTAGCGTCATAACATTGGCATACTATTTGCATTTAATGTGTCCAATAAATCATTAGAAATATTTATAAGATAACAAAAAATTTCAACCACAAGCCCCTATTACTAGTTACAGGTCTTCCCATTTTCCATACAACTGTTTTTTACGGCCCCAATAAGGTGTTGGATGTTTTGAGCCTAAAAAAATACCAGAAATAGTAAATTATGCTACAATTAAGGAAATTAAAGGAAACAGTGTTGGGGGTCCAAGTGAAATAGGTGGGTGGCCACCAATATCTATTGAAGAATGTAACTAGGTAGGGTCTTCATAATTTTACTTAACTCATACTGAAATTCATTTATCAAAAGAAAGAAAAATAATTTTTATTATTTTATAATTTGACTTATTAAAGCATGGGTTTCATGCTTTAGTTAATCATTTTTCGGGAAAGATCTCCATTTTATACCTGTAGGGTTTATGCCAAGTGTCATTTTCCATTTAATATTGTAAAGAACCCTTCTTGGGAATTATTTGTCAAGAAAGAAAAACATGTTATTGTATTTATCTCATTTAGGCATCCTCCACCGATTCGGCCTTAAAGAAGATCAATTCGGCCTCAAATAGGGTACTTTTACCTCACCAAAAGCTTATATATCAGATAAATTTGGTCTCAGTTGATACACTCACTTATTAAGTTTGATTTCCAATAAAAGTTACAGTAAAATAGTTGCAGAAAATAGTGCAAGGTTGCAAGAGAAGAAGGAGAGAATCCATAAGAAGAAAATCGAGTTTTCGGGCTACCTTTCTCTCACAGGTGTGGAGGTATTGAGCTAAATCTAGGGTCAAAATTTAGTCTCTATTACACGATCGAACATCGGATGTTGGGGGTCAAAAGTTTTGTAGTAGTTGCAGTAAGTGGGATCGAATTTATGGATGTTGCTAGGCTAAAGTTGTTGAACAAGAAGAGAATATTGAAGGTTATTGCTTTACCAAAAGGCTGACTTGGTGGAATGTATGTTGGTCTAGGGTTTTAGTTGTCTCACTATCATATGAATATTCTAATGGAAGACTTATTTACTAGGTTTTACCCTATATATGTATTTTTCCCACATTTTCCACCTACATTTCATGTCCGTGATCTTCATGTTTTATTTTTTAATGATTTATTGATGAAACAAATATAAAATAAAAACACAAGAAATTTAATAATAATATAAGAATATCACAATTAATTATTAACATAAGAAAATATTTATGGCTTTCTAATTTTCCAATATGGTGTCAGAGCTAAGGTAAAGAAGAAAGAAAAATACAGCCTGAAAATCTATTGAAAGGAGAATAAGGACTCTTAAGAAGTTGAAGAAGGGTTATCAAGAAAAAGAGGATCATATAAGGGGATAAGCCTACTATCTACAAGAAGCATTTCTAACTCACTAAAGGGAGAAAACAATTTAGTAGTTTACAGCTAAAGAGCATGGAAAGAGAGAATAGATCTCATCCATGGGCAGAATAATGTTTTGTATCTAGTCAAAGGACAAGTATAGAATACTATAAATGAACCAAGTGAAGGAAAGAAATAAAGTTTTGGAGAAAATTAAATATTTTCCATGAGCCTAATACTGGATGAAATAAAGGAAAAACTCATTCCATATATATCAAACATATATTTCGCTCAAGAAATGTATGAGACCCTATGAAAATTATTCGTAACAAAAAACATTGGTCAAATTGGAAGCCTAAAAACTGAACTAAGAAGTATGAAGATGAAAAAATATGATACTATAGCATCCTTCTTTGTAAATATAGCTATAATAATTTATGTAATGTAGGAAATGGATGAAATAGTACCTGAAAATGAGCTCAGGATTACTTCCCTTCTAGGATTACCAACATCTTGGAGGCCCTTTGCATAAGGAATCAATAGTTTGAAGAATACTCCTACATTCAAACAATTATGGAATGCATGTAGTAAAGAAGAAGCGAGAATATCATTAGTAAGAAACAAGGAGAATGAAAAGGAGAACATGTCAAATGCCTATTCTACTTATCACGATAATAAAGGAACCTTCTATAATTTCAAAGGGCCAAGGAAGAAAATAGACCTATCCAAGATTGAATGTTACAATTGTCACAAAATGGGCCATTATAGAAACAATTTTCGTGGGAATCCAAGGAATACAATGAGATATAGGGATCAAGAAAATATTTTCGATGAAGAATCACCCGAGAATAAAAAGACAAAAGAATTTGAGATCAATTATTTACAATATCAAGTCATATCTCTCTTATCTCTATTAGTCTTGTATTCTAGGTTTTGATTTTTCTTTCCTTTATGTTTTGATTTATGGTACTTATAGGTCTAACATTCTTTGTATAAAATTTTTGAATTTTTTTGATAAAGTTATAGGTATCCCTCAATATTGGATTAAGAGGGAGCCCTCACTATTTTAACAAAGATAAGGCTATTATTCCTTTTATTATTTTTTTAAATTAGGTTTCCTCTCTTATGAAGATGTGTTTATATAATATTCTAATAACCTTTATTTTTATATTTTTCCTCGATTAGGAAAGTTTTTTGAATACTCAAGGGTTATGCATAACACCTCCCAAGATAGCGCATGGTAGAAGTTTTGTGGAAATGAAATATGTTCAATATTTGATGTCCTAGAAGTTTTGATAAAGAAACAACTCAAAGGTATGTCTTAGACCATAAGATTTTTTCTCTTTATAAATATAATAATCTACTTTTACATTACTAAAATCGTTATGTCTAGGATCTTTGAAAAAAAAATATTATTTTTAGGGTGATTAATAATTAGATTGAATATATCCTCATTAAGAACATTATTTTTGTGGAACCCCAAAAGGTTCTTTGTGAAGCCCTAACCTAAGGTTGTGTCAATATTGATTTTGAAAACCTAGTCTACTTAGGTTTATTTATGAAATCTAGAAAATGATATTCTTTTGATGTTTAGGTTTCTAATACTATTATAGAAACACTAATATTTTAGGGTTTTTTGTGTATTGAAATCCTACAACTTTAGGGTTTTCATAAATTAAGGTTTATGATAAAAACCCTTACAATATCTAGAGAAAACTCCTAGGAATGAAACCCTATGTCTATGTTTGTCTGTCTGATCAAAACCATAGCTTGATCAAGATTTTTATATGTTTAAGATTAATCTATTGATATTTATGTCTTGGGTTAACCTAATATATGTGACATGCATGTGCATGATTATGAAATACTATATATGTATATATGCTAACCTATTTTTTGATGCTCCTAGTTCTAGGGTTTGCAACTAAGCCTTAGTAGATGTTTCATATTCTAGTATGTCGTGATATTGTTTCCAATGTTATGATAAAATATAGGGTAGATGTTGGGCATATTGATGAAATCTTAGATTGCGATATTATTGGTTTCAATTTTTTATATATATCTCTTAATTATAAGGTTTTTCATATCTCTAAAAGTTATATTGAGGCCCTGGATATAATGAGACTGATATCCTGATTGAGTTACTTTAAATTTCTAATTATGTGATCTAAGGTTTATAGAAAAACCTTAGAAACAAGTCGATGTATAGAACTGTGTCTCTTTTTTTATCATGAAACTAAATAAGTTTAGGTATTTGATGTATAATTGTAATGCTTTCATTATTGTAATAGAATTATTCTTATATAATTAACTTCATGCCTCTATATATCTATTTGGTTTTACATGCTATTAATGTTTTTCAAGAACACAATCTTCAAGATAATGAAAATGTCCATATAAGCATGATGAAGAAAGTTGACTTTGATAAGAAGGCATGAAGCCATGAAAGACTCTTCAATGCTATAAAAAGTAGTTTATATCCCTATTTTAAGAATAAACTTACATAAAATAAATGATATATATCCTCAGTTAACAGGGAGGGAATATTATGATAGCTGTGGTGGATATCTTAAAGAAGAAATTGGAAAATGTATATTGAGGATGTCTTGGTGCTCCTGAAGAAATCAAAGAAGAAAATCTTCTGACTACTTGCAATTTCATAACTTGATATAAGTGGCATAAATGTTATTGAAGACCCTAAAGGTTTGTGTTTACTTATGTGTATTTTAAAGTTTGTTACTAATTGGGGTTGTGTTTGTACATGTAAATCTCTCCACAAAAGGACAAAATTTTGAAAGCATGCTTGGAATTTTAATTTAGTGTATACGAATTCTTTGTTTATTTTATGTGACGAATTTAAATAATCAAGAGTGTTTAGGAATCATGTGTAATACAAAATTATTGGGAGGAAATCTACATGTGTCTGATTTCTAGATCCCAAAGTACGAAGGGTGGTGTTTGTAATAAAGATCTGACCTTGAATTTATCTCCTTTATGCTTGGGTTGATAGGTAGTAAGTAAGCTCAATTGTACCTATAATGGCTGAGATATTTATTCCATCTTAGTCCCCCCTAGATAGGTTTCCCTCGTCATAAATCTAGCGAGTGGCACTGACTGTGCCTAAACTCTTTGTAGTTCATCTGTTTTGAGATATTGCATGTACTTGTACATATATGTCATTATGAATACCTCCCTAGTTAATAGGGAGTGTTGAAGAATTTAACTATGTTTAGTTTTCATAATTTCACTTGAGTCATAATGAAGTTTATTTATCAAAAGAAAGAAAATAAAATTTATTCTTAAATAAATTGACTTATTAAAGCATGTGCTTCATGTTTGGGTCAATTCCTTTAGGTCAAGGTCTCCATTGTATACCTCTATAGTTTATGTCAAGTGTCCTTGGCTATGCCATACTGTAAAGAACCCTTATTGGGAATTATTTGTTAAGAAATAAAATTATTTTATTGAACAATTGGTCATTTAGGCTTCCTCCACTAGGTTTTTCTCAAAGAAGATCAAGTGGATGTTAAGAAGGATAATTGGATGTCACCCGACGCCTATATATTGGAGCAACTCAGCCTCATGTGATGCACTCATTCATCAAGACTGATTTGCAGTAAAATTTGCATTAAAATGGTTGCATAAAAGAGTGTGAATTTTAAACAGAAGAAGGAGAGAAGTTGGATGAATAAAAACGATTTTTTGGGTTAGCTTTATCTCACACGTGCAGAGATATTGAGATGAAGCTCTAGCCAAAAATTTCAGGATCGAAGTTTTGAATATGGGGGTCAACATTTTTGCAATAGTCAAAGTAAATGAGATCAAATTTTATGTATGCTGCTAGGATGAAGTTGTTGAACAAGAAGAGAATAATAAAGGTCATTGCATCATATCAAAATGATAAATTCGTTCAGGAAGGTCTGTTGGTATAGGGTATTGGGTGTCTCACTTTCATATGAATCTACTGAAGGAAGATTTCTTGAATGGGTTTTCCCCTACATATGGGTATCTGCCTAGCTATCTGCCTACATCTAGTGTCCCTCATCTTCATGTTTTGATTTTGATAATTGTTTGATGAAAAAAATATAAAAGTAGAATACAAGAAATTTAATAACAATATAAGAATATCACAAGTAATTATCAACATAAGAAAATATTTCTGCCTTTCCGATTTTCCAACAATATCCACATGGATCATTGGTTTACCTTGAGGTATAAATATTTCTTTAAAACTACACACATTGCGAATGACATAAATACCCCCAAAAATTATATCGATTATCACTTATAAGAATATTCTTCATTTGTAAATTACGCCTCAAAAGTGTAGTAGGAAATCTTACACTCTATTACTATCTCAATAAAAGAAATAATTAAATACTTTGAAATAATGAAATCATAGAAGTATAACTTTAATAGTTTCATATTAGAGACTTGATCGTTTAAAATAATGGTCATATAAAAAAAATTTAAATGAATGGTAATCTCAAAACCATCCTCTAATAACTCTAATTGTGATATCAAAATACATCATGCATCACGAGAAAGGATTTCAAAACTATATAATTATGGGGTGAGCCATAACTAGAAATTCTACATGAAGACCTACTCACAAGGGGATGTTAAGAGGGAGGGAAAGGCTTTCAAATTTCACAAAGAATATCTATATGGATGAAAATGATATAATATCAGCTTCTGGTATAGTGATTTGTTCTCACGAGTTTTGTCTTTATATTTTTACTTTGACATCCAAGACCAATTTTTCATTTATGGTAGAAATTATAATATATGCTCCCCGTTTATCCAACACTCTCATAATCTCAGTACCAATTCCAGAAGTTTCCCTTTTGAATCCTAATTAGATAATCACATTGGTTTCAATAAAAAAGAAAGGTCTAACGTTGTGCTAGGAGCTTATTTTTTTTAATCATACAATTAATACACAATTGTACATCGCTGAAACCATGATGATGGTAGTGAGTGGATAAATATGCACTAATAAACTTGACACAAATATATATCTATTATGCTTAAAATAAAACACCATACAATTAAGCCATGTAAAATTAATTAAGCACTTGACACATTAAATGCACATACCTAGCACCTTCAAAATGGGGATAATGCTCCTAATTAAAATACCTAATGGTTCACTATAAAATACCAAAACTTTGAGTGGATGGAAGTAGTGTTAATTAAGGAATCAATACTCAAATAACTAAAGATATACAACATGAAAAGTGATTTGAGCTAATTCTAGGTTAAGTGGAAAATATAAAAAATTATAGTTCCAAAACATTAAAAAACTATGAGAACGAGGATGGAATACATTTTAATAACCCCAACTATGTTTCATAACCAAGGATGAACCAGTCACATTTCATATATTAGGAGGGAAGACGTATTATAATGAGGATGAGGAGATAAGACATTTCAAAATTTCCATAACCCTCAGCAACATTACTTTAAACCACTAATAACCATAACCACAAACACATGTGGAGGAGAATTTTTTTTATAACCACAACTAAATTACATTAAATAACTAATAACCATAACAATAACAAAACACATGTGGAGGAGAAACTTTTTTATATCAACAACTACATTACATTAAACAACTAATTTAAGGCATTTGCAATAAGGAAAATGCTAGTGTTTTTGGAAACCATGTACATGCGATTTCTCCCATAAATTTTAAGGAATTTGCTAGTTATTTTGGGAACCATGTACATGTAGTTTCACCCATAAACTTTAATACAAACCATGTACATGTCATTTCTCCCATGAATTTGCAATAAATGTTAATTTAATATATTTTATTAAATTTTTTTTTTTTCAGGTATCAAAAAGCCCACTAAATATGGTTGAAAAATGCACATTATGCATAGATGTTTCTTTCTACAACAGTCTAGGGAAAGCAGTGATTACATATGTGCTTTTCAATATTGTGACTAACAAGGTCCTCCAAAGGAAAATGAATATAACGAGAAGAACAACAAACAATGAGGCATATTATATTACATTGATAGAAGGCTTGGGAACAACTAGGGAGTATGGATCAAATGGAATTGTAGTTTTCACCAATTCTAAACTTTTGTGTAGCAAGGTGAAAGGCATGTATCAAGTTAAAAAGGAGAGGCTAAAAAAACTGCAAGGAAAAACAAACAATATTGTTAGAAAATTTCAATTTTTTAGTATAAGAAATTCTGCAAATGTTAATAAGATGTGTGGTGATCTATTTTGTGGAGCAATGCCAATTCAAGATTCATCTCTCAAAGATGAATTAATAGATGAATTAGTATAATACGGGTCATTGTCAATTCAAGATTCATCTCTCAAAGATGAATTAGTGTTGAGAGGCTCTCCTTCAAAATTTATTGATGGAGATTGTAACATATCTTTGATATGTGTGTTTTTTACTTATAAATGCATCATTTTTAATGACCATGTGTTTTTTTCAATATACCAAGTGTTCTCCCACCATGTAAGCACAACTTGGTGAACTTCTAAAAAAGTGACGACTTAAAAAAAAATTGTTTAAATTGAGTTTCACACATAAATTTGTGCTTTGAAAGTTGTGTTTTACATAATTTGTGTACACTAAATTACATTAATTTTTTGAAATATTTTGAAATTATTTTAGATAGTAATTTAAAAATAATTGGAAATGTCCATTGTAGACATCCATATATGTAATGGAGGATGAAAGGTGGAGATCAACAGAATCCCATGCCTCTACGAGGGAGGGGGATCATGGATCAAGAGATGTTCATGGTATTTATATTAAATATGAATGTTTTTAAATATATAATGTTATCTCCATACCCACATGTACATACATGTGGAATTGATTTTTTATTATATATATATATATATATATATATATATATATATATATATATAATTTAGCCCCATGTACATACAAGTATACATATGGAATTTATTTTTTTATCAATTTTGTGAGTTAAATTAGTTTTTAATAGATTTCATTTTTTATTTTTTAGGAGTTAGGAGGAAAAGAGTATCTACTCCATCAATGGAGCATGGCCATGGTTCATGCAATTTAATCGATCATATGTACATGTATTTATATTTATGAATGTACTTTTGAATTGGTTATAAATTCATATTTTTTTATGAAGCTTCCCTATCGTCTCATGAGGTTGGTGGTGGTACACATTCCCTTGGTGGCCCATCAATAGGTGTTGGCCAATTGCATGAGGGTGGTGATATGCATTCCCCCAGACACCAATCAATGGGTGGTGTCAGTTCTCAAGTAATCGGTGGTCATTCTAGTTCTCAACAGTCTCATGGTGTGAATGATGTAGGCCAACCATGTTATGAAACCAAATCCAAAAATAGAAGAAAAAAGAGATCAATGCCTTAGAAATAAGCCACTTCGAGGGGGAAACCTCCAATACATTACATAAATGAAAAATTCTTAGATGATACAGATGGGAAAACCTCATTTCTATATATAGGAGTCCATGGGGCCACAACGCAATCCTAGACGACCTAACAATAATAATGTAAGGGAAAAATAATAACAATATGGGGGTTACAGTCGTACAACAATAACAATAAGGGGGTTACACTAACAACAATAAGGTACTATACTAGTAATATAGGGACCTAACATGCTCCTCTGCTTCAAAAAAGTGTTGTCCTCAACACTTGAGTAGCTCCAGGTGCTTCCGTATAAAATTCTCATCCTCCCATGTAGAATATTCAGTGGGTAAGTTCTTCCATTTGATGAGATACGCTGAAATTGATCGATTTCATAGCTGTTGCGTTTTTGTTTATGTGACTACTTCAAGTTCCAATATGGTTTTTCCTTCCTCATCAAGTTTTGGAAATATTGTTTGAACTGGAATTTTGTCCCCTATAACCTTCTTTAAGCATGAAACATGGAAAACTAGATGCACTCATGAAGAATCCTGAAGCTCTAATTTGTATGCCATAGTACCAATATTTTGCAACACCTTGTAAGGACCATAGTACTTTGGCGATAATTTATTATCCTTCCTAGCTTTCTTGAGTGATATTTGTTTGTATGGTTGTAGTCGAAAAAACACCCAGTCTCCTACATCAAAACTTGTCTCATTCTGCTGTTTATATGCATGTTGTTTCATTCGATTTTATGCCAAATTTAGGTTATCCTTTAAGAGTTGGATAAATTCTTGTTGATGTTCTATGTGATCTTCCACTACTTGAATCCTAGAATTTTCCCTTAAATAAGATGTGATTGACGGTGGATGATATCCATAAAGCGCCATAAATGGGTTCATTTTTGCTTCAGTATGGAAGGAAGTGTTATACCACCATTCAGTGAGAGGTAA
The DNA here is from genome assembly GCA_034641835.2 of Pinus albicaulis. Taxonomy (NCBI): domain Eukaryota; kingdom Viridiplantae; phylum Streptophyta; class Pinopsida; order Pinales; family Pinaceae; genus Pinus; species Pinus albicaulis. The sequence continues at coordinate 375,952,325 of CM076582.1, forward strand.
CCACTTGAACCATTGTGCTTTCTTATCAGATAAAAAGAAACAAGGATATCCTTCCAAACATGTATTCACTATCTCTGTTTGAACATCAAATTGAGGATGATAAGATGAGCTATGAGCTAGTTGAGTACCCAAACTAGAAAATAATTTCATCCAAAAAATTCTTGTAAAAATGGGATCTCTATCACTTACAATAATCTTCGGTTTTCCATGTAAATTTTGAATTGTTTCCATAAATGTAGTAGCAACTGTACTTGCTTTAAATGGATTTGATAATGCACAAAAGTCTACATACTTGGTAATTCTATCAACTACCACCATGATGAAACTCCTTCCTTTGGACTTAGGTAAACTTGTGATAAAATCAATTGAAATATCCTCCCAATGTTGACTTGGAATGGATAAAGTTTGTAGAAGACTCGGGGTCTTAATTGTCTCAACTTTATTTTGCTGGTAAACCAAACATTCCACCACAAACTTTTGAATATTAGATTTAAGGTCATCCCAAAAAAAATCTTTCTTCACCCTGTGGTAAGTTTTTTAAAATCCCGAGCGTCCTCTTAAATGAGAAGTGTGAAATTCCAAAAGAATATTTTTTTTTAGTTGGGAATTCTTGCAAATATATAAGCGATCTTTGTACCAAAAGGAATCATTTTTCCAACTAAATGTATTAGATGTACTAGGATCTTGCTGCAACTTTTCATTGAGTGTCCACACTTCTTCATCCTTCTTCCATTCATCCCTTGCTTTGGTTCTCCAATCTGGTTGGATAATAGAATTGGTACAAAGCAATGCTTCCACCTGTTCATCCTTTCTTGAGAGTGAATTGCAACAACATTTAGCTTCCCTTTTTTATAGATGATTTCAAAGTCAAAACACAACATCTTTGTGACCATTTTTTGCTACTCTTCTGAAGATATTCTTTGTTCCAAAAAGTGTTTAATACTATCATGATCATTTTTTACCTTAAAGTGTCTTCCCATTAGGTAAGGTCTCCATTTCTTTAGTGCATGTAGTATTCCCAACATTTACTTCTCACAAATAGCCTTTTGTAAATACTTTCCTTTGATTGGACAACTTTCAAAAGAAACGGGTCTTCCTTCTTGCATTAAAACAACACTAATTCCATTTCTTGAAGCATCACATTACATAATAAAGGTTTTTTTTAAGTCTGGCATAGCTAAGATTGGTGTTAGGTACATTGCCTCTTTAAGATGTTCAAAGGCCTTAATTGCTTCAAGTGTCCATGAAAATGCATATTTCTTCAATAATGTTGTTAGAGGCACCGTTATTCTCCCATAATTCTTAACAAACTTGCCATAATACCTTGTTAACCTGAGAAATCCAAGGAACTGATTTATGGTTGTGGGAAATTTTCATTCCTTAATGGCTTTAATTTTGTTAGGGTCAACCTTAACACCCTCGTGAAATACAATATGACCCAGATATTCCACCTCTTGTACTCCAAAGAAACACTTGGATGTTTTTGCATATAATTGTTTCTCCTCCAATAGTTTGAGCACCCTATCAACATGTTGAACATGATCCTTCCAAGTCCTGCTGTAGATTAGAATATCATTAAATTTTCTAAGGAAGCATTTGAAAATGGAATTCATCAACCCTTGAAATGTAGAAAGTGCATTGGTAAGGTCAAAAAGCATGACCAAAAATTCTTAATGTTCCTCATGAGTTTTAAATTTTGTTTTCGGAATATCTTGAGTCTTCATTCTAATTTGATGATATCCTGAATGAAGATACAACTTGGTAAAATGAATTGCTCCATCTAATTCATCCAATAATTCGTCAATCACAGGAATGGGAAATTTATCATTAATAGTGAGCTTATTCAACTACCTATAATCTGGACACATGCGCCATGATCCATCCTTCTTGTGCACCAATACTACTAGAGTAGAGAAAGAACATTGACTAGGTTGAATGCCAACCTCTAATATTTCTATAATCATGCGTTCAATTTCGCTCTTTTGGACATAAGAGTCTCTATAAGGCCTAATGTTTGGAGGAACACTTCTTGGAATCAAATGAATAACATGATCATGATCACGAATAGGTGGGAGTCCTTCGGGAGTTTCAAACACCTTGGAAGTATTGTCCAAATTTTTTTGGAGATTTGGAGAAATATATGATTTTGATGTTGGAACTTCTAGTGAGCATAATTGTGCAATTACACCTCATTGTTATTTTTTCAGAAGCTTTGTCATGACATTGCAACTTATTATTTTTCCTGGATTCCCTGCAATACCCCGTAATTCAATTTCCTTTCCTTCCAAAAAAAATTTCAAGAAAATTTCTTGAAATTTAAAAGCTACTGTCCCCAAATATTTTAACCATTGTACTTATAGTACAACATCAACACCTCCCATTGGGATGGAAATAATTGGACTATTCAATACATATTCCCCCATGGCTAGCTTGATATTATGGCATTTTCCAGAGGAATTTATAGTTCCTCAATTTGCAACCATCACTTGACATTTTGGTGCTGGGTACAGGAAACAATTCAATTCCTTTGCTACCTTACAATGAGTAAATTTATGGGTACTACCCGAATCAACCAACACTATTACCCTTTTCTTCTTGATATGTCCTTCTATCTTAAGATTTTGAGGAGTGGTAATTCCTACCAATGTATTACATGATATGGTTGGACTCATTTCTTCTTCTTCTAGGGCTTGTTCCTGGTGTATATCCCCTTATTTTGAAGTTTCTTGTTCATTTTCTTCCCCTTCTTCACAATCTATGTAAAATAATTTATTCTCAGCACACTTATGACCTTTAGTGTACTTTCTATCACAACTATAGAAAAGCCCTTTTTCTCTTTTTTCTTCTAATTTTTTTGGTGTCAACCTTGTTGGTTGTGGAAGTCTAGGAGTATAAACACTTCCATATTTATAGATGTGAGAGGTAGGCTTCCTTGTCGTTATAATTTTACATTCAATTTTTTTTTCCAACCTGAATGCCTTCTCTAATAAATCAGGTTCCCAAACGTGAAATTCATGTTGGATGTTATCCTTTAAAGTCCCTATGTATACATCAATCCTGTGTTCCTTTGGAATATTAGTTACCCTTATATTCAATTTTTGGAAGTCCTCAATCTTCTCCACAATTGAACCCTTTTTTTTTAGATTTAGCAATTGGCTAAAGAAGGTGTTTCTCTTTGTATCCTCATAATGTGCTATCATTTCCTCCATAAAAATTGACCAACTGATAATTTTTTTACGGGAGAAAAGCCATTGATACCATACAAATGTATTTTGTTCTAATTGAAAATTTGCAATGCATACATTTCGTGTGTTTTGCACATTATTGAGATCAAATATTATTCCATCTGTACGATCCATGTTATAGGATCATTGCCATCAAACTTCCTCATATCCATATTTGGAATATGGTTGTTCTTTAATCCAACATTAGACTCTATGAAATCATGATTAACATTTCTTTTGTTCTCATCATGAGTTTCCTCTACTATATTTTCGACATTACGAACCATTTCTTGTATCAACTTTGAAAAACCTTCCTTAAAACCTTCCATTTTGTCTTCCATACCATTATTCAAACCATCCATTGTAGCTTACACACCTTTCTTCAAAACATCCATTTTATTTTATTTTTCTCTTTGCGAGAGAGAAATTTGGTGCACTTGCTCTTGTCATTTTGATATGTCATGTTGCATTTCTTCATCTTCATGAGCCATAGTAAACCCTTTTGAAGGCTTAATGGGTGTTGAATTATTTTTATGAGGCATTTTATAACCCAATACTGATATCTATTCTACAATATTCCCTTGGAATCAATTCAAATTGATTCTTCAAACAAGACTTATGCGATTCGGAAAAAATAAACACACACCTTTTTCTTGCTTTCGAGGAGCTGTATATTGAAATTAAATTATCTCTAAGATTTACGATCTTCAATATCTAAAATTTGGCCCTATAGTAGCACTTTGAATCTTCTTTAGAATGAAACAGATATGACATAATTTGGATTCTTCAAGGCAAAGTTATGCCCAATATCCCAAGATTACCTAATTATGCACTAGCTCAGAAGAGAAAAGTTGTACGATGTGCCACGTGTCATTTTTTCCTCCTTCGACTTTGAAATTGATACAAAAAAATGTAAATTCCATGAACTTGTGGCCAATTTTTACAAAATCCCAATCTGACGCTCAGAGAGAGAGTTATGATGAGTTTCCCACAGTCACCTCTTTGAGATGAAATTCGGGAGCCTGAAAAAATCCTAACCTCCGCAGATCATATCTCTAAAAATATTGCAAACCAAAATATGAAACTTGTAGAGGAGGTTCCATAGGAATTCAGGTTCTCTTTGTATAAAATTTAGCTTTTGAACCATCATAGAAAAAAATGTATAGTGAAGATTCCACAATGACCTATTTTAGGTGAAATTAGGGAGCCTTAAAGAAACCTAAGTTCCACAGATCATATCTCCAAAAATATTGTGAACCAAGATCTAAAAATTTTTCATGACGTTTCCTTAGGATTTTGGCTTCACTCTGTAACAATTTCAGCTTCTTAACTTTCCTAGAAAAAAATTTATAGCAAAAATTCCACGATGACCTGTTTGGTGTAGAAAAACCCTAGAATCCAAAGCTCTGATACCAAACGTTATGAAAACAACTCCAAAAATAGAAGAAAAGAGATATCAACACCTTAGAAATAAGCCACTTCGATGGGGAAACCTCTAATACATTACATAAATGAAAAATTCTTGGATGATATATATGAAAAAACCTCCTTTCTATATATAGGAGTCCATGTTCAGAGTGGACTTGGTGGAATTGATGTTTGTGTGAATTGACAAAGAGCATGATAAAATTCATGTGAAAATTGTGTGTATCATACAGATGATGAGATAGAAAACATGAGTGTTGAAGATCTCAAAACATATGCAAGGAATCGTTGCAATGGTTGGGAGGACCTCATTATTCATAGAAAAAGAGGCATGGAATTGGTATGTGTTAATGGTTAGGGTGATTATTTTATGACATGTACAATTTGTAATAAATACATATATAAATACACTTATTGGTATATGTTAATCTAACAAAAACATATCATATATGTGAACACCATTTGCAGTTCTCACTCTTGATGAATGAAGATGCTAATATCGTGGTCGAAGATTCATTTTCCCACAATCAAGATGGTGATCACCATTAAGATGATATTTTGGCACATGTTAGTGTTTTTTAAGTGAACATGATGATGTAAATTTTTTTTAATCTATTATTATATATCGAAATATGATCACATACTTTTAAAATAAATAATTGTGTACACATGTACATGTATATAATTGAATGATAACAAATTCTGATTATGTCCAATGCTTTTGTGATGGAGGTACCTTCTTCTTCTATACGAGATGTGCCAAATCCACTATCACAAGTATGAACAATTTTTCACTTAAGGGTAAATCACGAAGGTGGGTTACACTTTTTTGAGTATCAGGGATGGAAAAGTCATTTTCCCAATAGTTCGGCCGAACATTTATAAAATCTAGGCCAAACTATTTTAGAGTTCAGCAGAAATTTTAAAATTAGTTCGATAAAAATCATTCAATAAATTACATTGAAGGTGTACTGACAACGTGGGGAAACATATTTTTGGCCAGATATGGGAAAATTGGCAACTAAAGTTCGGTCGAACTAATAGTTTGGCTAGAGTATTAGTTCAACCAAACTTTTAAAATAATTCGGCCGAACTTTAGTTTATAAATATACCAGCCCACAAACATGAATAGATTTTGGGCTTATTACCATTGTCTTATTGTCGTTGTCGCATGTTGCTATTGTTGCAGGGTCTTTAGTTTGTTTTTTTAGTTCTAGGGTTTTGGTGTTCTGCAAGTGAGAAATTTGTTGGTTTTCTCTTTTGTTTTTTTTTTGTGATTTTTTTTTTTTTGGTTGTTTTGTTGTTCTGCTCTTTTAATCTTATAGTTTTTTTTTGTTTGCAGGTAATTTTTAATCTGTGTCCTCTATGACATCGTCGAAAATATCCTTCTTGTATTATTGTTGCAGCCTCGACGTCTTCGACAATCTCTTGCCTCGTCTTCTCATTGCGGCCTCGTCTTCGAATTTCTAGGTTGGTCCTGCCTCGTCTTAATCTTCTTATGGTGTATTTTTATCTCTCTATAGACTTTTAATTGGACTTGCTTCTGGGTAATGTATTTTTTCATCTCAATATTGAATACAAAGTAAACTAGCTCGATAAGAAGGATTGAAAGGTGTCAAAAAAGGCTATATGGTTTATTTTCTCTGATTTTCTCTGATTTTGTTATTTTCCAAGATTTCCAGCTATATAGTAATATATTTACATATTTTATTACTTCTCCATATATTAATCCATTGTATTATTGGAAGATATGGTCTTCACGTAATCATTTTATATAGATACACTAGAATTCCTTTGATTTTTTTCCCTTTAGCATGTGTTCTTTCTAATCCATTGACATGTTTACAATAAAACCATGGCTAATTTTAATCAAATATCGACATCCTCCTTTGGCTTTATATATTGTTCGTCAGTTAGAAGCATCTTCCATTGATGCTGAAGTTATAGGTAGTAACTTAACATGATAGCTAATGAATAGAAATAATAAAAATACTATCCATCCTCGAGTGAGTCATTGTAGATCCGAATCCATGGGTTTCAGTTACAATTACAAGCACATTTCCTTTATATTTAAGGGTCAAAACTCTTTTTCCACCAATACAATATTCACCTAGGTTGAAATTGAATTCACTAGTCTTCCTCGGGCGCTTTTCCAAATAATTATTCATCTGCTTTCGGTGTCTTTTTCTCTCTCTAGACCTATAAATAGGCTTGCTCTTGGGTAATGTGTTTTTTCATGTCAATATTGAATAAAAATTAAACCATCTCAATAGGTAGGATTGAAAGGTATCACAAAAGGATCATGGATGCAATAAACATTCATTCCCCAAACTTTCACACAAACATGGATACCCTATCATATCTTCTTATCCTAAATAACAATAGGTTTGTCTATTCCTTCTTATTCCTAGCAATGGAGTTTTTTCAAATTCTTACTAAATCATATCCAGGCATAAAGAAAGCTACAACAAGAGTTGCATTCCTACTAAATAATCCTGTTTGCTAGAATAATGTCATACTATACAAATTTCAGAAAATTTTGGTAGGGTTGATATGAGGGAAAAATTTAGAGTTAAATATAACTGTTTTGCTAATTTTTCATTTCTATTTTCACAAATATATTTTCTATTTTGGTTTGTACTTGTGCATATTTACTGGAAATTTTGTATAACAACCATTGAATGTGGGCATGGGAAAAGTTACCATGCTACATAAGTTCTAGTTGTGGGCTCCTATCTATTTTTTTTTAAATCTTTACAGATTCTTTTAACGTGCTCCATTTACTGTACCAATTCATCTTTCTGCGCATTCCCATTTTCACGTTTAAGAACTGCTTCAATATTTTTAGCATCTTTATTCTCCATCTTTCCTCTTAGTTTTTGCCTATTAAATCTTATCCTCATATCTGTTTTGAGATTAATTTCCTAAAATAAAACAAGAAGTGAAATTAATAGGTATGTTATCAGGCAGTCTCTAGATGTATCTGCTCTTCAAGTTTTCTCCGAGAAACATACAGTAGCTTTGTCATCCTCCGTAGTATAAGCCACATGGTACATTCACTGTTAGTTTTGACCCTCCAACATCTGACATGGCTGTATTTTATTAATGTACATATATTTTCACCTTCCATGATGCTTCTAATCTTGTAAAATGTTAAAAGTGGAATGTATTATGATGTAATGGATATTAATAATCTAGATTGACATGGTTGCATTTTATTAATGTACCTAAATTTACACCTTCCATGATGCTTCTAATATTTTAAAATGTTAAAAGTGGAGTGTTTTATGATGTAATGGATATTAATAATGTAGATTGACATGGTTGTATTTTATTAATGTACCTAAATTTACACCGTCCAAGATGCTTCTAATCTTGTAAAATGTTAAAAGTGGAGTGTTTTATGATGTAATGGATATCAATAATCTAGATTATCATACAATGATATGATGATAGTGTAGGTTGATTTTCAAGTTGTAAAATTCTTGAACATATCAAGGATGAATTATAGTACAAGCCAAAAATGACATTATAATAAATTATTAAACAATCTGTTAGGTGATAAATCATACTCCTTATTAAGGAAATAACTAATGTAAGTTGAAAAATTGTTTTTAATGTTATTAGCCCATTTATAGATGTCAAAGTAAATGTTTCTAGATGTTATTTCTCCCATAAACTTCAAGGAAGACTAAACAATAAGGAAATCCATGTACATGTCATTTCTCCCACAAACTCATAAAGGTGTGATTTTTGACATAGCTTCATCAACCACTACCACTAGTTGTTTTAGTAAGTGCATAAAATAATTTTTCAAACCATGTACATGTCATTTCTCCCACAAACTCATCAAGGCGTGACTTTTGACATAAATTAATCAACCACTACCACTAGTTGTTTAAGTAAGTTCAAACCACTACCTCTTTAAGGCAAACTGTGTACATTTGTCATTTCTCCCATGCACTTTCAGGCAAAATTGAAGGCATGTGTCATTTTTGTGTCATTCCTTTGTCATTTCTATGCCATTTCTCCCTTAAACTATAATTCAATGTCATTTCTCCCATATACTATAAGGAAAAATTTAAGGCAAACCATGTACATGTCATATCTCTCTTAAACTCTAGGCAACGAAAACTTTAAGGAAAACCATGTACATGTCATTTCGCCAACAAAATAAAGGCTTTCTCCCATTAATTAAAAGAAAAATTTAAGGCCTAAAACCTGAACCTAAAGTGGCTGAACTTCCATATGATTTTGAGCTTCCATAGGATTTTAGTCTGTCTTTTGAGTGTTAACTTCTACAAGTTATAAAGAAAGAGTTTGTAAAAGGCCAGGTAGCCTCTGGATCTCATATTTTCTCAAAGGTGACATATCCAGTAAATTCCCATACAGTCAATCTCTGGAACATATATGAATATAAATTCTTAATTTTAATATCCATAAACCATTACCACTTTAACGCAAAAAGTGTACATGTGTCATTTCTCCCATACATGTGTAATTTCTCCCATTAAATTTTAGGAGAGATTTAAAGCATTTATCATTTATATTTGATTTCTCCCATAAAATATAAGGCCATGTCATTTGTCCCATAAACAATAAGGCAATGTCATTTCTCCCATAAACTATAAGGCAAACATTAAGGCAAACCATGTACATGTCATTTCTCTCTAAAAATCTAGGCAAGGCAAACATTTCTCCCTTAAACTATGGAAAACTTTAAGGAAAACCATGTACCTGTCATTTCTCTCTTAAACTTTAGGCAAGGAAAACTTTAAGGCATGTCATTTGTAGATGTGATTTCTTCCATAAACTTTAAGGAAAACTTGAAGGCAAACCATGGACATGTCATTTCTCTCACAAACTATTTCTTTGTCATGTGTTTCTATGTCATTTCTCCCATAAACTATAAGGCAATGTCATTTCTCCCTTAAACTATATGGAAAAATTTGAGGCTAACCATGTACATCTCATTTCTCTCTTAAAATTTAGGCAAGGCAAACATTAAGGCATGTCTTTTCTAGATGTGATTTCTCCCATAAAATTTAAGTAAAACATTAAGGAAAACCATGCACATGTCATTTCTACCACAAACTCTATCTTTTCCATTTCTATGTGACATTTCTCCCATAAACTATAAGGCAATGTCAGTTCTCCCTTAAACTATAAGTCAAAATTTAAGACAAACCATGTAGATGTCTTTTCTCTCTTAAACTTTAGGAAAAGAAAACTTTAAGGCATTTCATTTCTATATGTAATTTCTCCCATAGACTTTAAGGAAAACTTTAAGGCATGTAATTTCTAGATGTGATTTCTCCCATAAAATTTAAGGAAAACTTTAAGTGAAACCATGCATGTATGTCATTTCTCCCATCAATTCAAAGCAAATGTAAACTTTAAGGCAAACCATGCATGTATGTCATTTCTCCCATTAATTCAAGGCAAACTTTAAGGCCTAAATATTAAACCTAAAGTGGCTGAACTTCTATACGATCCCCCAAACTCAAGGCTTTCTCCCATTAATTCAAGGAAAAATTTAAGGCTGAACCTAAAGTGGCTGAACATCCATAAGATTTTAGTTTGGCTATTGAGTGTTAAATTCTAAAAGTTCTAAAGGTAGAGTCTGTAAAGGGCCGAGTAGCCTCTGGATCTCATCATTTCTTAAAGGTGACATATCTAGTAAATGCCCCTACAGTCAATCTCTGGAACATATATAAATATAATTTCTTCATTTTAATATCCATTTCTGTACATAACATTTCTCCCATAAAATTCAAGGCATTTTCTAGTGTTTTGGGAACCATGTACCTGTCATTTCTATTTCATTCCTCCCATAAAAATTGAGACAAACTTTAAGGATAACCATGTACATACATGTCATATCTCCCAATTCTCCCATGAAATCAATGAAAACTTTAAGTATAAGCATGTACATTTCATTTCTATGTCATTTCTCCTATAACTTTTAAAGCCAACTTTAAGGATAACCATGTACATGTCATTTCTATGTCATTTCTCACATAAATTTTAAAGAAACATTTAAGCATAACCATGTACATGTCATTTCTCCCATAAATTTTAAAGCAAACTTTAAGGATAACCATGTACATACATGCCATTTCCCCCATTTCTCCCATAAAATCAAAGCAAACTTTAAGGATAACCATGTATATGTCAATTATCCCTTAAAATATGGCCAATGCAGTCTTTAAGGCACGTCATTTCTACATGTGATTTCTCCCATAAACTTTAAGGAAAACCATGCACGAACCATGTACATGTCATTTCTCCCTTAAACTCTAGGCAAGGAAATATTTAAGGCATGTCATTTCTAGATGTGACTTCTCCCCTAAAATTTAAGGCAAATTTTAAGGCAAACCATGCACGAACCATGTACATGTCATTTCTCCCTTAAACTCTAGGAAAGCTAATATTCAAGGCATCTCATTTCTAGATGTGAATTATCCCATAAAATTTAAGGAAAACTTTAAGGCAAACCATGCACATGTCATTTCTCTCATGAAGATGTCATTTCTCCCATGCATTTGCAATAAATGTTAATTTAATATATGTTATTGAATTCATTTTTTTCAGGGACAAAAAAACCCACTAAATATGGTTGAAAAATGGAAATTATGCATAGATGTTTCTTGATATCCCAATCCAGCAAAATCACTGATTACATATGTCTTTTGCAATATTGCAACTAGAAAGGTCCTCGAAAGGAAAATCAATATACCGGGAAGAACAAAAAAAATGAGGCATATTATATCGCATTGATAGAAGGCTTGGGAACAGCTAGGGAGTATGGATCAAACGAAATTGTAGTTCTCATAAATTCTTAACTTGTGTGCAACCAGATGAAAGGTGTGTACAAATTTAAGAAGGAGAAGCTAAAACAGCTGCATGGAAAAGGAAACAATATTGTTACCCATTTTCAAATTATTAGTATAAGACATTATACAAATGTTAATAAGATGTCTACTGATCTATTGAGTGGGGAAATTCCAATTCAAGATTCATCTATCAAAGATGAATTAAAAGATGAATTAGTATTATACAAGGAAATGCCAATTCAATACTCATCTCTCAAATATGACTTAGTGTTGAGACGTTCTTCTTCAAATTCAAGATTCATCTCTGAAAGATGAATTATTACTGAGATGCTCTCCAAAATTTATTGATGGACATTGTAACATATCCTTCATTGTGTTTTTTTTTCTACTTATAAATGCGTCTTTTCTAATGACCATGTGTTTTTCTCAATTATATACCAAGTGTGCTCCCACCATGTAAACTGCAATTTGGTGAACTTAACATTTTTATAAATTTTTATTTAAATTCAAGTTCACACATCATTTAGTGCTTTGAAATCTGTGTTTTACATAATTTGTGTACACTAAATTACATTAATTTTTTGAGATTTCTTTTGAATTTATTTTAAATAGTAATTTAAAAATAATTGTAAATGTCCATTGTATATATCTTTCTATATATCATGGAGGATGAAAGTTAAGATCAATAGAATCTCATATCGCTACGAGAGGGGGATCATGGATCGATGGATGTTCATGGTATTTAAATATAATCTTATCTCCATACATACATGTGTGTACATATGGAATTGATTTTTTATCAATTGTGTGAGTTAAATTAGTAGTTAATAAGTTTCATTTTTTATTTTTTATGAGGTAGGAGGAAAAGGGTGTCTACTCCATAAATGGAGCATGTCCATGGTTCATGCAATCATGGTATGGTTCACACAATTTAATAAATGAATATGTACATGTATCTATATGTATGAATGTATTTTTGAATTGATTATAAATTCGTATTTTTTTATGAAGCTTCCCTCTTGTCTCATGAGGTTGGTGGTGGTACACATTCACTTGGAGGGCCATCAATAGATGGTGGAAAATTACGTGATTGTGGTGATATGCATTCCCCTAAAGGAAAATCAATGGATGGTCATGTTGGTTGTCAAAAAATCGGTGGTTGTTCTAGTTCTCAACAGTATTAGGGTGGGAAAGATGCTAGCCAACCATATCAAGGTGGAAATCAATCTCAATATTATTTTCATTCAATTTGTACAAATTTGATTACATGTTTTTTTAATATACAAAAATTATATATTAATGAGGATTGTGAAAATGCTGCTCCAAATGTTGCTTGAAAAATATGTAGGATAGAATGCGTCATTCAAGAAGAAGTTTATACACCAACCACAACTTATCTGTTTGACATTTCCATTATACCTTGGGAATCAAACATGTTGTAATGCACCTTACAAAGGTGTCAAAATATTCATTCAAAATTTAGTAGAGATCTCGTGTCTTTGACTCTCCCTGCTGAGAGTGGACAGAGCTCAGAAATAATTATTCACTCTTTAAGTGAACTAGTAGATGTGTACATAAATCTTAGGCCAACCACTGATACCTTTGTAGAAGTGATGAGAAAAAGAAAGGAAACAGTGACGGGTCTCGATACATAGGAGGTTGTTAAATAAAGAGTTAAAATAGAAATGGCCATGTCTATGTTTAATTTCCGAGAATGGTTGAAAATAAAGATGCTAAAGGTACAATATTTCAAGTAGCCTAATATAGTTGGCTATTTGTATGATAGGCACCTTGCTACCTATGGAAGAATCCCATGGAACAATGAGGTTCCACTTTATTTTGCAAAATTATTTTATGCATAATTATTTTTGGGAATGAAACAAAATTATAACAACCTTCCCTCTGAATTTTTTGGTCCTAGGAAAGGTCGATTGTGTTACCGTAGGGGTGCTATAAGTGATATTGAGTTGCCTCACCCTGGGCCACCATTGGTTGGTCGACCTCTTCATGTAAAAACTTTGCAGTCATAGATGGATGCCACTTCTCAAATTAGTCAAGAAGTAAGGGATGCCATCATTGACAATGTTCAGAGGGGACTGGGTGGAGTTGATGTTTGTCTGAATTGATAAAGAACACGTGAGAATCCACATGCTAATTTTGTGTATTATACTGATGAAGAGATAGAAAACATGAGTGTTGAAGATCTCATAACATATGCAAATAATTGTCACAATGGTTGGCAGGACCTAATTATTCATGAGCAAGAGGCCATGGGATCAATATATGTTAATGGCTAGGGTGATTATTTTAATGCATGTACAATTTGTAATAAATTCATATATACATACATTTATTCATTTACATTAATCTAACCAAAATGTATCATTATATGTTAACACCATTTGCAGTTGTCATGCTTGATGAATGAAGATGATGTTAATATCACGGTGGGAGCCTCTGGTACACACAATCAAGATGGGTCTCACCATCAAGATATGTTGGTAAACGTTAGTGTTTTTTAAGTGAACATGTTGATGTACAAATAATTTTTATCTATTATTATATATATCGAAACATGATGAAATATTTTTAAAATAAATAATTGTGCACACATGTACACGTATATATAATTAAATGTTAACAGATTCTGATTATGTTCGATGTCATTGGGATGGAGGTACCTTCCTCTTTCTTGGGAGATGTGCCAAATCCACCATCAGATGTATGAAAAAAATTTCAGTCTTAAATATGTTTTTAAGTTCTATATTCCAGCTCAAAACTTCCATTAAAAAATGAGATCTCTAGACCTTGAGTAATTTTAATTTTTTTGAATTTCAGGTTTTTGGATATTTTCTTTCGGAGCCACCCTTAGGAGATGTGCCAGATCCAACATCACAGGTATTGAATTTTTCACTTAAGTATATGTTCAAGTTATGATTTATAACGAAGTTAAAAAGTTTTATTATAAACTGAGATCTAGATCTTGAGCTATTTTATACTCTTAAAATTTTTGAATTTTAGGTTCCTAGAGATGATTTATTTTCTCCACGGACTCAATTGATGGAGTGTATGATGGATATAGGAACATAGACACCATTTGAACCATTTGAATAAATTTTCTAATTTTTTTTTAATATTATTGAAAATTAATTTATATATGCATTTTCATTTGAAATTTTTTAATATATATATACTTGTACATGTATATTGTACAATTTACTATGGAATATGTTCTTTTGGAGGAATTTTTAATGGAGAAACAACAAGACACAATGGAGAGGGAACATCATGAGGTATTGCATGATTTTTATTTTTATTTATTTTTACATGAAGTTAGATATATTCTCATTCAATTTTAAAACATTAAATTCTAATGTTTGTAGACATTGTGTATAAGTTCCCAATGCTTCACATGATAGCTTGAGGATCGTGAATTTGTTGGGAGAGACACTACATCCATATGTATTTGATGGATGATGCACATATGTGCAACATTATATTTGATATATCTAGTCTTAAATTTACTTTTTAATATATAGTCTTATCTAGATGTAGTAATATATTTACTTTTCTATATAACATACTTGTAACACTAGACATTGAATATATATATATATATATAGTTTTAAACTACATTTACTCTTGTCAAGAATGATTTTAAATTTTGGTTAGTTATATTTGGTATGTGATCACAATTTGTGATATATATAATGTTTTGTTTTACGATATAATGTTTTTTTTTTAACTCAATTTTTGGATTATTGAACTACATTTGTTATGTGATTGTGATATAATGTTTCATTTTTATTGGATAGTTGAACTACATTTGGAATGTGAAGTAATGTTGTGATATAATTTGTTTTGTTTTTAAAATCAAATTTTGGATGGTTGAACTACATTTGGCATGTGATTGTGATATAATGTTTTGTTTTTATTGAATAATTGAGCTACATTTGACATGTGATGTAATGTTGTCATATCATTTTTTATTTTTAAAACTCAAGTTTTGGATAGTTGAACTACATTTTGCATGTGATTGTGATATAATGTTTTCTTTTTATTAAATATTGGAACTACATTTGGCATCTAAATTAATGTTATGATATAATGTTTTGTTTTTAAAACTCAAGTTATTGATGGTTGCACTACATTTTGCATGTGATTGTGATATAATTTTTTGTTTTTACTGGATAGTTGAACTACATTTTTCATGTGAAGTAATGTTGTGATATAATTTTTTTTGCTTTTAAAACTCAATTTTTGGATGGTTGGACTACATTTGGCATGTGATTGTCATATAATGTTTTGTTTTTATTGGATAGTTGAACTACATTTGACATGTGAAGTAATGTTGTGATATACTGTTTTGTTTTTAAAACTCAAGTTTTGGATTTATTGAACTACATTTGGCATGCATTTATTAATGTTGTTATATAATTTTTTGTTTATAAAACTCAAGTTTTGGATGGTAGAACTACATTTCGCGTGTGATTATGATATAATGTGTTTTTTTTTAAATGAAGTTGTCATTTTACAAACAAAACAAAATTTCACATGAATATATGCACATCCAAATGATTTAAGTACATGTTTGAATATATATATATATATATATATATATATATATATATATATATATATATATATATATATATATATATATATATATATATATATATATATATATATATATATATAAACAATCATAAGATTCTAGGTCTTCTTAGATTTGTCAAACAATCATAAAATTTTAAAATTGCATTCTAGAACATATATATGCAGTACGTGCAATATTTTTCATCAATGCACATAGAAAAGCTACTTTCAGTTGATAGTAAACTGGATATTACAAAACACGTACCACACATTTTTTATTCAAGAAAAAATATTATATAATTTACTTATAACAGACATGCACGTCTAAAATAAAAACGTGCAACTTCAATTTGCATTATATCAACTATGCTAGATACATAGATCTATACAATTTGAAATAATGACATTATGAAAAATTGTACTAGAGAATGTATGAAATCATTTAGACCAGATAATATAGACATGTATATGTGTACACCCGTATAAATTACTCGTTAGCATGTACCAAAACAATGTACATGTCAAAACACTTTGACAGATAACATAACAAGGCAGTTTAATTTTTAGTTGAGTGCTAGAAGTTCTAACACATGAATCCAAAGAGAAGAAGTTGATGGGCAGTTCAATCAAAAAAATTCAAATCGAATTCCATCTTGAATGATCTGTTCATGATGGGTTTTTGACATTTTACATTTCTTAATTTTCATTTTTTTTATTGAACTTTTATCAACTTTATGTGTGCTGCACACACCAAGTGACTATATTGACAACTTATGACATCAGGTTCATAGTCTTCAAAGTAAACAAAATCCTCACTTTGAGTAGTTTGTGTCAAAAAATAATTGTTTAGCATAATAGACACTCTATCATATGTAAACATGTGATCATTATTGTTTTCTAATAATTTCATCTTTCATTCAGTGCAACACATCAAATAATATTTCAAATTTTCATCATTAACAGTAAGTGCAATTACAACAAAAACATCTCCTGCCAAAAAAAAAAAAAAATTATGTATTTAAATTTAGATCATAAATAACATGAAAAATTAAGTTTAAAATTAGCATACATGTACTTGATTTTATTATATATC
This sequence comes from Pinus albicaulis, assembly GCA_034641835.2. Taxonomy (NCBI): domain Eukaryota; kingdom Viridiplantae; phylum Streptophyta; class Pinopsida; order Pinales; family Pinaceae; genus Pinus; species Pinus albicaulis. Next base: position 375,969,499 of record CM076582.1, read on the forward strand.
TCTAGATCTCTTTCATTTGAAATAAATTGAAATGCTACCTTCTCTAACAAGATCATAAACTCAATCACCATAAGATGATATTGTAGTCTCCTCTGATTGCATTTCTTCAAACATTGCAACAAACATTCCCCCCTTTGTATTTAGTTCTATATGTTGCCAATATTTTACATACATTTTTTTTTCACGAACATTATTGGATTTTGTGTTGTCTATGCAAACAAGACAAAAAAAAGAATATTTTCTTTTATCCAATGCAAACACATGTGTGGACAACTTTCTTTTAATTGAATGCATTTTTGAGTCCGTTTTATTGTTTCAACGCCATTTCCAATTGATCTATGTACATCTTTGACCCAAATATGCCAAAAAAACCTATATGGAAAATTCAAAAAAGAATATAAATATGATATCAAAATACCATCAAAGATAATCATTGTGATAAATGTAGACTGTTTAAAATTAGAAATTCAGTAAAAATTAAATTGAATGTACCTTCAAACCTCCCTTGATCGGTTAGTCTCATGACTTAGTGCAGCGATGCACCATTGAACAAATTCTTTAGCTAATACAAGTCGATTCGCAGAAGGTTCCATTTGATATCTTCAAAGTGCTCATTTAATGCATGCCCCTGCACTGTCATGCTCTCCTTTTCCATGACCAGTCTCAAAGAAGTTCCAACAATGTTTAATGTGGGTTTTCATATGAATACGACACGACCAAAAGAATGATTGTGAATATTTGAATTAACCTGTGCATCCATCTGACCATCTCCAATGTTAATTGAATTTTATCTCAAGAGTTTTCAAGGAGTCATAAATCTTTCCAAAACAGTGTTGTACAAAATATGTATCATTAGTACGATCATCACTGATACAAAAGTGATGTTCTTTAATAACATGCCAATTTTCATTGGTGCTTTCTATATGATCAACATTCTGTTCAGCATGTCTATATAGAATATGGATGAGCATGGAGACTTGGTCAGAATGATAGTATTCACTATGAATTTCTTTTTGTGGAACAAATGTGAGGTTGTCTACAAAATTAGTTACTGACAAAATGGTCCCTGCTGGAAGAACTTCACGAGATTTTTTGAATTGCAAGTCCTGCCATCGAGCTATATGGGAATTCTTGGTGTATTTAAAAAATTATGTCTCAAACTTTCTAAAAAATCTATCACAAAAAATTCTTCTTCTTGTAAATCAGTTCTTTTAGCACTTGAACGTTGAATCGATGTATGGATATATTCATATATTTTCCATTTCAATTTCATGTTGGATAATGATTGATCATTTATATCAGTATGATATTTTCTTTGAAATCTAGTCAAATTTCCACAATCATCACATTTTTTACCACCAACACATTTCTTTTCATAAAATAAATCATGGCTTTCTCTTCCACATAGAATTTGAAATATGAAATCATGGATAGTGGAAGGAGGAGGTGAATCTTTCAAAAAATTTCTACCAAAATTAAGGAATTTGTCATAATATAACTTAAATTCCACATGATAACGACAACAAAAAGTGTCACGTACAATTATAGGTTTTACATACTATGGTTTTTAATGCAAAAAATCACTAATTGAGACATCAATTTCACGATTCTCTTCTTTGAACTTTTTGAACAACTCTATTTGAGTGGTGTCCAACAATTGTTTTGGATTTTCTTTGTGCAAATTTCATGCTATTATATTTGCATCAGATCCCTTGCATTTGTCGAAACATTTGAATTTTTCATCCAATATTCATATATTATTTTCTTAACATTTTTTCCAATTCTATCTTTGGATGGTTGCCTACAAATAGCTGTCCAACATGTGAGTTCATCATTTACATCTATTTGCAACCAAAGTTTCTGATGTTTGTGTAAATTTTTTGGTGAGGTTCCTAATGCTCTTGCCACACATTTTACAAAGATATTTTCTTTAGTACTTGATGAAACCACTACCATATGTATTTCTCTACGTGCAATTACAACATTTTTTTGTCTACATCTTCTAATTGAGTTTATAACACTATTTATATTTTTTATCACATTTTACTTCATTTTTTTGTCTTTTATTGATTTTCAAATACCCAATAAAGTCGTAGCTTCTCGCAATTTCCTTAATTTTAGGAGACATTTCAATAATTGGGCTTGAAATTCTACATTTTCCTTTACGAAGTACGAATAAAAAATGTGATTAACACGATATCGTATAACATGGTCATCTTTGTTATCTTCATATGTGTGAGCGTCAACATTTTCTAACATTTCATCGTCGATATTGATTTCATCTGTACATATTCAAATTAATAGTACATAATAATTTTACATATTCAATAAATAAATAAATTAATAAATATGTATAAATTCAATAATACGTGTGTTTGTTCAACATATATATATATATATATATATATACCTGGTGATTCAATTTCTTCACTTGAATTTCTTTCAACATTTTCACTATCTTCAATCATTGGTTCAATATCTCTTTCACTTTGTCTTTCAAAATTTTGTATCTCATAATCAATGTTTTGGGGAATATCTCTCTCTATTAACAATGCAAAACATTTTTCAGATTAGTTCATCAAATAAAAATTAAGCTTCACAATTTACACTAGGAATACTTTAAATATCAAATTTATGATATTTACATTTACGTACTTGCTTCAACTTCTAGTTCACGTTGATTTTCCCTTTCAATATTTGAGTGTTACTCTGTCTTTTTTTGCTATATTCTCTCCCCTGTTCTCTACGTTTCTCAGGGTATCTTGTTCAATCATATTTTCTCTTACAATTCCTTCCATTTCCTATGATAATTGAGTATTAAGTTCAAAAAATTTCCTTCAAAAATTTAGTCAAAAACTCAATTAAAAAAAAAATCACAAAATATTTAATTTAAAAAAAACTCATTTTAATTTTTTTTTCACAAATTACATACTTCAATCCAAAACACTTACTTTAAAAAATCCGAGAAAAAAATGTCTTCTAAAAATGAAATAAAGCTCAAAATATTTCCTTCCAGGTCCTGCAAAAAAAAAACCATTTAAAAGGTTAGACAAAAACTCATTTTAAAAAATAATTATAAAAGATTTACCTCAACCAAAAAATCATACTCTAAAAAAATGTCACTTCAAAAAATACCTCCAAAAAATTTCCATTGAAAATTAAGCCCAACTTATTAAAGAGTGCCACTTTAAAAAATACCTCTAGAAAATGTCCTTTGAAAATTAAGTCCAAAAAACTCTAAAACAAATGTCTCTAAAAAATATCATTTTAAAAAATACCTCAAAAAAGTTTCGTTTGAATATTAATCCTAAAAAGAGCCCTCGAAATTAAGCCCCAAAAAAGTCCGAAAAATGTCCAAAAAATGTCATTCGGAAATTTAGCCCAAAAATCTCTAAAACGAAAATACCTCCAAAAAAATGTCCTTTCAAAATTAAGCCGAAAACCTCTAAAAACAAAATACCTTCAAAAAAAATTCTTTTGAAAATTAAGCCCAAAAAGCATCCAAAAAATGTATGACATACCTCCACAAAATGTCCTTTAAATGTTAAGCCAAAAAGAGTCCTTAAGCCCAAAAAAATCTTACCTCCAAAAAATTTCCTTTGAATATTATGCCTAAAAAGAGTCCTTTGGAAATTAAGCCCAAAATAAGTCCAAAAATGTCCAAAAATTGTCTTTTGGAAATTAAGCCCAAAAACCTCTAAAAACAAAATATCTCCAAAAAAATGTCCTTTGAAAATTAAGCACAAAACCTCTAAAAACAAAATAATTTAAAAAAAAAATTGGCATTTGAAAATTAAGCCCAAAAAGGATCCAAAAAATGTATCACACACCTCCAAGAAATTTCCTTTGAATGTTAAGCCAAAAAGAGTCCTTAAGCCCAAAAAAATCCTTTGCAAAATCGAACCAAATGAAGAAATGTGCGGAATTATGTGAAAATAATGAATCCGTTTATGCATATTTATATTGCCGTGAAATGTGTTTTTGGAGGGGCTTCGTTGAATTTTTTGGCTGACATAAAGTCAATTAAAAGTTTAGCTGAACTTTTGTAAAAACATGAGTCGAACTTTTCTGTCGTTAGACTTGACAGGCTGTCGGAGAAAAAAACAATTCGGCCAAAATGTTTTTTAAAGCTCGACTGAGCTAACACGTCTACAATTACACAGAGCCGAGATATAAACACATTTCTTCCAATTCTTACTGATTAAACTCAATAAAAATTTGTGAATTAACTGTCGGAACCAAGCCAAGCATTTTCAAAATACAATCTACTTTTAGGAAATATAACTTTTATGGAATTTCAAAAATATTTACTAATTTTAATTAATTTTGTAATAAAATGGGTGCAAACAATTTCTGAAGGTCATTATGATTCAATGAAATCAATATTTTGTATCTTCCAAAATACAGTGTAAAAAAGAATGAAAAAATTATGGTACATTACATTGATCCACCATCTATAATGGGTAGTTTTTAGATTTTTAGTTTATAACTTATATGCTGAGAGATTTTGTGTGAGCCAAAACATATTCAAAATATTCAGTTTTTTCATATTCGATCAGTTCAAAAAAATTTAGTGATTATGATATGCATCAGTTGGTTTCGTAAATATAACGAAATCGAAGTAGACTCTATCTGTATTGTTGCAACACATTTTGTTTCTCAAAAACACAAAGTTTTCAAAGAATACACCAATGCATTTGAACATGAATTTTTATGAATCCCTTGATTGTTAAATAACACACAATCAAAGAAATTCTAAGTTGACATATCAAATGTGTATAAAAAAATTCCAAAAAACAAGTAATATAACGCTAGTAAAATTTCTAACAACTTTTGTTTTTATCGCAAAATGAAATTCTAAACAGAAAATTTGTTTTGGCTTGCAGAAAGTTGAAGAATAGGAAAAATGATATTTTTTTCTCAAAAAAGGGCAAAAAGTGTAACCCAACTTCACATTTAAAAATATGTTTTTAAGTTATATGTTGCGATTGAAAAGTTCCATTTAAAAATGCGATCTAGAGCTAGAGTTATTTTATAGTTTTAAATTTTTTTAATTTTAGGTTTTTGTAGATGATTTTCTTTCAAAGCCACCCTTAGGAGATGTGTCCAATCCACCATCACAAGCATTCAATTTTTCACTTATAAGTTTAATTTATAAATTAAAGCTCAAAATTTTTATTATAAAATGAGATCTAGATCTTGAGTTATTTTATAGTTTTAAAATTTTTGAATTTTAGGTTTTTGGAGATGATTTTCGTTCTCCAAGGACTCTAGCAATGGAGTGTATGGTGGAGATAGGAACATCCACACCATTTGAACAAGTTGTTTAATGTTTTTTTAATATTATTTAATATTCTTTTATATGCATTTTCAGTTGAAATATATATATATATATATATATATATATATATATATATATATATATATATATATATATATATATATATATATATATATATTATCTGATTTTTGTGGGGGATGTTACTATGGAGGATGTTTTAATAGAAGCGCAACAAAAGACAATTGAGAGTGAACTACATGAGGTATGGCATGATTTTTTTTTTTCATTTTTTTTTTACCTCTAGTTTTACATTCTCATTTAATTTTAAAACATTAAATTTTAAAGTTTTTACACCTTCTGTACATGTTCCCCATTCTTCAGAGGATAGCACGAGGCTCAGGACACTGCTGGGAACGACATTGGATCCATCTGTATTTGATTGATGATACTTGTAACACTATACATTGAACTATATATATTTACTTTTATTGTTCATGTGATACAAATTTTGGACATATTTTATTGTTTGGATATACTTTGAAACCACATTTACTTTTATCAAGAATGATTTTAAATTTTGGATAGCTACATTTGGAATGTGATCACATGTTATGATATATAATGTTTTGTTATTAAAAATCAAGTTGTTTTGTTTTTAACTCAACTTGTCATTTTATTTGTTAAATACAAAATTCAAATCTAGATGGAAATTTCAAATTACATTTTCACAATGCATATATTTTGGATAGTTGAACTACATTTGGCATGTGATCATATGTTGTGATATAATGTTTTGTTTCTAAAACTCAAGTTGTTATTTTATTTGTTAAATATAAAATGAATCTCTAGATGGAAATTTCAAATTACATTTTCATGATGTGTATATTTTGGATAGTTGAACTACATTTGGCATGTCATCACATGTTATGATATAATATATATATTTTTTTTAAATTCAAGTTTTCATTTTATTTATTAAATATAAAATAAATCTCTAGATGGAAATTCAAAATTACATTTTCACGATGTGTATATTTTGGATGGTTGAAATACATTTGGTATGTGTTCATATGTTGTGATATAATGTTTTTTTTTTTAACTCAAGTTTTAATTTTATAATTGTTAAATATAAAATGAATCTCTCTAGATGGAAATTTCAAATTACAAACCATGTATAAATGTGTATATTTTGGATAGTTTCACTACATTTGGTGTGTGATCACATGTTGTGATATAATGTTTTGCTTTTAAAACTCAAGTTTTCACTATATTTGTTAAATATAAAATGAAGTTGGAATTATAGTTGTTAAATATAAAATTAATCTAGATGGAAATTTCAAATTACAATTTATTCATAAATGTGTATATTTTGGATAGTTGAACTACATTTGGCATGTGCTCACATGTTGTGATATAATATTTTTCTCTTAAAACTCAATTTGTCACTATATTTTTTTAAATATCAAATGAAGTTGCATTATATTTGTTAAATATAAAATGAATCTAGATGGAAATTTCAAATTGCAATTTACTCATAAATGTGTATATTCTGGATAGTTGAACTACATTTGGCCTGTGCTCACATGTTCTGATATAATATCTTGTTCTTAGAACTCAAGTTGTCATTTTATTTGTTAAATATAAAATGAATCTAGATCGAAATTTGAAATTACATTTAACATGTGTACATTAGTACATGTTATGCATTTGAACATGTGTGTGAATGTTATATAATTTTAGGATGCACATCTATTATATATGTGATATTTAAGTATGTATTTAGCATGATCATACATGTCATTTAAAATAATCATAGATGGTTAAATACATATTTAATTTCACATAAATATATGTACATAAAAAATATTGAAGTACATGTTTGAATATATAGAAAAATGATTGAAGTACAATACATATCAACGTATATATCTAAATTTTTTTATAAAATGTACAAGTCATAAGCCATAACATGGCCCTGTTCCAGTGTCAAAAACCCATCAGAGCCATCTCCAGGGGTGCATTTTCAGTTCGCTCTCACCGTGGCCATAACTAGCGATTGGACTCCACCGAGGGCTCTGCATTTGATATCCATGAGGTGTTTGCTCCTCAAGCATTTGATAGCATTCAATGGGAGACTTTTTTACCTCTGAAGAAGCCTAAGGGTACAAGAGGCTAAGGAAATCAACTTTTTCAGAATATGTGCAAACTTTACCCAGGAAAAAATACCCGCTTCCAGGTTATGAGCCCATGATGGAGGAGATAGGTAGTTAGGTTATGGATTCGGACAATATTTGGACCGAAGATTACGATGCAGAGTAACCAGTCGCTCACATCGTCCATGCACCGCCTCCAAATCCTACTCGAATGCCCATAGATGAGGAGGAATCCATTGCTAGAGAATATGGTTGCCTAATAGAGGAATAGGACCAAGAAATAGATGAATATGAATGAACTCCATCATTGTTCGGTAGCAAGGTTAATTTCTGCTTTTTGTCACCTCAAGATATATTTCAGCTCTTTTTTTTTATATCGACCACTGAATATTTTGTATTACAAGAGTTGATGACACTCTTAAGGGGTTGGTTTCCTCCGTTGAGGTAGCCCCAAACTTGGTTTATTTTGAACACTACTAAGGCAGGGTTAGGCTAATAAATATTTTCCATCTCTGTCCATTGCCTCTATATAGTTTTTCATGCTTTTAATATAGTTTATCCCAAGCTACAAACAAATTTTTTTTTGACATGAATATATGTACATAAAAATGATTGAAGTACATGTTTCAATATATGTAAAAATTATTGAAGTACAATACATATCGATGTATATATCTAAAAATAATCATAAAATTATAAGTGTTCTTAGATGTGTTAAACAATCATAAATTTTAAAATTGCATTAAAACTTATATATCGAGTACACAACATTTTTCATTAATGTACATAGAAAAGCTACTTTCAGTTGATAGTAAACTAGAAATTAGAAAAAATGTACCATACATTTTTCATTCAAGAACGAATAGTATAATTTACTTAATATACACATCTAAAACAATATCGTGCGACTTCAAATTTGCATTATATCAACTATGCTAGATACACATATATGTACATTTTGTAATAATGACATTATGACAAATTGTACCAGCAAATGTATGAAATATTTTTAAGACCAAATAATATAGACATGTGTATGTGGACACATGTATAAATTACTCATGTGCATGTACCGAAACAATGTACATGTTCAAACACCTCTACATATAACATAAAAAGGTAGTTCAATTTTTAGTTGAGTTCTGGAAGTTCTAAAAGATGAATCCAAAGAGATGAAATTATAGGTCAGTTGAATAAAAAAAAATCCAATGCACTTCCATCTTCAATGATCCGTTCATGACCGGCTTTTCACATTTTCCATTTCTTAATTTTCATTTTTTTATTTGATTGAACTTCTCTCAACTTTATGCGTATTGCACACACCAAGTGACTATATTGACAACTTATGACATGAGGTTCATAGTCTTGAAAGTACACAAAATCCCCACTTTGATTAGTTTGTTGGAAAAAATAACCTTTCAGTATAATAGGCCCTTTGTCATATGTAAACCTATCATCATATTTTTCTAATAATTTCATCTTTCGTTTAGTGCAATACATCAAATAATACTTCACATTTTCATCGTTGATAGTAGGTGCAACTACAGAAAATAAATCTCCCGTACAATAAAACAAAATTATTTATTTGAATTTAGATCATAATTAACATGAAAATTTAACTTTGAAATTAACATGTGTACTTGATTTTATTATCTATTTCTAGATTTCTATGTTTTGAAAGAAAATGAAATTCTACCTTCTCTGACAAGATCAGATAACTGATCACCTTTAAATGCTATTGTAGTCTCCTCTTATTACATTTCTTCAAAGCTTGCAACGAACATTTTCCCCTTTATATTTTTTTTTTTTTGTTCCCAACCTTTTACATACATTTGGTTTCCTCAAACATCATTTGATTCTGTGTTGTCTATGAAAACATGACAAAAACAAGAAAATTTTCTTTTATCCAATGCAAACAAGTTTTTGGAGAGCTTTGTTTTAATTGAATGCAATTTTTGAGTCCCTTTTATTGTTTAGACATCATCTCCAATCGATCTATCTACATATTGGACCCCAATATGCAAAAAAAACCTATATGCAAAATTCAAAGAAGAATATAAATATTATATCAAAATATCATCAAAGATAATCATTGTGAGAAATGTACTGTTTAAAATTAGAAATCCAATAAAAATTAAATTGAATTTACCTTTGTACTTCCCTTGGTCAGTTAGTCTCATGGCTTAGTGCAACGATGCACCATTGAACAACTTATTCAGCTGAGACAATTCAATTTGTAGAGTGGTCCATTTGATATCTTCGAAGTGCTCATTTTATACATGCCCCTGCACCATCGTGTTCTCATTTTCCATGACCAGTCTCAAAGAAATTCCAACAATGTTTAATGTGGGTTTTGATATGAATATGACACAACCAAAAGAATGATCATGAATATTTTAATTAACTTGCGCATCCATCAAACTATATCCAATGTTCATTGAATTTTATTCCAGTACTTTTCAAGGAGTCATAAATCTTTCCAAAACAGTGTTGTAGAAAATATGTATCATGTGTACGATTGTCATCGATATAAAAGCGATATTCTTTAATAACATGCCGATTTTCACTGGTGCTTTCTATATGATCAAATTTTTTTTTAGCGTGTCTATATAGAATATGGACGAGCATGGATACTTGGTCAGAATGATAGTATTCACTCTAAATTTATTTTTGTAGAACAAATGTGTAGTTTTCTACAAAATCAAATATTGACAAAATGGTCCCGCGTGGAAAAACGTCACTTGATTTTTTGAGTTTCAAGTGCTACCATCAAGATCTATGGGAATACTTGGTGTATTTATAAATTTCTGCCTCAAAAATTCTCAAAAACTCTATCACAAAAACTTCTTCCTCTTGTAAATCAATTCTTTTAGCACTTGTAGTACTACTTGAACCTTGAATCGATGTATGCATATATTCATATCTCTTCCATTTCACTTTCATGTTGGAAAATGATTGATCATTTATATCTTTACAATATTTGTTTTGAAATTTAGTCAAATTTCCACAATCATCGCACTTTTTACCAGCAACACACTTCTTTTGGTAAAATAATTCATGGCTTTCTCTTCCACATAGAATTTGAGATATGAAATCATGGATAGTGGAAGGAGGAGGTGAATCTTTCAAAATATTTTACCAAAATTAAGGAATGTTTCATAATATAACTGAAATTTCACATGATAACAACAACAACAAGTGTCATGTACAGTGACAGGTTCTACATACCATGGTTTTTGATGCACAAAAGCACTGATTGAGATGTCAATTTCCTGATTATCTTCTTTGAACTTGTTTAAAAAATCTATTTGAGTTGTGTCCAAGAAATTTTTTGGATGTTCTTTGTACTGATTTCGTGCTATTCTTCTTCGCATCACATCACTTTCTTTTCGTGAAACACATGAATTTTTAATCCAATATTCATATATTATTTTTTTTACATTTTCTAAAATTCTATATTTGTATGGTTGCCTACAAATAGTTGTGCATTGAGCGATTTCATCATTTACATCTATTTGTAATCGAAATTTCTGATGTTTTTGCAAATTTTTTTGTGAGGTTCCTAATGGTCGTGCCATATATTTTACCAAGCGATTCTCTGTAGTAATTGATGAAACCACTGCCATTTGTATTTCTCTATGTGCATCTGAATCAATTTTATTTATAGATCTTCCAATTCACTTTAGATCACCATTTATATTTTGTATCACATTTTCCTTCATTTTTTAATCTTTCATTGATTTCTGAATACCTAATAAAGTTGTAACTTCTGTTAATTTCCTTGATGTTAAGGGACTTTTCAACAATTGGGCTTGAACAACCATATTTTAATTTTTGAAAAACGTATCAATAATGTGATTGACATGATATCCTATAACATGGTCAGCTTTTTTATCTCCATATGTGTGAGTGTCAACATTTTCTAACATATCATCATCGATATTGATTTCATCTGTACATATTACAATTAGATGTAGATGGTAAGTTTACATACGCAATAAATAAATAAATTAAGAAATATGTATAATTTCAATAATACAGATTCAACACACACACACACACGGATATATATATATATATATATATATATATATATATATATATATATATATATATATATATATATATACACACACACACATACCTGGTGATTCAATTTCTTCACTTGAATTTATTTCAACATTTTCACCATCTTCAATCATTGGTTCAATATCTCTTTAACTTTATCTTTAAAAATTTTGTATCTTATCATCAATGTTTTGAGGAATATCTCTCTTTGTTTACATTACAAAATATTTTTCAAATTAGTTCATCAAATAAAAATTAAGTTTCGCAATACACTAGTCAAATTGTAAACATCAAATTTATAATATTTACATTTACATACCTGCTTCAACTTCTAGTTGAGGTTGATTTTCCCTTTCAATATTTGAATGTTCCTTTTTTTTTTTTCTCCATGTTCTCTACGTTCCTCAGGGTCTCTTGTTCGATCATATTTTCTCTTGCAATTCCTTCTATTTACCATGATAATTGAGTATGAAGCTCAAAAAATTTCCTTAAAACAATTTACAAAAAAACTCAATTAAAAAAAGCATCAAAAAATATTTAATTAAAAAAAAAGACATTTTAATTTTTTTTCACAAAATACATACTTCAACCCAAAACACTTTAAAAAATCCACCAAAAAAATGTCTTCTAAAAATGAAATGAAGCTCATAATATTTCCTTCCAAGTCCTGTAAAAAAAATTCATTTAAAAGGCTGGACAAAAACTCATTTTAAAAAATTCTTATTAAAAGTTTACCGCAACCCAAAACATGTACTCTAAAAAAATGTCACTTTAAAAAATACCTCCAAAAAATGTCCATTGAAAATTAAGCACAACCTCTTAAAAAATGTCACTTTTAAAAATTCCTCCAAATCTAGAAGTACTCCCCTTTTTCTTAATTGCCTTCCCTTCTCAAGTAATGACTCATGGCAAGTAAATCTTCCCTTCTTTCGGGGCCAACCCTGAAATCTCTATCCTTTGAAAATTGAGCCCAAAAACCTTTAAAAAAATGTCTTTTAAAACAAAATACCTGCAAAAAATGTCCTTTGAAAATTAAGCACAAAAAGCCTAAAAAAAAATATCACTTTAAGAAATACCTCCAAAAAATGCCCTTTAAATATTAAGCCCGAAACAGTCCTTTGAAAATTAAGCCCAAAAAACGTCCAAAAAAATGTTCTTTGAAAATTAATCCCAAAAAACTCTAAAAAAATGTCTTTAAAAACAAATTACTTCCCAAAAATGTCCTTTGAAAATTAAGCCCAAAAAGCCTCTAAAAAAATATCACCTACCTCCAAAAAATATATCACATAGCTTCAAAAAATTTCATCTGAATATTAAGCCAAAAAGAGTCCTTTTAAAATTGAGCCCAAAAAAATCCTTTGCAAAATCAGCCCAAATGAAGAAATGTACGAAATTATGCGAAAATAATGATTCCGTTTTCGATTATTTATATACACGCGAAATTTTTTTTGGGAGGGGCTTCATCAAATTTTCCGAACGACGTCATTTCGATTACAAATTCGACCGAACCTATGTAAAAACTTCAGCCAAACTTTTTTGTTGTTAGAATTGACCGGCGGTCGGGAGAAAAAACAATTCCGCCGATTTTTTTTGAAATTTCAGCCGAACTAACACGTTTGTAATTACACAAAAACTCGGCTCTGAACACTTTTCTTCAACTTTGGAATGATGAAATTCCATGAAACTTTATGAATTAACTCTCGGAACGAAGGAAAGCATTTGCAAAATTCAATCTACTTTCAGGAAATATAAATTTTATGGAATGTCATAAATATTTACTAATTTTAATTAATTTTGTAATAAACTATGTGCAAACAATCTATGAACGTCATTATGATTCAGTGAAATCAAAATTTAGTATCTTCCAAAATAGATTGTAAAAAAATTGAAAAAATTATGGTGCATTACATTGGTTCGTCGTCTCTAATGGGCAGTTCTTATATTTTTATTTTATAACTAATATGTGGAGAAATTTTGTGCAAGCCGAAACACATTCAAAATATGCATTTTTTTATATTAGATAAGTTCAAAAAATTATAGTAATTATGATCTGCATCAGTTGGTTTCGTAAATATAACGAAACCAAAGTAGACACTGTCTAGATTGTTGTAACACATTTTTTTTCTCAAAAACATAAAGTTTTCAAAGAATACACCAACACGTTTGAACATGAATTTTTATGAATCCTTGATTGTTAAAGAACCAACACTGAAAGAAATGTTAAGTTGACATATCAAATTTGTATAAAAAAATTCCAAAAAATAAGTAATAGAAAGCTAATAAATTTTCTGACAAATTTTATTTTTATCGTAAAATGAAATTGTAGAAAGTTAAAGAACAAAAAAAAAGATATTTTTTTCTCAAGAAAAGGAAAAAAATGTAACCCAACTTGCATTTTCACCCTTATAAACTTATATTTGGCTTCAAATAAGAGATTGTTATGTGTGACTCCTAATATATATAGAATAATATTTTTTTATTGTGTAACAAAGACTTCTTCTCGAATGTAATGTAGGTTTCTTCTTGAATGTAACAAAGGCTTATTCTCCTCTAATGTAAGAGATACTCCTCCTAGATTGTATCAAGTATTCTTCACTAATGTAATAGAGAATTATTTTGTAAATAAAGTTGAATTCATCCATGGGCTTCTATAAATATGGTTTAACTCGTTCACTGTGGGAAAAGTGATTAAAAGTTGTACAGACAACCAATAACTTATGTAATTTGTGCCAGTAATAAAAGAGTTGTTCATCTTTCCCATGTTTTATAGATTTTATACTTAAAATTTGTGTTGCTATCTTCTTAATTAATTGTGTTATTTTTTTTATAATCAATATTATATTAATGAGATCTACAAATGTTATTAGCGTGGTTAATTTATTGATTACTATTTAAAATATAGCAATATTATATTAATGAGATATTGAGACGTTATTATCGTTGTTAATTTGTGGTTATTAATTTATTGATTGTTATTTAAAATATAGCATGTTTTTGATTAAAATATTTCAAAAATTATAAATTAAAATCATTGATTTGATTATATGAAATACATGAAACTAATTATCTCCTTTGTAATATCCATTAACGTTAATTGAATGATAAATTCTTGACTAATCGCAAGTATTGTCAATCATGATACTATCACAAATTGTCAGCACTACAGGTATTTAGAGGACTTACAAAAAAAAAAATAGCAATGAATCATAGTATAAGTACATGGAGAAAAGAAAAATCAAGAAAAAGGCCCAACTCAACTACAACACATATTTCACTTTGATATTTTGCAATGCCCAATGTAGAAGAGAAAAAAAACATTTTAAAACAAATACAATGTATTTATGAGGTTATACAATGTATTTATGAGGAGAGAGTGTTCAAATTTTCATAATAAAGACATATTAAACTTGAATATACAGCCTCGATTATCAATAAAAATCTTCTATTATCATGAGTTTTACTATTTAATGAATTCACCACACGTCCAACACATATATAATATATATCGAACTTATTAATTATTAAAAAATTCAAACGCATTAATAAATTAAAAGTATTTGTGACATTTATAAGATATGCATTAATCAATTAAAAGTACTGTGAAATTTATAAGATAAAAGTATTGTTAAAACATAATAACAACATTCTTACATAATAAGAATGGTTGCAAGGTAGCTAGTTCCTGCTTTCAGCGAGAGTTCTAGAAGTGAATCCAACAATTTGGAGATGGAGCAGTGAATCCAATAATTGAGAGTAGTGAATCAATAAATTGAGTTTTTTGATGAAAATTTAAGTCACTTATCATTAAAATCTACCGTGCTAAGTTCAATCTTAGCAAAAAGGGCTTCCACAAATGTATGGAGAACTTTTTTGTTGAAGACGTGAAGAAGAACCTGAGATTGAACCTACCGACAGATTTTAGTTTCCACGTTCAGATAACACATGCATTTCCATTGCATGGAACTTTTGGAGTTCAAGGGATACTATAATTTTGTGCCTTATTTGTGCATTACAGCAGTAGTTTATCTAGGCCCAATGGCTCTCTCTCTACCAGGCGGAAGTCCTACCAGCCCTAAATTCTAAGCCGTCGTTGTTACCTTAAACCCTAGATATAATTTTCATTCAGAAGAAATGCCCATTTGGAGTTCATTGTGGAATAAGACAAGGACAAAGTGTTATGGAAGCTTGTGGTGGTAATCAAGGTGAGATTGCCACATGGACTATAAATTGGCCATTAGAGAACCAAAGTGATCCAAAGGATTAATCAACCTCCAAATTGTTCTGGTTTATTCCATCATTTGTTCTTACAAGTGGAATCATAAAATGAAGTGTCACAATGCACTGATGGAAATTCTCAGAGAGGAGGCAAAGAACAAAACCAACTTTGAGATGTAACTCACTCAGTTTTAAGAGATCTTTCTCTCTCAAATATAGAAAGGTTATTTAACTATAGAAAAATTTTATGGTCATTAGTAAACATTGGTCATATGTAATAAAGCATTTCCAAAATATATCAAATTCATTTTTGAAAGAATTTCTGTATGGTATTTACACTACATGAAATGTTAATATATTGTCATGTGGTTTATAATTATTTTTTTCTTCATTGAAAACTTTGATAAAAAAAATAAAAATGTTTGTGTGTTTAAACAAAATTTTGAATTATTTTTTTTTCCACTGATGATAGTGCATTTGAATATTTCTGTGAGCCCCAACAAACTAAATCATAATATTAAAAAAAAAATGTGTTTCCAGTATAAGAGCCTTAATGCACCTTATTTTTTACCATCCCACAAAGTCAAGCATTTGAATTGGTAAGGAGGGAAGCATCCACTCTACGCATCAGCATGCAACGATAAGCATCTAAAACATTGTAGCCTCTAGTATCATAAGAGCTTTTGATCATCTTAAGCAATTTACAGAATATTCCCCAGACCCTAACGAGTTCCACCAATGATGATTCCAGTGATAATGTAAACCTTTGCTACACAAAAATAAGGAAAATGAAAATAGATCTAAAACAAAAAGGTAAATTAACTCAACAAAGCTCTCTAGTATAGAAATTACCAATTGTTAGAGTTCATTTTATCTTTTTGTGTTGGCCAAGAGACAATTTTTTTTTTTTAAAGCATGACAAATTTTATTGAGTCAGAGAAATTATTCATGATAATGAAATGGAACTCCAATCACACTACTAAAATTAATTTGATTTAGTCATTGATTTAGTATGAACATGAACTAGCATGACAATCTCACTAGAGTGGATGCATTTAGCCTTATAAGTAACAACAGTTATTTTTTATTCTTCTTGTCCTGAAGCTAAATTTATATTTGTGTACCTACTACAAATAGAGGGCATGTTCCAAGTACATATGAGATATGCATCTTACTAAAGAAGAAAGGAATCCCTGAAAATTCAAAGTTTGCTATCAAGACTAGAAACCAAATTATTCACTTAATGTACTTTTATCCTTAATTAGATGATGTATGGATGGCTTCTTTACAACTTTCTCTTGTGGGATTGTGAATGGTTTCTTCTTTATGGCTTTATCTTGTCAGACTTTGAATGGTTGAGGATTGTGGATGATTACGAATATTCACAATGGATGACCACAACCGAACCAAAGTGAAGGTATGGGAGTGAGAAGGGCAACAGGTGAATCGGTTAAAATTATAGAGAAATTCATAGTGTTAAAACGTTTCCTTCATTTGTTGAAGATTATAAATATTGAAAATAAGAGGAAATTAGCCTTGCCATCAGATACCACTGCAGATTCAACTTGACGTACTTAGATATCATTCAATACAAAACACAGTTCTTGGTCTACTCAATTTTGTTACATATGTTATCTTTTCTTTTCAATTTATCTATTTTTAATCTCTTTGAAAAAATCATCTGACGCACCATTTTTACTGTTATTTATATTAATGAAATTAGGAAAGAAATTTTGTTGAAACTTCTCAAGGAGTAGAAAAATTAGGAGGAAGAATTCTGATGAGCATAGATAATTGTTGAAGTATTCGATAAAAATACCTCAAGGTGGGAATGAAGAAAAGGGAAAAGCATGGACAAGAATGTGGAACTCAGAATTGCTGGTGACACACAATAACCTTATAATATGGGAAAACTCCACAAAATATAATATAAAGGACCATAAACATGTGTTCCATAAGAGGAAGCAGAGGAGAGTATTAGGCACAAGTTCTTGCGATGTAGATGAGCCAAGATTTGTTAGGGAGGTATCTTCCAGAGTATAAGACATCCATAATGCTTGAATATTCCATATGAGGCCAACGCTTGGATCAAACTAGAAGTAGGATCTCAAGAAAAAATTGTGAAACAAAGGAAGCCAAAAAATGGACCGAGACAGGTGTACAAGTTCAGGTAGAAGATAGGGAAAAGCTAGTATTGTAGGTTCCCTATTCAGATAATGGGAAAAAAATTAATTGAACTGAAAAATAAGCAAGATAAAAATTGTATATGGAGATTGAAGGCCTCTTGAATCCCATTTCATTAAGGAGAACTTTAATGGTGCATTGAGGGGAAATGTAGGTTGTGTAGGAATTGAGGGGAATATCAAAGCATCATTTGTAGAACTAATTCACATTTACCAAAATATAAGAAAATTAATTAATAACGTGGCAAAGGCAGTAGCAGCAAAAAGGATTTTCAAGACCACAATACTCGGAAAAAACTATTTGATGCTTGAAAGAGACTTAGATGTGATAACCGATGAGCTTAAAGCCTTCGAGACTATAATTCAATGATCCAGAGTTGTGATAATCTCCAAAAGACCATCTTGATAGGCTGACTACAGAGACCTTTAGGATGCCTACATATTTTCATGGTGTGTATTTCAATCATATTAGAGCATTTGGAAATAAAGTGGTTGATAGGTTATGCAATGTTCGAGCTAAAGATGATTAGGGATGGTAAAACGTACCATCAAGATGGATCAAAGTTAACAGGCATTAAAAACCTGAATGAGATCTGAATCCCAATTTCAGAAGACTGGGGAGCAACGACACACACTCTAATAAGAAACCGACATCATCATGGCACATCATCCCCCATAAAATCCATGATGAGAAGGAAAGGCCATGAAATTCGCAAGGAAAGCGTGACCGATTCCCGGGAAATTCTGCTACCTTTCTCAAGCTTTCAAGACACTAGCATAATCATTTTTTGATGATAAATATACTTTCTAGAATTTGAAAACCTATGTTATTTAATGAATGGTAGTAAAGCGGGAATGTTGTTTTCAATTAAACCTTTCTGTAGGAAACCATTAGTATAAGATATGAAATTCTGTCAATTTTTGTTTTAAATGGCATGGATGAAACTGTAAAATTCATTTTTCGAAGGACCGATGGAACGTCGGACAATGTTATATGGTCCTGGGCTAATATGTTTTGATATATTAAATAATTATCTTTACGTTTCAAGAGAAAAAATTAATGGAAATCAGGTAAAACTTTAATGAGACACTTTTCCTCCTCAAGTTGTCCTTTAAAAAAGCCTGCTAAATGTATTTCTCCAACACCAACAACAATATCTACCTCTAGTTCCATGCCATCCTTCAAATTTACTATCTTAACCTACAAAAATAATGCTTTTTAGTCCTACAGAATCCAGATACCCTGTAACTAGCTATATCCAATAATGGTGTTAAGGACTAACACTCAAGCATGCTAAATTAGAATGGGAAGCTAACAATATTGTCTAGAGAGGACTGATGAAATAGTTCCTAAATCAAATGGGGAACAATCCCAGGACAATTTGATGTGCCTTCCTGCAAAATTTTACAAGAATAAAATAGCCAATAGCATAATTGTATCCACCAAGTGGCTAAGAAACAATACCATCATTATAGTTGGCTTAATGAGAATTCAAAAATAGAAAATACCAACTAGAGTAGAAGTTTTTCTACTCCTTGTCTATACATAGGAAAAAATGTATACATTGTGTCCATCCAACGCTGATATCATAATTGGCTCCACATCTATAAAGATTTCATTTGTAGAATCACAAGACATATTTTTTTAAAATAATGTACTACTTAGATATATTGATAACAAAATAGTGAAGCTTCTGTTAAATAATAAACTATATTCTAGATGCAAAATATAGTGTTTTTCTGTGTAAAATATTATCAAATTTGTATTCTTTACATCTCCCTCCAACTGATTTTATGACCACTTTGTGTAGATCAGGAACTACAAGAGCCCAGGTATTTCATGCTTCTCGCTAAAGAGAAAAGGCCTCACTTCAAAAGACACATATGTTTCATGCGTAATTCAAAATGTATGATTTAAAGCATGAAAATCATGAATCAACTTTGAAACCATGTATTCCATCCACAAAATGTTGCTAAGTATATTAATATTCAAACAATAACCATTAAAAAAAAAGGACAAGATCATATTTATCCTTAAATAATTGATCCAATCGATGAACCAGCTTCCCTTTTCTCTGTCCCAGGCCCATACCCTCTACTCACAAATACAATCTACAAAGTGAAATCATTTCAACTTCTGATTGCAGCTCTGATTGCCATAATATATGTACGAAAAGTGTAAGAGATCACATAAACCTTTGACAGATATTGAAGGCCACTTTTCTTAATCTACTTGAATTTTGAAAAAAATCTACTTCGATAACATGAATATGGGCAGTGTATAGATGGAATGGCCTTATGTTTGTATAACGAAGTAGAAGGGAAACCTAATATAAAGCTTAAGATAGACAATAAATTTGTACATATAATAAAAACTTAAAACTTAAAAATTTAATAATTTAATACAAAATTTGGTAAATAAAGTAAAATCAAAATAATAGAAAAAACTTGTCACTTGGAGCTCGCATGCATTCACGTGTCTCTTGAGTGCTCCATTAGTTATCACACTTAGGTTAATGTTGCAGGAAAATAACTTTTCGACAACCCCATTTTGTATTTAGGGAGAGAAAGACTCTAAGGTACCTCCTGATTGAATCTAGCAATCTAAATTGTTGCCTTTATTCGTCAGATACCATTGACTTGATGTACAGTACTATCGTCCAGCTTTTTCATCCATGTGTCGAGTGAACCAATTCATGTCCCTTCTCCCATTTCAAAGGTTGAGTAGTAGGGGATCAGGTGAATGGGATCTGGGGCATGAATTGTTGAGATTCAACAATAAGATGAGCTTAGTGAAAAGAGTCACCTTCACTAAGTAAGCCCTGAATATTTTTAGTAGCAAGTCTATTTTTAGACTATGTCTATTTTTAGACATGATGATCATATTTCAGAAGTTGCAGGATGCTATTTGTGGATGGTTGATCAAGTTGGAAAAATAGATGAAATGCTATTTTTATAATATTGGGTGAAGTCTATTTATAGATCACTGATCTAAGAATAGACGCATGTCCATTATTACTAGCTCTTAATAATAATCAGACTCTAAACAACAACTTATTATGTTGGAGCACTTCAGTTCAGTGCACAGATGTGGCACATCAGCTCAAAGAAGGAATTACGCTATTCCTAAGGGTTTACTGGAGCTAATGCATGGAGGAATCAGTTAGAACTCAAGTGGCAGTGTTATGACAGAGTTGGAAGAAGTAGTTATGGAGTTGTATTCAGTTTAACTTAGTTAGACTCAGTTGAGCCAGTTGTATCTAGTCTAACTGAATGATACACTAGTGAGAGTGGAGTGAATTAATTAGATAATTAATTCAAAAATAATAACTCATTAATCAACTGAACAATACATCAGTTAACTACAGTGCATGGCAGTTTTAGTGGAGACCAGTGGAGAGATAGGTGAAAGAGAAAGATAGACTATCTGCTGTGACTATAGTGATGCATTGATTGCATCACACACACATTGGAGATGCCAATCAGGATTGCGCAGTTATTCCAAGAGTAATTCAAATTCATTTAGAGATATTCTTCAGTAGCGATTGCACAGTGGAGGTAGGCTAGCCGGTGGAAAAGATCGGTGCATGGATTTGCAAGATTGGGCCTGATTAGTGTATAACGATTGTACTATATTGAGAGCTTGTGATAAGCTATGTATGCCTGTATGAGATTTTCATATGATCTCCATGTTACATAATATATATAGTTGGGGTTTTCAGCTTCAGGCTTTCTCGGTTAAAAATTTTGTTATGTGAAATTGTTTTTATTTATGCTTCACATGTGTGTGCAATTAAAGTTTTCCGTAAAAGATTAACAAGTGGAATAGATTCGGTATCTTTCATAAAGTTAAATAGTGTGAGATCAGGTGGATCTTGGACATATGTATACTTAGTGCATATAATTTCTACATCGTATCAGAGCGTTGTTGATTGAATATTGCAATTGTGAAGTGAGTTTGTGCTGGTGGACAATTCGAATTTACTACAGAAGATTCTTGGTGCAGAAATTGAGTATACATTGAAATGTCTTTCAACGGGTTGAGATTGGAGTATGCCCTTGATGGGAGCTCGAATTACATAGCCTGGAAGGACAGGATGGAGGCAGTTCTGTAGGATAATGGGCTGAAGGAGTTCATCGATAGCGATTTTCCTAAGCCAGGATCCACTGATGTTACATTACTTGATGCATGGCAAAAGAAGACAGCAAAGATGAGAAGGATTCTATTGGAAGGTGTGAAGGACCATATTGTGTCCAACCTTCATGGGAAATCCACTCTATTCTTAATGTGGAAGGCCTTGACATACTTGTTCCAAAGCAGAGGTGACCAAAGGAAGTTGGCGCTTAAATACAAGCTTAGAAAAATAAAAATGGAGAAAGGCGACAGTATTCCAAAATATCTCACGAAGTTTGTCCAGTGCGAGGATGAAATAGAAAGTATGGGGGTTACTGTGGATTATGAATACTTGGTGAGATTGGCTCTCCTTGGGCTTCCAAAGAGTTGGCATAGCTACGAAGACTCTGTCAATGGACGAGAGAAACTGCCAGGATGGGAGCAACTTTGGTCGGATCTTGTGCAAGAGGAGATAAGGCAGGGTACCAGGGATGGATCTTCATCGAAGAATGAAAATGAATAGAATTGTGCTTTGGCTGCCAAATCAAGGAAAGGGAAGGGGAAGAAATCTTCTTCAAAATCCAGTGCTAAAGGCAGGAAGCAGGATTTTTCCAAAGTGAAGTGTTTTCACTGTCACAAGCATGTACATTTCGCCACTAACTGTCCACAAAAGAAGAAGAATAAGTAGGTTGCTAGATTTGCAACTAGAGAGGCCTTAACCTCACAATTTGAGCTACATTTTTCTTTGATAGCATGATTGGTTTCAAGTTGCATGGGATCGATGTGGTATCTTGATATTGGTGGGTCTTTCCATATGACGAGAGACAAAGAGTTGTTTAGTGACTTTGTGGAGAAGGATCTGTAGATGCATATCGTGATGGGTGATGATGGTTGGTATAGTGAGACTAGCATTGGGACCATTACCTTTGAGAGGGAGTCCAGTAATCCATTCTTGTTTAAGAATGTCATGCATGTTCCAGGTTTGAAGAAGAACTTGGTCTCAGTCGCAATGTTGGAAGACAAGGGTTATGATGTTATTTTCAGTGAGAAAAAAGCCTTCCTTTGACATAAAACAATGGTTCAAACCAAGAAGATATGGGTTCGAATTAAGAATCTATACAAGCTGGAGGTAGATGGCTGCGCTGCAATGGTAAGCAAAGCAGAAGAAGTGGTGAGCTAGGATGAGGGCGAATTATGGCACAAGAGATTGGGCCATCTTCACCATGGCGCTTTGAAGATTTTGTAGCAAATTTCAACTGGACTTCCCAAGGGTACTCTTGCACAGTCAGATTAGTGCAAAGGATGTACAATGGGTAAGTTTTTGAAGACCACCTTTCATGAGAAGGAGAATTGTGCTTTGGTGATCCTGGAGAGAATTCACACAAATGTGTGTGGACCATTATTGGTTGCTTCAATAGCAAAACACAGGTATCATGTGATATTTGTTGATGACTATTATTGTAGATGCTGTATCTTCTTCATGCAGAAGAAGAGTGAAATGTTTTCAAAGTTCTGTGAGTTCAAGGCATTGGTGGAGAAGGAGTCGGGGAAGCAAGTGAAAGCTCTAAGGAGTGATAATGGTGGTGATTACATCTCGGGTGAATTCAAAGACTTCTGTAGCAAAGAAGAAATTCGAAGAGAACTCATAGCGCCCCATAACCCATAGCAGAATGGGGTCACGGAGAGAAAGAACAGAATCATCATGGGTGCTGCATGAGTGATGTTGCATGACCAGGTCCTACTGATGCACTTGTGGGTGGAAGAATGAAACACTATGGTTTATGTGCAAAACTGTTGTCCTCATAGAGTAATTGGCATGAGTACACCTGAAGAAGTTTTTTCTAGTAAGAAGCTTGATATTTCTCATTTGAAGATTTTTCACTCACCTGTTTACATTCATGTGACGAAGGACGCCAGGAAGAAGATGGAGCTGACTGGAGAAGTTGGGATATTTTTCGGGTAGACAGAAACACCCCATAACTATCGTGTGTATTTTCCAGATAGTCGGATGACTGTTGTGCGACTGGATATAAAATTCAATGAGGTGAAAGCCATGAAGTTGTCGCTTGATATGGAACTACACTTGCATGCAGAGGAGGAACTTCTTTTTCCCAAAGATGAGCCTCTAGATGCGGATCAGCCACAGGAGGATATTCATGGAGTGGAGAAGTCTACTCATGCAGAACCAAACATCAGACAAGGTAGAAAGCATACCACAGATGCTGAGAGATTTAAGGTGGATACGGCACAGAATGTAGGATTTCCTACATCATAGCGTAGACATAGAAAGTCACCTGACCAATATACTGGATACATGGCTCTTATGAGAAAGTGTATCGTGACAGAGCCATCTTCTTTTGAAGAACCAGTGTAGGAGCCCACATGGGTAGATGCCATGGTGGAGGAGTATGACTCCATTGTCAGAAATAGTGCTTGGGAGATAGTTCCAAGGCCAGTGGGAAAATCAAATGTAGGTTCAAGATGGATCTACAAGGTAAAGCAAGCTACTGATGGGAGTGTCGAGAAGTATAAGGCAACATTCGTTTCCTGGGGCTTCTCACAGATTGAGAGGATTGACTATGAAGAAATCTTTGCACATGTCGCACGGTATTCTTCCATACGGACCATCCTTACTCTCTCAGTGCAGATGGGTTGGCACATTCATCAGATGGATGTGAAGACTACATTCTTTAATGGGATCATTCAGGAAGAGGTGTACATTGAGCAGCCTAAAGGATTTGAGATCTTCAATAGCGAGTCGCATGTGTGCTGCCTCAAAAGAGTGTTGTATGGGCTGAAACAAGCACCCCGTGCTTGGTATACTTGGATCAACAACTATTTCACTGGACTTGGCTTCACCAAGAGTGAGGCGGATGAAAACGTGTACTATATTGTGGTGGAGGGTAAGCTTTTAATCATTGTACTTTATGTTGATGATTTAATACTAACAAGTGATGAGAAGTTGGTACACTCATGCAAGGCAGATCTTGCAAAGGAGTTTGAGATGAAGGATTTGGGCCTCCTTCATTATTTCCTTGGATTGGAAATATGGCAGTAGGAAGGTGAACTGTTTCTGTCTCAAGACAAGTATGCCCGGGAGATACTGGAGAAGTTTCGCATGCAAGGCTGCAAGCCTATCGACACTCCTCTTCTAGGAAATTGGAAGAAAGAGGATGCCACATCGGTAGAGGTAGTGGATGCCACTGTTTATTCAAAGCTGGTGGGTTCGCTCATGTATTTAGTCAATACAAGACCAGAAATATGCTATGCGATGAACCAGCTTTCACAAGAAATGGTTAAGCCTACCAAGCTCTTTTGGAAGGCGGGTAAGCATGTCCTGAGATATCTTAGGGGCACATCTGAGTATCGTTTATGGTACAGACAGATGGATGAGGTGAATTTGCATGGCTTCACGGATGCAGATTACGTAGGAAGCCCAACAGACAGAAAGAGCATATCACGGGGGATTTTCAGTATCAGATCTACGGTAGGTTCTTGGTATAGCAGGAAACAAAGATCCGTCGCACTTAGTTCAGTGGAAGTAGAATACATGGCAGCAAGTTTAGCTGCATGTGAGGCTACCTAGATGAGGAAGATTCTGGTTGGTCTGATCAAGTTGGAAAAGTAGATGAAATTATATTTTTAGAATATTGGGCGAAGCCTATTTATAGATCACTGATCTAAAAATAGATGCATGTCGATCATTATTAGCTCTTAATAATAATCAGACTCTAAAAAACAACTTATTCTCTTGGATCACTTTAGTTCAGTGCACAGATGTGGCACATCAGCTGACAGAAGGAATTACACTATTCCTAAGTGTTTAATGGAGCTAATGCATATAAGACTCAGTTAGAACTCAAGTGGCGGTGTTATGACAGAGTTGGAAGAAGTAGTTATGGAGTTGTATTCAGTTAAACTCAGTTAGACTCAGTTGAGCTAGTTGTATCTAGTCTAACTGAATGATACAATAGTCAGAGTGGAGTGAATTAATTAGTTAATTAATTCAAAAATAATAACTCATTAATCAACTAAACAATACATCAGTTAACTACAGTGCATGGTAGTTTCAGTGGAGACCAGTGGAGAGATAGGTGAAAGGGAAAGATAGACTATCTGTTGTGACTATAGTGATGCATTGATTGAATCACATAGAAATTGGAGATGTGAATGAGGATTGAGAAGTCAATCCAAGAGTAATTTGAATTCATTCGGAGCTATTTTTCAGCAGCGATTGCGTAGTGGAGGTACGCTAGCAGGTGGCAAAGATTGGTGCATGAATTTGCAAGATTGGGCCTGATTAGTGTATGACGATTGTACTATACTGAGAGCTTGTGATAAGCTTTATATGCTTGTATGAGATTTTCATATGATCTCCATGTTACATAATATATAGTTGGGGTTTTCAGCTTTAGGCTTTCCCAGTTAAACATTGTGTTATGTGCGATTGTTTTTATTTATGCTTCACATGTGTGTGCAATTAAAATTTTCTGCAAAAGATTAACATGTGGAATACATTCAATGTCTTGCATAAAGTTAAATAGTGTGAGATCAGGTGGATCTTGGACATATGCATGCTTAGCACATATAATTTCTACATGAATAGATGTCGTGGGATTTGCTGCCATCTTTTACTTTGTCTCACACTGGGTCTTTAAATGAGATTGGATATGTTTCTTGGTACCTGAAAAGAAGGAATGCTAGCTATGATACTTATGGCTCTCGAATAGACTCTATATATGGATATGGTACTAGAATAGTAACTCGATCTTGAAATGTATCTTCTAGGCTACGTTTAGGTAGGTCTCAATCCGGGAAATGAACTACTGGAAGGGATGCTATTTTTTTTGTTTCCATCTCTCTTCCCCTATTTCTCTAGCTATTAGGGGTGTTTAAAAGAGAGATGTTGGTGGTTATGTTGCAGGTGAATCTAGGTCAACTCTATCTCAAAATGGAACTCGTTCTATGACTAGATCTACTACCCTAATTGCAATTGCTTCAAGGCGGAATTCAGGTTTGTAAATTACTATGTAAATTGCAATATTTTCACTGTAAATAAATTGCAGTATTTTCACTATAAATATAAAGATGAAAAAAATATTTTATTTCTCGAAATCGTAGAAATGAATAAAATTTATAATTGATAAGAAAATTACATGCATCTTTAAGAAGATAATTGCAAACGCTTTGATTGGATTCAATCGGAACACGCTTTAGACAAAGTGACCACCCTACCTTGAGAATTTGATTTGAATGGAAACAACCTAGAATCTTAACACACAGTGAAGTTTGGAGATAGACATCATGGAACGATTTATCACCTATCATGAAAGAAACTACAATGCCAATTTTTGTAAACCTGGAAAGCAGTGGATTCATATTAAATATTATTCTTTTAGTATTCCCACCCATCTGCAAAAGCATCCCCTGATAACAATTTAGAATGTTTATAAAATGCCACAATATTGATAAGAAAATTCATGTGATCATGCCTGATGAAACATAATGTGTCCCCCCGTTCAAAAATAGTTTGTGAAAAGGCGAAAGGGGCATTTTGCAAGAACCTTTATCTACTGAGTTTGTTCTTGTAAGTTATCAGCTCCACTACTGAGTGTTGTTGTTGCTATTGGTCTTGAGGGTGACCTAGCAAGAAATCAACTCTGTGGGATGAAAACGAGTCCGTCGTTGCAGATAGTGCTTCTATGAAACATGTTGGTTGGGGGAATGACAAATCCCTTGGATCCCAGCTCACTGCAAGTCTTCATGCTCGGTTGTAGACTGTCTGATGAGTGAAAATGATAAGGCGATATCAGGACATGCTAAGCCTACTGTAGAGGAATTGGGTCACCATTTCCCTTCCTCTGAGATAAACAATTTGAAAGCGAGCGGGTTGCCTGCCTCTGGTGGGGGAAATAAATAAATTGTCGCCCTATTGTCTTTAATTTTCTCAACGATTAGAGAGCATCATACCCTCAAGACAAGTGGAGTTACACTCATACTTTGAAGACAAGTGGAGTCTAAGTGCTTATACATATGTCAGTAATGTGTAATCTCTCCTCACCCTTTTAAACATAAGAGATATATGGATATGATTTTAATGGCTAAACATAAATTGTTTACAAAGTAATGCTCGTATTAGTTAAATGACATTGAAACTTTCTATAGGAATTGACATTTATCCTAATTTTTTTCCTATCTTGCCTGGATATGAAACCAATAAGGCATCAATTTTTTCTATTGGTTGAAATAAATGCTCAAAAAACTTCATAAGATAAGGAAAAGGTGAGGTGAGGAAAAATGTTTTATAATAAACACTAGATTAAGTATCTTTAGCTTCGTGAAAACTAATGAAAATAGGGAAAAAATGATTGAAATAGTCTGCACAACCCCAAAGAGGGTGCACGGACTAATAAGAACATCAAATGCACCACAATAAAAACATACCTAAAATCAAAATCGATTAAAAATATTGCAACATTTATAAAATATGAATTAATTATGGTGACATTTATACGATAAAGGTATTGTTAAAACATAATAACAACATTCCTACCTAATAAAAACTTTAAGTGCATTACAATAAAATCATACTTAAAATCAACTGAAAGTGTTGTGAATTCCGTCCATACAACATCAATTGATTTTAGGTCGGAAACAATAAATATTATATTTAAGAATATTTTATTATACTGTCACAAAATTTTACATTATATAATTATTTATGCATTTTATTTATATTACATTACAAAATTTATATAGATGCATTTTATTGAAATTACATTACAAAATTTATATAAATGGCTCATGACATCCCATTTTCATGGAGCTAATACTTGTTTTACGATTTTAGGACTTATTTTAGAATTTTAGGATTTTGGTATTTTCTTTTATTATAAATAACAATATTATAACATACTTATTGATATTGAGCATTGAAATTATCAAATAAATACTTATTGAAATTAACACACCAGTTATTGGTGTTTATTAAATTTTAAGTAATATCACCATATAAAAACATGAAGGGACAAACTTTTATAAAATTAAGAAGGTAAATACCTATGTAAAAATACTCAAATATTCTCACTTTAGGTAGAAACCCTTAAAAATTAAAGCTAAAACCATGATCTTATTAATAAAACTACAATATAAACATAATTGAATTTTAGATTAACACTATTAACTTATAACATTGCATATTCATATTTCTAATAAAATTAATTTCAAAATATCACATCGAACAAAACAAGTATTTTCCACTCATAAATTTAATATATATTTAAATATATTAAAATTTTAATTAAAACACATATTATGATATAATTTAATAACAAAAAATATAATACTTAATATTATAAATAAAAGTAAAATTAATTATTAGTATTGTTCAATTTTAAGGTTATTGTTAAGCTAGACACAAAATTGGTGTATGAGATTTTATTGTTTGTGGGATAAGAAATTTACCTTTGTCACGATATTTGAGTACTAAGTCTAGCAAGGTATACATATTCTACCCTTCCCAGATTCACCTCTGAGAAGCTATTTCAGTACTAAGTCGAAGACATACATATTCTACTCCTCAGGTTTTGAATCTCTAACCTCTTAGGATGAAACACATGCTCTTAACAATTAGACCCACTCAAGCTGCAAAAATTATGCAAAAATTAAATATCGAAAAAACTATATAACACATAGATTTACATTATATAATATTATAATGCAAAATAATTATTTACATTTAAATCATTATTTTTTTTTTACTTTTTTAAGATGCTTCCATAAAAAATTATATTTAAATAAATGTCATGTATATAATAATTATATATATATAATAAAGTAGATATATAAATTAAATCATGAATAAAGAGATAAAAAATTACATTTAAATAAACAACATACACATAATAATGATTTTATGTATACTAAAGTAGACATATGAATTAAATCTCATATATATATATATATAGATTCAGTATTAAAATATTTATTTTTATGATGTCACAAAAGAAACATCATACATATATATATATATATATATATATTCACATTAAGTATTAAAATATTTGTGATAGATGCATTAAAATATCAGAAAAACGAAATTCGATTCTTTTGAATTATAGATGAGGAAAAAACCAATTATTTTTTTTAAATAATAAAATAATTTTAATTTACATAATCTACTAATAATTATTGATAATTGTCTTTATCAAAGATGTTATAACACTCATCAAAAGTTCAATTCCCTTTCCCAATCAGAATAATGGATCTAAATGGAATAAAAAGAAAAAAGTAAAAATAAAAGTACTACTAAACTTTTTAAAAAAATCATTAATAATTAAATTAAAATTATAAAACATGTATTTAAAACATCTACCACATAAATAAAACTAGTAACAATTTTATACATATAAAAAATACTAAAATATTTAAAAACATCCCATAAAAAGTCATTCAATTAAAATTTTAGTCAATTTAAATTGCTGCGAAAAGCAAAACTAATCCTTTATTCATTGTAACCTCAAACATAAATCCGCCCAACAATCAAACTTAAAAATTCTACTACACTCACACAGAAAAATCGACTATCCTATGAGATTACAGAAAAAATAAGTCTATTATACGTCAAAGGAAAATCCATTATTATGCGGCAATCCAAATATCTTGAAACGCGAGGGCCACTGAACGTAGATTCCTGGGAATAACAATAACCGATATATATATATATATATATATATGTGTGTGTTTTTGTGAGAGCTTTCGGGCACAGAGAGATGGCACTGCTTCATGCATATATTCCTTGTTCATCGTTAACTGCTGAAAATATAAGAGCTTTCGGGCACAGAGAGATGGCACTGCTTCATGCATATATTCCTTGTTCATCGTTAACTGCTGAAAATATAAGTCTACTATATGTTAAACGAAAATCCATTACTATGCCGCTATCCAAACATCTTGAAACACGAGGGCCACTGAACGTAGATTCCTCGGAATAACAGTAACCTATATATATATATACACAGATGAATTGGAGGTTTCAGACACACAGATGGCACTGCTTCATGCATATATTTCTTGTTCATCGCTAACTGAATGAGTGAGCGGATATATATTCGTGGAATGAAATCAACGGCACGAAATCAACGTCCAGGTATACTTAAGAGTACATATATCCATAAGCAAGTTGTTTTTGCATACACCAATCTATATTTAATTAAGTAAATGTCATGCAGATGATGATGATTTTATTTACACTGTCGTAGGGACGATTTGATTGCCGCTAATGCAGGTGCCGAGGGTCATGACCTTCTTTCTATAGCAGTAGTCATGAACGGAACTAGCGTTTTTTTAATGCAGATCTGGCCAGATCAAGAAGGATCAATCCAGAGAAACCCTAATCAGTGAATTCTGTGATTTATTAAGGTATGATTTTAAGACTTGGGATTTGGACGACAGTGTTCCCTATGAATACCAACACCAGATTTGTAGAGAGGCACAAGAATGTCTAATTAAGTTTTCAAAGTAAGAGTCTATGGGAAATTGTCAAGCACTTGTTTGCGAATAGAATCTCCACGCGAGGAGGATAATCACTATTGAATGGGTAGAGAATATTTATTTTGGGATCATTGCATCAAATTAAATTTTAAATCCTCAATACCCAAATCTGGATTTGACATTTACAAATCTGATTAGAAAAACAATGGAGAAAGAAGATCTCGGGCTGAGACAACATAGAAAGGAAAATCTCCAAAATTTTATTAAAAATATAATCGAGGAATCAGTTTCAATGATATTTTGGAACGAAGATCGGATACAAAACCTGGAACGGACGATTCAAAATCCAATGGGTATCCTAACATATCTTCAAAATATGAAAATATGATTTGTGGACAGAATTCTCTACAAGACGACCACAAGATGCAAGACTATGGAATAGAACGTGATTGAACTATTATCTTCAAAATGAGATTATTTGGAGGATTCCATGGATCTAGATATAGTTCGGGCCCATTGTTAAAAACTGATATTCTATTGATCTATTAACTAAATGGCTCTCCAAGGATTTGAGACTTAATTTTAGAGTCACAATACTATCCAAACATGGAGCTTTCTCCATTATCTTTTAACACTCCCCATTAATGGAAAAAGAGTACTAAAAGAATAACATATGGTCTGAGTGTCAGCTAGGTTTACATAAAAAAACATAAACACTTGGTAAGAGAGATTTTCATTTTGGTCTTTTTGCTTGCAATTCCATGCTTGTTCATACCTAGGCGAGGCTTCATCTTTAATTTCTCTTCTTGAGGTAGTTATAGATCATCACCTCATTTATTCCACAATGACAGAAAGCTTGAACTCTTATCCTCACCCCTCTCAAAATTATGACAGGCTAGATAGGAGAATTTTTCCTCTCACTATTTCCGGTGTCAACCATCTGAACTTCAACGATATTGCCTTCATCATTCATTGATGGAACCTCTGTGTTGACTTTGTAAAGACATGGTGTTTCAACCCATGCTTCAAGAACCTTCAATTCCTCTTCAAACTTTGTTGCTTCTTCCTTGTTTTTGTTGCTAACTTCTACACACATAGAAACATTCATGAGATCATCATAATTTGAATTCTCTCCATCTTTGTCTTCTTTTGCCCAGTCTTTCCAATTAGCTTCATGTGGATCGTCTAATTGATCTTCAACAATATGTTCCTCTTTATATCCTTCATGAAGACCAACTCGTGAGTCTTCAATCTCATGATCTTGCACGATAGATTGTGCCTCTTGATTCTTGTGGTCATAAAAAAGACCAGATTGCTTTTCTAAAACTTCCCATGGCGACATGAAAAAGAGATCATCATCAGAATCAAATATGTCTAAAAATATAAACTTGGGAATGTCCAGCTTTTCTCATTTTATCTCGCTTCCAGATTTCTTCTGACTCACCTCGGTCCTCTCACAAGCTCCAACAAACCCGTTACAACACAAGCGGGAAACTTCTCCCTTTGGCATCTCTTCAACTATAAACCTTTTGGTGTAAATGATGGCTTTTGTGCCACACAAAAAATCTGGAGCAAATCACCAATCCAACCTGAACTTTGCAGCAGCTAAGCGATCTCCATTTCAATGAAGAAATTGAGAAATTTGTTCCTCAAAGACAAATTTGATGCTGGAGTGGGAAAAAAAGAAGAAGAAGCTACAATCAAACCAGATGTCAATGCCTCATGGCTCAATCCATCAGATCCACGCTCCTCAAGCTGCGCCCCCCACACAATTTTCTTACCAATGATGCTCCACTGGCGATCCACATAGCCAACTATCAGCCTTTGGAATGGACTTTGATAGAGACTCGATAATCCCGTTGCAGACTCGATTCCCTGAGATAGTTTATTGAATTAGACCCTTCAAACTTATGTGCACATCTGATCAATTCTTGCACCCATATTTGTAGAGACCATGGAATCATTCCCGGACCACGAAGATCCCTGAGGAAAAGGTTATTCCATTAAAAAAATGATACAATCCACTAGTGATCCTTTGATTATTCCATTCAATATCGTCCTATCAGAGAGCCGATCAATCATATCCTCATGTACGATGTAATCAATGGTAGTGGTTTCTGGAAAATATTTATTTTTGAGAAATGTCGAGGTTCGATGCACGCCACAGACTTCTGAGCTCACAAAGCATTGTCTCTCCAGTCGCTCACTACTTCTCGGTGGAAAGAAAAATAAAAATAGATATGGTATCCTCTCCCACATCATAGATCTCAACAGATCTTAGTTAAAAGGAATTTTGTAGTTTCCCGGCCCTCGCAGGGAAAAAACAAAAAGGACAGAGTCTCAAGTTCCATGCCTGTCGATGCAATCGTTCTCCTCACCAGGAAGATTCCATCGTCGCGCAGATCCGTGTGTGCCATTTTTCCAACGTGAAGATTTGTTCCCTCTCCTGGTTTTCGTTACGATTCACAATACGGTGCAGAATAGGATTCTGAACCATTTATTTGATGTTGCTTGACAATCTTATGACAACCCACATACTCACATCTATACACAAAGCACATGTCCACTAAGCTTGGACTTGAAGCTCCAATACCATGTTAAAAAATGATATTCGATTTATATATTAACTAAATGGCTCTCCAGGTGAGAAACTTGGAGAGTACACAAACACTACATATAAAGCACTGACTATTCTATCATAAGAGCCTCAAACATATAGGCTTTCATAGTAACAGCGTGGTTCCAACCACTCCCTAGATATTAGGATCTGAGACCTAATCTTAGAGTCTCAATCCTATCTAAACAACTAGCTTTCTCCATTATCTTTTAACACCAATTTCGTTCATGGATGGAGTTAAAGGAAGGTCTCAAACATAAAAATAATTTGATATTCCTCTCAACCTCCATTGCTAAGAAACGTAAATTTTGAAATGAGAACTATAAACTGAAAAATGTAAATTTTGAAACTGGAACTATAAATTGAAAACGGGAACTCGAGCCAAAAAACCCCCAAAGAACATAAAAAACAACCCAAAAACTAAAAGTGTGTATTACAGAATGAGGTTTTGTTTTTTTCAGGGTTAATTTGCAACATTTTTTTTAAAATGGCAGTAAAATCAATTTTCATGTGCCGAATAAATGGAAAAAACACACAATGGTTGGTGCTAAAATATCATTTTCATTTTCTGGGTACAATTTCAACGTATTTTTAGTAATGACATTAAATATAAAATAATGAGATTTTAAATACATTAAAATTTTAATAATTTTTATAAATGTGTCATTTAACATATAATATCATGACAGTAACAATCCCTAAAATTCTAATTGTTTTCAACCATAATGTTAAAGATAAAATATATTTCACAAATTTTCACCCATAGAATTATAAAATATTAAATTTTCAATATATTTCAACCGTGATATTTTGAACAACTTATATGACTATAATAACCCAATGAAACATAAAATATTTTTGCAAGTTATTGTTGCATTGTGAATATTTTAGACAAATTAATTCATCATAATTAAAACATATAATCCAAAAAGCATAAAAATGACTCATAACTTCATGTAAGATCATAGGGAACTTAAAATATCATTTTCATTTCTCAATACAAACATCATTTATATCAATTGTCTTACATAATTATTAAAAATACTCAATATTATCTTGAACACCATCAGAATTCACATTTTCACATGAATGACTAGATGTAGACGAATATGTTCCATATTCTTCTCTTTCATCAACTACTGCCCCATCTGAGTCAACATGCATGCCCACCACTTGAGGTTTCAAAATTATTCTAGATCTATGATTGGGGTCAACAGACTTGCATCTCAACATTGTTTCCTGTCATAGCAATCTCTTAAGAATCTCTATCATCCTGGAGCAAAGAGTTTCGCTCTTTTTTAAATTGAAGTCATAAACAAGAATGGAAACTTCCTCCAACTTTAGGAGTTATGTGTGGTGACAATTTATATTTGTACCCTTTCTTTTTCTCTTTCCACCAATATTTTTATCAACTACCATCTATGGCTTGTACATACCATTGAATGGGTGTGTGTTTGTGGCATATCAATGTACTTCAAAACCTGTAACATCATCATTTTCTATAATCACCTTTATAACTTTTGCAACCCAGAATGGATAGCCATGTGGATCTTCATGTGCGAATACTGCGATCATGCGACCCTCCTTAATATCCTGTACTGAACCCTTGTAAAGATCTCGCATGGCTTCACATTGTGCAGGATATCTTCTGGAACCAATATACTCTCTTTCCTCTACCTGTGTAGAATTAATAATATCGTGTGATTGTTCTTGCTCAAGAATTTTGTTTCCTCTTGCTCATTTGAAACATTTTGTGGTCAAATAAATGGAGTCTTCAAAAACATATCTTCATTTGCAGGTCTTGAAAGGACATCACTTTTATCATTGAAAAATGACTCCTAGCAAACTAAATCAACAACATCAAAGTACTCATATGTATATCTACTGGTTTGTTTAATTTCTTCTAGCGTTAAGAATAATCTATCTCTCTCTTTTTCCTTCGTGCATTATGAGCTTCACCAACTGATTGTAATAACAATATATTTGACACAAATATTGGATAATCTAGAATGAACTTAAAAAATTCCAAACCCAATGATGGTACCCATTCTGCCATTGTTGAATATTTTTTTCCCCATATAAGTGTTTTCCCATCAATTTGTTTTATACGAAATTGATGTTGGAAGCTAGTTTCATTAAGTAGTTCAATGCATTTCTCCTCACCATGCGATCCAAGAATAAACCTTTGAATGTCAACAATTTCTTCTAACACATGAAAAACAGGCTATGGAATATATGATTTCTTAATACATTCAATTAATGAGAACAACTTCCCAAGATTCTTCCTCCTCAATGTTATTGAAAAACCACTAAACATCTAATCAATAGTGTTGTGAGTCTTCCCAACTAGAAGGAAACCAACCTTAAACTTATGAAAAAATCTCAATTCAACAAGCATGTTTAGATATCCCAAAAAATCTTATTTTTGTTTTCATGACAAGTGTTGTCGAATTGTAGATACAAAATTTCAGGAAGATTACCACCCCAATGAGAAAGCACATCATGAATTATTGTTATTGACAGACTTCCATCATTATGAATATTTGGAGTTGTGAAGTAAACTCTTGGCAACATTTTCCCATTGAAGACGATAGAACCGAGCAAGAGAATCTGGATAAAATTTTTCTCCTGCAAATTCTTGGGTGTGCGAACAAAATGTGGTAGAAGTGTTTTCTTCTACTCCATACCATCAATTATCAAATCCAAATATTTATTTGGATTATCATAACAATTATTTTGATGCTTGTACAACTTTTCCCTTTCACTTTTTTTCTATTCCCGATGTTGTTGAAGGGCTTTAACAATGGAATATACACATAACATAAAATAAATGTATTAACAAATAAATTCTCATAGTTGATCACTCTAGAATTTAAAAGAATAATGTTATGAATGCTTACCTCTTTCTGCTCCTTGACATTTATCCTTTTTTTATTTTATAGAAGTACATGTACTGCAAACCCCCATCCTTGCCTTCTTAGGAATACGAACATTGTTAAATTCTTTCCTCCATATCTGCACTAAATATTGATATGTAATAAAATGACCATTTCCTTCAACACCTTCTGCATATTTCTTGTATAAGTTGTATATTTCTCATCTTGAGAAATTATATGGAATATGTATTGTATTTCTATTTGGCACACACACTCCATGTTTTGAAATGAAGGCTTGCAGCCATGACATTGAAATGTTTTCTAGTGGCCTAAACTCTTGTTTATGATGAACTTCTAAATAATATGTAGGATTCTTTTCCAAATTATCTTGGATTCTTGATAAACAAAAGTTTCCAATTGAATGAATCATTTTGAAAGCCTTTCTAGTGAGAAATAAAGACCCAATATGATAATCATAACCTTCCAGTGTCGATTGCAAGCACCCCACTAAATATGAACTCTCCATGATTTTATTCATTGACAAATAGTTCTTCCTTTTCTCTAAAGAAAACTTGAAATCCATATGTTTCAAACAATCCTTTTTACAACAGTGAATTGAAATGAGCTCACTGATAGAACTTCTTCTCGTGAGATATACTACTCTACCCCTTGTATAACTAAAAAAGCTTGGATTGGTACAAAAAGATATACTCCTACTCCTAGAAAAAATATTTGCTGGCAACATCTATATCATTTCATCATTCTCTGAAGAATCATTTCCATGATCATTAGGAGGAATATTATTCTTACTATGCTGATTTTAAATATAGTTAGGAAATTCACAACTAACATTATTTGAAAAATATTCATTACCATCTTCAGCGGCATGAAAATTTTGAATACCATCATCTGTGCTTTTGAAATACTGAATTGGAGGGTATTATTCACCATCTTTATCTTTCCCTTCATCGATGCTGCTCTCATATTCCATTTGATTAGGAGCATGGAAATTACGACTCTCAATCTATTGGAAATTCTTCATCCCGAAATTCATCTCTGCTGCTCCCATAATTCATATGATTATGGTTAAGTGGAAATTGCGACTCTTGATTTATTGAAAATTCTTCAACCTTCCCGTCATCACCGTTTCTCTCAAAGTCCATAGGGTTAGGAGTAACTGTAAAATGTGACGCTTTATTTACTAAATATTTTCCATCTTGCCATTCATCACTATTTATCTCATAATCCTTAGGGATTAGGAGTAAGTGGTAAATGTGACTCTCTATCCACTACAAAAATTTCATTCTGCCATTCACCACTACTGCTATCATAGACTCTAGGATTAGGTCTAAGTGGCAAATGTGACTCTCTATCCACTGAATATTTGTTATCAGAACATTACTAACTATTTCTCTTATAGCCCTTAGGATTAGAACTAAGTGGGAAATGTGACTCTCTATCCACTAAAAATTTAACATCCTGCCATTCATCACTATTTCTGTCAAAGTCCTTAGGATTAGGAATAATTGGAAATTGCAAGTCTCTATTTTTTGGAAATTATTCATCTTAACATTCGTCATTGTTTCACTCATAGTCTATAATATTAGTAATAGGTGGACATTAGACTCTCTATTCATTCTAAAATCTTCATCTTTCATTTTTTCAGTACTTATCTCGTTATATTCATCAACATGAATAGGGTTGTTACCTACCAAAGATGTTGATCCTTCATAAAAAGAAAATTTAGTACTAGAGGAGTCCATAACACTGAAAAAATAAATGTTGAATGATGCAAATGATCTATCACCTAATGATAATTTATAGCTGAAACAATGAGAAATTCCCTCCAAAAATTTTCGCCGAATTTTTTTGCTTGAAGTATGTCCCTCCAAATTTTATTTATACGATTTATTTGAAAAATAGCTACTAAAATATTCTCTTAATATGGACCCTAATTTTTAATTAAATTTCCAAAACATTTTATTTTAATAATTTTTTTTCAGACTAAAATAGCTTTAATTAAATTATATAACTTTTACTTCATTATTGATTTTATTTTTTTAATATTCATCATAGTTTTCTATCCCACATTTCACCCGCCGAAAAGAAATTACATTATTTCCACTTTATAAGAAATATCATTGTCACTATTTCACACATCACATCAAGATTTCTCGAGGTTTTCTTCAAATCTTAGAACGATTCTCACTTTTGAAAGGTTAGTTTTGTTTAAAATTAATGAGATTCATGCTGAAATCCTGAATAGTAAATATTTTAAACCCTTAAAATTTTACCAGCTTTTACCATTAATTTTTTTTTGTGGAAAACGAAATAAATTGTTTTTTAATCTAAAATTAAATATAAATTTAACATGTAAATTGCAGGTGGGCCTACCTAGGGCATCACATTTCCATTCTGGAGCAAGTGGGCATGCCCACCAGCCCCTTAGGCAAACAAGGGGCCGATTTTGAGAATCGGCCCCCCTGCTTGCCTAGGGGCACGATGGGCATGCCCATTCGGGCCACATCACCTGTGATGTGCACAGACGCACCCACGGGGTAGCGTCTACCCGAACCCGAGGGTATCCAAGGGGAAAAATAAATTTAGGCCTGTAAAAAAAATAAATTTAGTTTTACAGTTTCTCTCGGGGAAAAATGTAAAAACGAATCATATTTTTTTTTAAACTAGTTTTCTATTTTCTTTACATAAGAAATTGGTTTTTTTGTGATTTACTAATTTATATACACATATATATGTTTGTAGGAAAATTTCATCAAGGAAGGTTTCTGTCAATATTTCTGGACCAAATTCAACATTTACATCATCTAAAGCTACATGTGGGCCTTTAGAAATCATTGTTGGACGAACTACACCTCAGTTAATTACTCAAAATGTAGGAGATGCATCCTCAAAAGAAAATAATATGGTTTCATACCTGGAATAAATCAACAGAAGTGAATCGTTCAAAATATGCATGGTTTCGGAAAGATATAGAAGACGAATATCTACAATTATATCTATATGCTAGTAAGAATTTTGATGCTGAAAGTTATGACTTGGTGGGAAAAGTATTAGACCTATATATTCTTCCAAAAACTGAAAGTGTTTATATACTTTCAAAACCTAACAAGTGACATGATAAATTTTGATATCATTTTACATTATTGATTTATAACACAAGGGAAGATTCTTCAAATATATGAAAATAAATTGTACACAATATTGCACATAAGATTGTAAGTATTTTTATTTACACTTATCTGTTTTTTGTTATTCAAACTATATCATTGTATTTGTAATAACTTAGTTAATATTGACATATTATATTTTTTTTTTAAAGATTTTGCTAAGGGTGTTTCAATTATGTTGGGGGGAATCTATTATATAGAGAGATATATTATGAATTTTGCCTCCATTTTCCATGAACATGTAGAAGAAGATATGGGAAAGAAGCAAAAAAAAAAACTTCATGATGCTGTAATATTGTTTCAAAAGGATCAATCTAGTAATTGTGGACATGTTACTTTTCAAAATGAGGAAGTTTAAGTTGCAGCCGAATTTGAAGCCGAAGATGAAGAATGTGTTTCCATATTTGAGGGTCAGATTAGAACTGATGTAAGAAAGGAGAAGAGCCATTTAAAAAAACAAAAATGTCCAAGAATGTATACCTTCTCTTTGATCATGAGGATATTGTTTCGATTCAAGAGAATATCATAACTAATATGAGGAAAAAACAAAAAATTCTCATTCTGAAAAAATCATGGACAACAATGAAGGGCCCAGTGAAAACTCAAAAGCAAGCAGGGAATTCATTACACCAAGAGTTGATTTAGAGGATGGAATCATGAAAACAAAGCAAAATTTCATTCGAAATCATTTGGTGAAGAAAAATTTAATCGAGGGTTATCAGTCATTTCAACTTAATGTCATTCAAGTCTGCAAGCCAGATGAAGAACAGTTCAAATATTGAATTAGAAATCCACACCACTTGCATGTTAACAATTTGAAAACATTGATCAGGTACAACCCTTTTTCACATGTGGTTGATTATGTTATTCTTGTTGATCCAAGTCAGGTTCCTAGCAAAGAATCATTTGAAAAGTAAAAATGTTTTGAATACAAATATTATGTACTTGGGGGCAACCATTTTGTAGAAGCGAAAAGACAATTGATGGAGGAATATACCAATAACCCACGTTTTGAAGCAATGAAATGTAGAATTTATGTTGGTTTAAGAGATACAGAAGAAAACTTATTGGCATCGGATCATAGTTCATATAATTCGTATAGGATGTCTACGACTTTCATCCAAAGGGTAAAATTTATTCATAGTGAATTTGAAGAAAAATTTGGTGGTGATAAGACAAAGGTTGATCATTCATTCTAGAAGGAATGTTGTATGGAAATCGGTTATCAAATTGAAGAAAAAATAAGTTCAAAAGGTGGAAAAGTAAATTATGAAATATTCATAGGTATGGGAACATTTTCGAGTTGGAATTTATAACTGAAGATATATGCGAATTGATTGATAATATTTTTGAGTTGTGGGAGACGTTGGCATCAAAAGTGAGAAGGTCAAAAGCTCTAAATTATTGATATGTAGCAGCAGTAAATCAGGTCCTAAAATGAAGCTCCTTCCAGAAGATATGACTATCAGACCTTGAAGATCAATGTAAGGATTAAAGGATGAAAATCTTGTCAAAACAATATTATCTCATTTAAAGTCAGGAGAATTATCAATGGAGGAAATGACTGAGGAATTTCTAAAGTAAGTTTGTTATTTTTACTTATATTGGGATTATAAGTTTCTGTTAGATATAATACATTTTTGTTCGTATTATTTGTAATACATATCACTATATTAACATTGTTTACTTTATTTATTCTGTGACAAGGTTTATATGAGAATACAAGAACAAATTGTTAAATTGTTGAATGAAGATAGTTAGGATGATGTTATATGCAACTACCTACATTGAAGTTCTACATCAGTGCCAAAATATTTTTATCTTTCATTTAGAAAGGTATGTTCATTCATACATTCATTTGTATTCCTATGTATATTAATTTTAATTTATAACATATACATATATTTGTTTTTTTTATTAAAGATGAAGAAGGATGCACATGAAGTAGCATATAGTTTCAGAAGCTTTATTGAAAAAATTAAAATGGAAAGGATGAGAAAGCAATGTCTTAATGATGTTGAACTTGATCCCAGCCTTAATAATATCATTTGGAATGGGCTCCACACTATCCAATATCAAATAATATCAGTTTATTGTGAATACATTGCAAAATTCGTACCAAAAAAGGATTATTCCCTAGTTATTGCAGATATTCCTCATGGTTTCAATATCCCAAACATTGAATATGATAATGACCCTTATCTTTATCAACATTTTGTAAAGTGGTTGCGGGATTTCTAGAAGTCACAACATAAACATTTTGGAGATTTGTGACATTTCATTCAGACACACAATTGGGGTTATTATTATCAAGCTTCAAGGGAAAAACAAAGTCAAGGATGAAGCTTACATGGCAAGACGTTGAAATTGTATGTTTGATTAATGTTAAAAAAATTAGTTATGTACAAATTAATTGAACTTTTACTATTTCATGTTACAGAACATTTACTATTTAATATTTCATGCAAAATCAAAATATTATTTGTGGGAGAAATAAACCAATTATAAGTGAATGTGAGTTCATTCATGTTTAAATTTGGACAAAGGATGATAGCTATAAGCATATTCTTTTCAATCAAGTAGATGAAAAGAATCATAGCCAAGTACTGGTCCATGATGTTGTTCTAAAAAAACTAACATATTAAGATAAAGAAGCAAAAGAAGAGATAGTTAACATATATCAAAAGTCATTGTCATTGATTAACTATATTTTATATTTATGTTCAAATGAAGGAGATTGGGTTCTGGATTTATTTTTAGGGTCAGGTAAGTTTTATTATATAAGAATGAATTTCACTATTTTATTTTTTAAATTTTTTGTGTGTATACTAATTTACTAAAATTTTTCTTTTGTACTTGATGATTAGGTACAACACTAGCATGTTTCTTACGAAAAGGAAGAAATTTCATTTCCATTGAAAAAGATCCAGTACAATGCAAATTTATTTAGCAAAGAATCAATGCTCTTCAATTTCTTCCAGATGCAATGAAAGAAGTTTGTTTGAGAAAAGGGGATTTTAATGAATCCTATGTGGAAAAAAAACAAAGGAAACTCAACCACCTTTAGATGGAATGATTGGAAAGGCATACTTTGGGACATTTGCAGACATGAAAGATCCATGAGAAGAGGAAAATGATGAAACTGAAGCCAATAATGAAAATATTGTGAGAGAGGACAATAATGAAACTGTTGAAGAAGAAAATCTTCGGTTACGTGATATTATTGATTATTGATTAAGTTAAGCTTCCAAATGAAGCTCATTTTTTGTAACTATCAATAAGTTATATTTCTAATGTTTTGACTTTGACATTTCATTGTTGTTATTATATGCTTAATATTTGTATTATATGATTTTAAATTCATTTTTATGTGAATCATGTAAGTTTTGAAAAGAACTATAATTGTTATTAACTTCTCACATAAAATTCACAAAAATTGCTAATTTTTATACATTTTTTTTAATTTTTTCCTATAAAAATGGTTTATTTGACATGTCACTTTTAGCGAAAAAGACTCAAAATGTCTATTTTTTCAGTTATTTCAATATTCAAAATGTGTTTTTTTAATGTAAATGGTTAATTTTTTTTGCTTTTTTAGTGACAATTATCTCATATGCAATGAAATATTATTTAACAATATATAATTAGATAGAAGATTGACACTTAAAAGTTTTACCTTTTTTGTTTTTTTAAACTGCAAAAAATCAAATATCTCACGACAAAAAAAAATGAAAAGAAAAACAAAAAAACGAATACC
This sequence comes from Pinus albicaulis, assembly GCA_034641835.2. NCBI lineage: Eukaryota > Viridiplantae > Streptophyta > Pinopsida > Pinales > Pinaceae > Pinus > Pinus albicaulis. The sequence goes on from CM076582.1 coordinate 376,013,443, forward strand.
TGAAAAACACTTAAAAAAAAAATGTAAGTGAAGAAGAAGAATACAGTGCGTAAAAAATTGTTCAATTTAAAAAATAATTTTCAGCATTTAATTGATTAGAAAATTTTAAGTACAAAATAAGTCTTCTAAAAAAAGGATGATGTTGGCATCAACAATTTTGAAAGCCAACATAAAAAAACACTAACATTTTAAAATTAATGCCTATACTTGAAACATAAGAAAATTTAATGTGTAAAATACATGCTAAAAAAAAAATTAGGAGTATTCTCAATCAATACTTTTCAAAATGAGACCATTTTTTTGCTACCTCAAAAAGGCGGATACTCGTTTCTGTTCTCGTTTCAAAGTTTACATTGTTGCTCCTATATTGTGGAACAGATGAACCAGGTGTTGGCATTGACAATAAATATCTCAAAATTCAATGAAATCTACTCTAAACTTCATACAAGAGAAATCATATGTAGATTTAATGGTTTTGGCCCAAGATCGAGGAGTCACAAGAATGGATAATATTTATTTGGACTGAAAATAGTGACATTCACTTATGCAGTAGATGGTTTTTTATTGTGAAATTTGATACAAAAACAGGTATGGAATTCATCTTAGAAGAGGGACCATGGTTTTGGGACAGTGCAGGAATTTTTATGATCCCTTAGTTTCTGTGATTTGATGTAAATAATATGATGGTATCTAAAATTCCACTTTGGGTCTGGCTACATAGTCTTCCTTTGCATTGAATATTCACATTTGAATGGATTTTAATGGAAGTATACCTTAACAAAGGTTTTCCTCATCGAATTATATTGGTTCATAATAATGTGCAGTGGTGCCACACTCTAGATTTTGAAACACTAAGTTTAGGTGTTGTATATGTCTTCAAACTGGACATCTCCCAAATTTGTTTGCTCAAGAAAAGAATATTATAGGAAAAAAGAGAAAATACTAAAAGCCAAATCGATGGCAATTCTCTGGTTCACACGAAGTTAAGGTAGAGGAAGATGATATCCCATAAAACACTACAACTAGTGTTGAACATAGCTCCCAGGAAATCATAGAGCAGAATGAGGCAGAGTAGATAGATACATTGGCATCATCCAATGTAACAACACCTACCGTTCATGAGGAGCAGAATGTGAGGACTTCTTAGGAAAAATAAGCAAGTAAAATGACTATTGTACATTCCACTTCAACCTTTGATGGTTGGAAAAATGTAGGGAAAATGAAAGGCAGAAAAGTATAGAGTAGTGATCATTTGATGGTATGTTTTTATATTTTTTTTTAGTATGTACCTTTAGACATCTACAACATGTAATTTTTATTATTTTATAATGGAAATTAGGATTTTTCCTTTGGGAAAAAAAATTATACATACAAGGAAAGAAATAACCTTCTTTCACTATAAATCATCATGTCATTTGCACAAATTTGAATTTGAATGAGGAAGATGATAACCCAACCACCACACAAAATCCAGGTTTACACTATCCACTTAATAATTATTAACCTCCTTTCATTATAACTCATCATATCCTTTGCATATATTTAAATTTGAGTGAAAAAGATAATAACTTAACAACCAGAAAATCCCTTCGAAAACATCCACCTAATAAGTATTGATGGTTAAATTAAATTTGTAAAAAATTAGTTTAAATTTAAAGGTAAAACGTTTATCTGCCTAATAAATAAAATTATTCTATTTATAATAATTTTTTTCATAAACTATATAAAAATTAATAAAACATTAAATATCAATAAGAAAACGAAATTAGTGCGCGGAGCAGAGGATTCATAACCTTTGGTAGCTACGAGAATATTTCATGACCATTTTCATTTAAATCTTTTAAAGAATAGTCTTAGTCTTCATGTAGTAGACAATCTCATTGTACAGAGCTGTGTGGATTCGAATGGTCTTGTATGAATTTTAGTTGGATTTGAGTAGTGTTAAAAAATGTTAGTGGTGGAACATTTTGTTCGTCAACCACTGTAACAAATCAGAGAAACAAAAAGCAATTTATCAAAACATGCGTAGCTACATTTTCTAAGAGCCTGTAATTAAATGTTTTAGCATGTAAAAGCCGTCAATTTTGACTGGTGAAATGACTTTGAGAATTCAACTGGATGTAAGGGTTTCAGGTTGACCAGACCACTAGGAAAGCAATAGCAATATAGAAAGAGAGGTGAACTCCTTGAGAATTAAATGTTTTAGCATGTAAAAGCCGTCAATTTTGACCGGTGAAATGACTTTGAGAATTCAACTGGATGTAAGGGTTTCAGGTTGACCAGACCACTGGGAAAGCAATAGCAATATCGAAAGAGATGTGAACTCCTTGAGAATTAAATGTTTTAGCATGTAAAAGCCGTCAATTTTGACTGGTGAAACGACTTTGAGAATTCAACTGGATGTAAGGGTTTCAGGTTGACCAGACCACTGGGAAAGCAATAGCAATATAGAAAGAGACGTGAACTCCTTGAGGCTTCCATGTTTCAAGGTATGACCAGACAAGTGGGAGAGGTATGCCATTACCTCTGACCGGTCCAAGCTTCTAGATGGGTAATCTAATCGTACAAATATTTCACTTGAAGTGGTTGATTAAGGCATCATTCAAGCATTCTGGATTTGTTTCCCTGACTTCACCGGGGCAATGTTTCAACTTTCTAAATGCGAAGGAAAAATAACCGTCATTCTAGCGTAGTTTATTTTTAAAATTTTATATTTCTCATATATTTAGAAGGATCAATTTTATAATTCTTAAATATTTAGAAAGATCAAAGTTTTCCAAACTGATTTTTTTATTTTTTTAAATTTTAAAAATAAAAGCTTGATTTTTATGACGTTCATTGGTCTCTCAAAGTAACTTATTGAGGTCTATATTTAGTGAATTTATAAAAATATATTTTTGAGTTAAAATAAGGCAGGTCACTATATTTTTGTGGTAAGAGTGGTGTAAGGTAAAGAGCGGTACTTGATCAAGAGTTATATAAGAATGTAGAATTAAAATTATTATATTTATAATGCTATATTGAAAAGTAAAATAGTTTAAAAAGAGAATTTTACATTTTTTATCATTTGTAAAATATATTAAAATAAAAATGATAAAGGAAATTTTTTATTAAATAAATATACTATTTAACAAGAGTGTAATACTCAGTGTAATACTCGTGATAATTTTATGAAATTTATTTCAAAGTTAAATGGTCATTAAAAATTTCAATGAATCATATTTTTTTCATGAGTGAAAAAAGAAATTTGTATTTTTCATCATTAATAAAATAGATATAATAAACCAAATAATTTATTAAGTAAATAACTTATTCAATAACATTATAATAGATTTGACGCTCTAGCTATTTATATTGTGGTTGGATTTATTTTTCAGATCCATCTCATTGATATTGATAGTATAGTTAGTTTTGGGATCCATCTCATTAATATTGATTGTATGAACGTTTCTAGCCAACCTCTATGGTTTGTGATAAGGATATATCAAGATGATAATCAATCACAAAAATTGGTTCTAAAAATAGATATAATCATTATCAATGGGATGGATCTCGGGAAATAACTCTATACACAACATTATAATAGACATGATAGTTTTATGAAATCTATTTTAGAATTAAAAGAGTGACAAAACATTAAAAAAATCATATATATATATATAATTTTAATATGAACTTAATTCCATCTTGGTTTGTACAAAACATCGCTAATAAAGAAATAGAGACACAATTATTTTCTAAATTATAATGCCATTAATTAAAAAGGGTTAAAAATATAATTTTAATTTTTAAAATAAATAAAATATAAAAAGAATATTTATGAAATTAATTAATTGTATTTAGTTATATTTCGTATATAAAAAGGTTCTGTATGTGTTTTTCCTTTGAATTCCAACTTTTTCTATGAATCACACTTTGGTAATTTTGATTTGGTCATATATTTGAGAGTACGCACTCAAGAAGATGTGAGTAGATGTTAGAGCTATATGTTCAACACTTTCGATATAACAAAACATTTTTTAGCAAAACATATCTCAAATTTTACTATAAATATTCCTATAACATTTCTAATTACATGTCCATTTCTATACCTCTTCAGACTAGTTGCCAAAACCTGTACTGATAATTCATTTCACTCTCATCTTAATAACATCTCCCATAATATCCAGTTTACAATGGAAATTGAGTCAAACAAATCTCCTCCTTTCTTAGATTTCCTTGTTTCCAGCCTCTTCAATGGCTACCTCTCCCATCAATTCCATAGAAAAAAGACTCATACTGACTGTTATCTCTCACCCTCCCTTACATTAAGGGAACCATTGATCTTATTTCCAATATTTTTGCCAAGAAGAAAATAGAAACCATATTCAAACCTCACAAAAACCTCAGGCAATTTTTCTAATTTACCAAAGACATATCCGATTCTATGCTAGGAGCAAGGGTCTTTAAGATTCCTTATTCATGCGGTAAATCATACATTGGCCAAATGGGTTATCCTTTCAAATACTGTTTCAAGGAAGAGATAGCTGACACCAACCATAACCATTATTCTAACTCTTCCATAGTTAAATATCGAAAATTTTCGGTAAAAATCACATATAAGAAATTTGTGTCGACGCGTTTCGAACCAGCCAGTGTGGTTGATGAATATAAAAAATTAGGCTCTGCACCTTTCTACAACTCCAATATCATTTGTAAAGCTCTTGATATAGAGAAGAACCCTAATAACTTTAATAGGGGGGTGGTTACATGCAAGTCTCCCATCATCCACCATCTTACCCTTTGAGTCTTGACCCTATCGGTATTTTTATCCCCTCTCTTTTCTCCCTCATCTGATCCTTTCATTTATTATTTATCTCTCTCCTAATAGTCTCCTAATAGTTCAATCATTGTCAATTATAGAATTAAGTCGATCCCTATAGCCTTTTAGCCTTTTATTTATTTTAATTTATCATATTCATTACTAGAAGAGGTTTATGCTAACCCCATCCGCCATCATATATTATAAATTTATCTTCATTTCAAGTACTTTATCATAGAAATCTCAACTAAATTTATACCTTGAATTGTTTTTCATTAATTTATATAATTTATATAATTTATTTATATTACAAGTCAATTCCAACGAATTGATCTTAAAGTTGTGGTCATTATTTTATACAATTCAGTTATTTTTGTTATTAATTTTATTAATCCAATACAAACTATCTAACACTCTTAATACTTGTTATCCATTTTCATCTCATTTTTCCCTCTTGTTGCTCAAAATTGATATTTAATTCCCAAATCTAATAGTAAAGAAATCTCATTTAAATTATTCTTTTCAAATATTAGTCATTTTGTCAAATATTACTATTTTTTTTTTTTTTATCGTTATCCATCCTCCAAAATATCACACTTCTATATCGTACTCTTAATTCTTTTTATCCATTTTCATCTCATTTTTCCCTCTTGTTAGTCAAAATTGATATTTGATTCCCAAATCTAATAGTAAAAAAATCTCGTTTAAATTACTGGTTTCAAATATTAGTCATTTTGTTAAATATTACTATTCTATTTTTTTTTTATCGTTATCCATCCTCCAAAATATCACACATCTATAATGTTCTATTCCGAAATTCTCTACTAATAAAATCACATTATTTTTTAGTACATCTTTTTCGAATATAATTATATGAACTCTTTCTAGGTAAAAAAAAAAACCTTTCTAAAATGAAAATATGGTTTAAAAATAATAACAACATTCTTACTTAGTAAAAATTACATAGTTTAAAGCAATTATTGGTATTGTGAATTACCACTATATCATGTCCGAATATATATTTTAGGTGAAAAAAATTAAATATCATATTATGTAACAATTTATTATTGATGATGATAATCATGATGGTTAACGTCCACTGAGACCAATCTTTGGTCTATCGGACCTAAAGAAAAGAGTTATTTAATTTTATTTAAGTTTTTATTCGTATGCTCAAAAAGCTTGGAGAGAAGCCTCCCGAGCTCACTATAATTTTGACATCTTAAAAGGCTAGGAAGGTCAATATTGCAACAAAGATTATGAAATTGAGCTCTAATGTGGTTGTATGCGGGCACTCTAAGAGGAAGTCATTTTCATCATCGATGTTCATATTCTCACAAAGATGGCAGATCATTTCTATCCATGGTGTTTTAGGAACTTTCCAACGACTTGTTTCACTATGGAACTCATGAGAGTTTGTTCTAATCCTGGATATATTAATTTTATTCTTTGAGCTAGTTAAAACAGAGAGATACTTTTGATCTTCTAAGGTGGGTTTGATGACCTCCTTATAATACCTTAATTTAGTTTTCGCTACTAGATCTTTCTCACACCACATTTTTTCTTTGAACTTAGAAGTAACAATTTTTTAAATGCTATTGATGTTTTACAATGCAACATTCTTGTCAATCTCCCAATGGTTTAACCAGGCCCTGGTGTATTTATACCATCCTCGTTTAAGCCTTAAGTGGTTTTGGCTGGAATTTAAAGCTAGCTTAGGAAGTCTATGGTCTCCTATGTTATTGAGTTTGAGCTTGAGCTTGTACAACAGAAGCCTAGTCATAGCTATACTCTCGATAGGGGAAAGACCCACTTCTAGAAGGAGAATAGGATAAGATTTATTGCTTTCAATTTTAAGGTTATACGTTATAAAACGCTTCTGTATTTGCTCAATCTTTCTCCAGGATTCTCTGAAGATGCTGCAACCCCAAACTTCACATCCATATAAGATAACAGGAGTGACTAAAGTTTCAAAGAGGAACTTCTTTCTATCCTACATTATGAGGTTTTCCATTTTACAAACTATTGATTTTATGTGAAAAAGAAAACATTTATTATTATACTCAAGAAAATTCTTAGTTTATTACTTTTATAAAATTATTTACGACCTTCTATTCTAAAGTAGTTAATACTTATTTTAAAATTTTGATATCAAATTTTATTATAAAATACCTAATAGAATATTTAAGTAAAAAATAATAAAATAATAAAAATATTACATAAATTCATTATTATTGATATTTTTTTAAGGGACAAGCTTTTATAAGATTAATGTCAATAGAGTATAATTGAATAAAGTCACGAAAATACTGAAATAACATGGAATTTGATTTAAAAATTAAAAACAAAACCACGAATCTTATTAATAAAGCTAGAATATAAACATAATAAAATTTTAAATTTACATCATTAATTCATAACATTGTCGACATCCTACTAAATCCATTTCAAAATATTACATTACTTTTAACAACTATATTTAGTTAAAAATTTAATAGATATTTAACTATATTGCAATTTTAAGAAGAACTCTCGATATTCTACAACTAACTAATAAAAATATATAGAATTCGTTTTTATAACATAAATAAAAAGATATATAAAAATCATATATCACAAAAATCCATATGACCCATGGTTTTATATTATTCATTAATTATAAATATAAATAATATAAATAAAAAACAATTATGTGTATTTATATTATGTTTTTTTTATATATAAAAAAATATATTTAAAAAAGTTATTTATATGAAGATGATTTTATATATGAGAGAAGTTATATAAATTAAATGATATATAAATCTTATGAGACATTAATCATTATCAAGTATCAAAACATTTACCTTAAAACATATGAGAAATAGTTAAATATAAAATAAAAAATCATCAAAGTTAGCTAAATTATAATTTTATTTAAAATTATTATTATTTATTATTGTTATTAATTATGAAAAGAAGTCTACATAATTGAAGGACCTCTACATTTAAAAAAATATATAATAATATTGTTAATATATTGTGTTACATGATGTGTCAATACTATGGCTTATGAATATTATATGTCGAAAAAAACTATAATTCACATTATATAGCAATTGTTTATGGAACATTTTCTTAATTAATCAATATAATTAAAAGTGTAATAAGGGAATAAACACATTTAATATAAAATCTCAAATTTTAATTTTTGACGATTATTAAAATTTTTTTAGAATATATCTTAAATTTCAAATCCTTGCCATCCATGTAATAACTAATAAAAATTAAATTAAAATTATAAAAAACACACACCTATGTACATCAAAAATAAAGCTAGAACAACCACATTAGTAAATGTAGTTGATATACACTGGATCAATGTCATTTTCAAATGTCCATCAACCTATAAAAAGTGGAAAATGATTTGGATTGGTGTATATCAACCACATTTAATAATGGGTTTATGCTAGTGGATGACTCATAAGCATGGGAGAAATAATTAATATTTATTAATAGTATTACTAATGTTATTGATATTATTGATATTATTAATACTCAACTTTACTAATACTATTATTATAAAATATTAAACCTTATTCATTATAATTGAATATGGTGGAGTTACATTATTGAGAACAACTATGGGTGAACAAGGTTGACTATTGTTTAATATGGTAGACAAAATGTTCACCAATTTTGATAATGGCTAACTATTTAAGTATTGATTATAAAACTTGATTTTCTTTCACAATGTTTGACTAATGTGGTTAACTATGTTTGATTATTAATATAAATCAATAAAATATTAATAGGATATTATGTTTTACCATATTCTAGCATGGTTGAGCATGAAAATGACCATGGTTGAACATGGTTGACGATGGTTAACCATGGTTGACCATGGTTATCTTGGTTGACCATTGTTAATCATGGTTTATCATGGTTTACCATAGTTGACCTTGGTTGAAAAATCTAACCATGTTGATATTAGATGACCTTGGTTGACCATGTTTGATCATGCTTCATCATGGTCAACCATGGCTAACCTTGGTTGACCATTCCAACTATGTTGATGTTGGACGACCATGGTTGATCATGATCAGTCATGGTTGACATTTTTTCACCATGATTTATCATTGGTTGACCATGGATGACCATAATTGTTCATGGATGACCTTTCTTGACGATTCTAACCATTTTTATGTTGGACGACCACGATTGACCATAGAGAGCTTCATGCACCATTATGTTAGAGTATGTTTAACTAATAGTTAAATTTGTTGCAATATGATTTTCCAAGTTTGACAAATGTAGCTGACATTGTCTAGTTATTAATATCAATCAACAATATTAAAATTCGATAATTTTGACCAAATTTTAAGAGTGTTTATTGTCAAAAATAATTGAACAGAGTGTATAACATTTCTAAATGTGGTTGAATAATTTGGTGATGGTCAAGTTACGTTGACTAAGAAAAAATTTGAGTAAGTAAGTTTGATTATTGTTAAATATGTTAAACATATTATTTACCAATTTTTATCATGATTAATTATTTAAACATTGGCTATAAATGTTTAATTTGATTGACTATGTTGAAATAATGTGGTTTTCTATCTTTTATTATTAATATAAATCAATAATATGAATAGTATAAACACCAAAAAATCATACACTCCCACATTAGATATTTTTCAGCAAAAGGTACAAATCAAGATTTTCCACTCGAATACATCATGGAAAGAGTAAAAATATAAATTTTCCTAAGGTTATAAGAGAAAAAATTTGACCGTGCACTAGAAGAAAGGCAGAAATGCGGGACCACATGGATTTTTCTTCGAAATCCATGCAGTCAAAGGAATGGTGAACTGAGCATTTCGGGACCACTTCCCACACTTGGGGAGGGGATTCCCTAACATGGTTAGTCAAGGACAACCGACTTGAGGTCACCCTGAGGATATGTAGCCCTCAATGGAATCAGATTTTCCTACACTTGGGTAAATATCCATCTTGAACAAAGGGAGGGAATATGGGTCCAAATTTTCTATATAAACAAGCCATGGGAAAAGAAAAACATGAGACATTGTTATGCCAACAAAATTTCTATCAGATAAAAACCACATTTCATTGTTGAAGTAAAGGAAGTGAGAGAATTAGCATGTTGGTGATATTTCTTCTAAGCTATCCAACATCTTAATGAGAGAATAAGAGTCCACCATTGAAGAGTCTTCACAATTCTTTTGAGAGAGAGGAAAATATTTCAAAAGAGACAAAGAAAGGGACCTCCTTGCTGAGGGTATTTGAGAGCCATAGCTCAAAGGATTCTCTACAAGTTTTCTTCAGTATTCTATTATATTCTTCTACCACCAAAAATCAATAAATGGATTCCTTCTCCATTATTATATTGACTTGTCCCTCATTTTATCATTTTTTGTACTTTTCACTTATGTTCAAGTTCATGTTTGTAGATGCATTTTTTTCACTATTTGCAATGTTTTGTTTTGTTTAAGTATATACACTAGCAACACCAATTATCTCTATGATACTTTGTAGGGAACAACCAATTGTAAAGGAGGTGTTATTTGGTATTCCATTGCCACATAAATAGTAACACATAATTGGCGAACCCATTGGTTTCTTTTATTTTTTCTAATGGTTTTTTTGGAGGACCTCCTCTTTGCATAACCATATTTCTAGGCACTCAGTACCTCTCTGGAATTTTTTTGGGACCCCTAGGACCTATTATGAGCCTTAGAATGTGAATTTTAATTCTATGTTCTCGCCCACACGTATTTTTCTTGCGACACGTTTGTGTTGGAAAAACACACGCGATCACAATAAATCAAGAAAAATACTAGTGTTTTCATTTTTTCAGGAGATTGGCAGCCTTTAGTGAATTTCATTCACCTATGCATTGTGTTGTTCTCTCTTTAGTTTGCTTGATTTCTGTGCTAACCATAATTAGTGGAGAAATTAGAGTATTTTTTTTATTTATATTTTCAAGAACACACATAGTTTAATTAGGGAGAAGAGTAAGTGGACGAATTCCACACATTTTTTTCAAAAAAAATTTCGAATGTTTCCGCAAATCACGTAGTTCATGTAGTAAAGGAGTAAGTGACCCATCATCCACAAATCTTGCTACTAAAAAACTATTTTTATTTTCATTCTTTTGGTACGAGGGCCAAGTGTTAGTATAGAAAGAAGGTAATATCTACTTATCTTGTGCCTTTAGGTGAACCTGGGTTTGCATATGAACGCTTTCTCAAAGCATTTGGATTCCCCATCTCCATTTAGTTCCACATAGTGTAATAGGAAAGAGTGTAAGCTGACCATTATCCACACATCCTTTCTCTTTTCATGCAATGAAAAATCAACACTTAGTGTAATTAAAGGGATATAGTAAAGCATCATCGCATATCGACATATTATGACACTTTGTATGTGCACCTTGCCACACACTGAGAATTTTTAAGCTTCGTACAAGAAAGCATTATGTGCTCAGATATTTTTGCGCGTACCTTACCTTTTCTTACTAATTCACACCCTAAGAAAAGTCAAGACAATTAAAAATAACCATAACTTGAACTAACTAAGTCTCCCGACAACGGTCATAAAAGAACTAATAGTTTAGGTTAGGACCATTGGGTGTAGGTATCCCATAAGATACCATGCTAGTTTTACATATATGAAACATAGAAATTGACTTATAGGGTGCTTAAAATCATTCAATAATCCCATAGAAAATAATGCCTGAGCATAAGAGAGGCCTGATTCAAAAAGGGTTTGGCTTAGGTTCAGTACATGTGGTACTCTTTGGGGCTACAAGACCCATTTAGTGCTTAGCACTAGTAAATGAATACCAAGAAGTTAAATAATCGAATTCTCATGAGGGAAAAAGTTACCTTAGTGGCCAAAATTTAGGGCATCCTTTCCCAATAGGTGATAGTGTGGGCAATACTTGATCCTCATTCCCATTACCTTCTTTGATTCTTCGATTGTTGGAAGGTGTCACTAGTTCTTTTAGGATGTTTCCTCATCACCCATTAAGAGATATCTACAAAAAGGCGAGTTACTTTGAGAGTGGCAAGGACAATCATGTCTACATAGGATTTTTTATCATATGCAAAAAAACATTTTATTCTTGATCTATCACATTGGTTAATTGAAAGGAAAATTAACTTTCCATTTTTGCTTTGTTTTATATATGTGATTAAATTGCATTGATATAGATCTTTCGCCCTGATAAAATAAAAAGTAATTTACACACTAATCGACACCATAGGGGACCGCATGGTGCCCCATAGATGTAATTGTTTCTTAAACCTCCCCCCACTACATGGATTGTGTCATTCCCCCTTCGATTTAGGCATAAAATACATCACACCTCCAATATTATAGGATCTTCCTTTATCATGAAAAATTTTCTCAGGACCCCTCCTCGACAAAATACCCCTTTCACAACTCTGCAAACGTCACTAATCACTACCACTTTTCGGAGCCCACATACAACTGCTCTGAATAGCTCTAGGATAACCCTCTAGGGTAGTCCTCCTTCGGCCTTCGCATACAAGACCCCTTTGCATATATTTGTTGAAAATCATTTCCTAATGGTGCATAACTCACAAATACCTTTGTTAGCATATTTAAATTTACCAAATTTAAGTAATATAATGAATGACCTAATTATGTGTGGCCTTAATTGGCCAGATATTCCCAACAATTTCCCATCATGAATTCCAAAATTTCAAGGAAAGCAAGGGGAAGACCCAGGGAACCCTGTCATGACATTTCACATGTGGTGTTCATTGAATTGTATTATAAACAATACTATTAGGCTATAACTATTTCAAAAATCCCTTACAGGACCAACAACGAAGTGGTATGTTCATGAGCATTCTGTGTCACATGGAAGCTTTAGTTCCCTAGCTACAACATTCCTCCCATTCTTCTAGCTACCAATTCGGCACGACGCAGGACTGGAACTTCTCACCCACTTCAAACAAACACCAGCCATACACATATCAGAAAATATCCATGAATGGCGGAAACTTCATAGGTTGTGTAAAGTCCATTTTGAAGATAAAGTCCTCTTGACCTTATCATTGAGATATCTCACATCATAATTTCAAAATATGTGGAAAATTCATCCCCACACTGTGAGGAATTAGCCATTAGCAATGCTCAACAACTAGAGATTATATACATCCAAGATAGATATATATATCATGTTCTTCTAGACTCCCCATGCCTATAAACTTATATAGAGATAGCAGGAACATCTAATGTTGACAATGGATTGATAGGGTCCTTAACCCAATATCAACCCATTAACAGTTACAAATATTGTGGTTATTCGTTAATTTTTCAATCATTTGATATTACGCAAAACGTACCACATATAGGATACTACCCAAGTTAGCCGACACCCTTCCAAAATGCGACTAGCAGGGTAACTAATAGCATCCCCGATAGGGAGGACCATACCCTCCCCCTCAGAGGAAAAAATACTCATCTAGGAACTTCAACATAATATCTACATCCCAGAATGCATGCACCAATTAGGTACAAGGAAGCCAATACTCTCGTTTTCAGGCACAAAAAAAAAAAAAATCCCACCAGTGTAAAATAATCCATGGGTTATTTTAGTGAAACCCTCCCAGGCTAAAAAAAAATCGTCATTTGACCAGGGGAATACAAAAAACCCCCCTAATGTTTCTAAGAAAAAACCATAGAGAAATCCAAAGGGAGATCTTAGACATCGGGACAAAAATCAAAAGCGACCCCTTTGAATATAGTTTGGGGGTGACCCCAGATGAAATCAGAACTAGGAATAAACCAACAACAACTCTCAAAGTAAAAATAAGACTACTAGTCTAAGAACAAATCATTCTTGTGCCATATCTGGGTAATTCATTCATTATACCCACCACTGTTCTCAGCTCCCTCACTTGAAAATAATTAAGGTTAATAGGGGAAAAGGAGGGAAAAAACAAGAAACTGGAGTAATGTAGGAACCTTCCCCCCATATTGGAGTGGTTAATTTTCAACAACATCAACCAAACCAGAAAAAAAATAAGGGACAGAACAATCATAACAACTCTAGTCACAATATTTGCATGGCAGGAGAAGACATTCTCCTACAAACGTGAAATAGAAATTATGAAGCTCATCGAGAGACGAACCCATCTGCTTCAAGCATGAACATGCCTATAGCACCATTGACTATTCCTCGAATACCTATAAAACCTATTCCTAAAATGGTAAAATGTCCCTTGAGGTGCACAAGACATAATTCAAAATTTTTTTATAGCTACAACATAGTTGATGATTTTTCTCAATCTTCTTTAGCTATGTCAACATTAAAATTCTTGCAATCTTGGCCAGTCCAATAGAAAGCCCTCATTTCCGCATTTTATGCGATCGACCCTTCTGATTATTGCTTAATGGTTTTTGAACTAGTCAAAGAGAGCCCAACACTCCCTTCACTAGTCACCTTTAAAATCCTTTTTTCAATCTAGAACATCATCATTCATCATTGCATCATGCATGAAGGAGTGTCCACATGTATCATGTCAAAAACGGTTTGATAGAAGCTAGGATCTCCAAAACTCAAAACATCCGACATCACGCTTATATCATATGATGAGTGCAATTCTGCCCCTGTACGTCTATCTCAAGATGTACTAGTACATATCATTGGCAATACTGTGCTCATCGACATTCAAATATTAGATGAAGAGTTGGAGTATAACATCCTTCTTGCATGAAGATATATGTACAAAATGACTACTATAGCATCCCCCTTATTCAGAGTAATGATTGTTTCCCATGAAGGGAAAGTTGTTACTATCGACTACTTCACATATTATGAGAAGAATTGAGTAACCTCCCTTGACGACGTTCTACCATAGGTATATTCCTCTACCGAATGAATTACAACATACACAGAGTTCGCTCTCGATTAATTCAAACCATCCAACCTTCTTGAAACAGGCCTTGGAAAACCACTTATATTTCTAGGAGAAGTTCCAGTAACTATACCAGCTATAGTGTGGATGATGAGTTCATCAAACACCCAACCAAGTTAGGTACCATATCCCTACACAACGATTTTCGCCACTACCAACTCATCATTTCTCCCATATTCCATCGCTTGAACCCCCTTTTTATATCTCCCTCCTATTTTTTTCTCGTACCAAGTTGTGGAAACCCTTAAATTGTGAAACATGGCTCTCATGATACTGATATAGTATTTGGCCCTCCGACCATGTGAGGAAAATCTGGCCCTCACCTCTATAGGTGTCATTCCTTTTACCTCCAAAGAGGCCATCATAACTTAAGAAGCACCAGCAGTAACACCATTTGATGCCACTAAAAATGAGGAGAAAAAAGGGAAGAAGGTGGACACTCCTAAGTTTTCTAGGACACCTCCACCTTGTGCTTTATGTAATATATTTTGTCATCCTACCAACACTTTTCATGAATTATAGGAGTTAAAATATCTAATATATGCCGAAATTACAACCATAACCCCAACTCCACCTACCAGAGAAATGGTCAGAAATGTGCAAAATAAGGAATACGTAACAACCATGCATGCGCCATGTGGGTGGAATATGGGCATCATACACACCATTTTCTCAAAATACCTCGCTAAATAGATGAATTACATACACTTGTGCAATCCAATTCCCAGGATCCATCCGCAAGACCCATGAAGATAGGGGAAGATGCCTCTAATGCAATCTTGTATGTACGAGAAGAACCATCATTATATTCGTACCCACCACGCCCAACCCCAAGGAAAAAACAAGATAAACAAATGCTATATATCATGTCCGGGTATGCACCTTGTGTCATGAACCTGATCATTTGATCACTCTATGCCATTTAATCACTAGTACCTAGTGAACCATGCTTCCAAAAGAAACTTATCTAGACAAAAATGCCATAATTTTCAGATATGTGGAAGTAACCATCATTTTCAACATTTCCCCCACCTTTCTTGATTCTTCTCTATGTTAGAATTTCGGTTCATCAATGAAAAATATGACTTAGTGAGTTTATAATTGGAGCTTTTGGACAATACCACAACTCAAGGGAATGAAGAATCTAGGTCCATCTTGTGCATGTTTGAAAAAAAAAAAAACCAATAGAAACCCTCCTAACCTCCTTTCACCATCACCAACCTAGATATGGGAAGAATACCAAACGCCCCAAAAACACGTGGTCTAAACCGAACCTCGCAAGTGCCCTATGTGATAAACTCAACTACCTGGTAAACCAATGCTGAGAGTTGGCCAGGTTTGCTGATATTTTTTGCATCATAAACCCTATCCCCCAAATTTATCTCTCAAACAAAGAGAAAATTACTCACTTCTACCGATGCATATGCTCTCAATTTCATCACTCAAAGAAATGACAATATCTTCCACAATTGTAGGCACATATAGTAGTGTTAAACCAAAACACCTGAGGAAGCCATGTCACACTAAGACTAAGTCCCATAGATGGAAAGCACGTAAAAATTTCCTAACTCACGACCCCAACCAAGTATATTCATCTTACACCGTGAGTAGAATTTCCTCGCATACCATTTACTCATTGTGTACCTGCCCTATGTTCAACATCTACACCAATAGCTGTCATAGTACAGAAGCATGGACTATGTTACAAACATTTCAACTTCTTATCATTCATCTCCAATTTTGTATTGAGGATGACACATTTGCCCCTTGTACACAAAAATGGAGGTGTCAACTCTCATTCAATCTGTACAAACCAACCATTATGGAAATTCTTCCACCACCTAATGATGGTGACACACAATATCACATATGATTCATCTCATCATCCATGGGAACAATGATTCATGTTGTTTTCTCAACATTTTTTTTTGCGTCGACACTACTATAACTACTTTACCAGTAGTTATACCATCGACGGTGTAGACCCATATTATCTTTGCTTTGTCAAATTCACTTGGTTCTACAACATCAACCACTAAATAATATTGTTGCTTGTCAACCAATACTGTTAGGCCTGAACTCCTTCCTCACAGCCTTGTGCAAATATATTCTCCGCTAGATAATATTTTTCACTCAGATGAAGATATTCTATAGGCCATGATGGAACATGAATTTCCATAGGATGCGATGCACCATCATTGCTTTTTTCTACATAAAAAATCATTTGTGCATAGAAGCATACCAATGCATGATATTTGAGACATAGAATATAAATATTTCCTACTATAATGAAAGGTAGAGTGGTCCAAAAATACTATCCCAACACCCAATATGTTTGAGGAAGGAAACATGTCAAATATTTCACCTACCATTAAGCAGAATATTTTGAAAAAACCTACAAAGGTCTAAGAAATATCCCCGTGGGAAGCGTTCTCTCCAAAATAAGTAGCCTCATACACCTCCTTGTTAAAATAATATATGGATATTCTTGAATGGGATTACTCAAAGGTTCCAAGCATATGTTACACAATTATCGAACACCATATTGACACATGTCCTGACGCCCATCTCGTTTAGTAGAAAAAACATCAATTACACCCCTATAAGGTAGAAGCAATCAAATAAGAAATATATAAATTCCACAAGAATATTTTGTCTACCTGATCACTTACACATTTTGGGTTTATTACCTTGTACTCATCATGAGAAATTAGGGCACCATTCGTGCCTGTACCAATTTTCGAGATCTAAAAAAATCTTGTCCCAAGGAAAATTATCCCACACCATTCATCAACCAAGTCATAGATTCTTGTCTCGGTCATGAGGCCCTGTCCTTTATGAATGGATTATCTCAGTATAATCAGATCCATATTCACCACACAGATCGATATAAAAATGCATTTACCAACCCTTGGGGTACCTTCACATACCAAGTTATGCCCTTTTTCCTTAAAAATGTTGGCACCACCTTTAAGTAGGCCATGCAATACATAATTTCCTATTTGGAAAACGTCACAATATGATCCAAGATGTGTGCTGACCATTTGGAATGCCTCCGTCTACTTTTTCAACGATGTCGACAAGATAACCTACGGTTGAACCCTCTGAAGCGTGTGTTCTATGTTAACTCCGAAAGATTTCTATGATGCGTCATTTCCTAGCAAGGTATTAGAGTTGACCTACTCAAATTACAAGAAATCAAAGAGGTAACACCTTCAAAAACATTGAAGCAGTTACAAATATTGTAGGGTAAGGCCAACTTCTTAGGATTCTTTGTCCCTAAATATGCCACTTGCGCGTAGGGCTTTTTACATTTCCTTCATCAAGAAATTCCTCTCCAATGGGATGAACAAGCCCAAAAAGTGTTCAAAGCTTTGAAAGACACATTATCTTCAGCTCCTTTGATCAACCCACCCAACCAAAATAAGGATTACACCCTATATATATCTACATTAGATGTAGCCATTGTGGGGGTGCTAGTCCAAGAAAGACCACAAAATAGGGGACACATAATTTATTACATAAGCAAGAACATAGTCAAGCCTGCATTGAGCTATGAGCCACAAGAAAAAAAAACCTTATCCCTAGTACATGTAGTAAAAAATCTTAGACACTATATCATCCTTCGAACCACCACTGTTGTAGTGGCTATCAATCCCATGCGATATTTTCTGATTCACAGTATTATGAATCATAAATACACCTGATGGATAGTTATATTGCTAGAAATTGATTTGAAATTATTTTCCCATAAAAGATAAAAGGCACTCATCCTCGACGAATTCATCATGGATATCCCAGTAGAGGCCCAAGTATACCCAGTTAATGATGCACTAAAAGAGGAACACATTTTCTTAGTGTCAACGAAGGACCCTTGGTATGGAAATATCCTACTCTTCTTATGAACTCAAAATTTTAAGCCTGAGCTCAGTCGTGATGACCAAAGGTGCATATGCAATCACGGCCCCCCATACCTTATTTTAAGGGACGTGCTTTACCGATGAGGTGTCAACACCATCCTTCTTCAATGCCTCACTCACTACCAAGTCGATCATGTCCTAAATGAATGTAAAGGTAGGGATTATGATGACTACATCTCAGGGATGGCCATCGCTCAAAAAAATCCCAAGTAACGGTTACTCCTAGCCAACCATTTTTCACGACTACATCCAAGAAGTAAAGAGATGTGAAAATTTCCAACACTACGCTCATAAGGCACAATCCCCTCCAGCTCCCCTGTACCCTGTCATCATAGTAGATGCCTTTTTTAAGTTTCAAATACAATTCATGGCATGGAACCACACATCATCCCTAAACCACAAATACATAGGTTTGGACATCGAATATTTCACCAAATGGGCATAAGCCATGCCTACATACAAAAACACCACAGAAATTGTTGCATGGTTTTTCTTCAACCATGAC
The DNA here is from genome assembly GCA_034641835.2 of Pinus albicaulis. NCBI lineage: Eukaryota > Viridiplantae > Streptophyta > Pinopsida > Pinales > Pinaceae > Pinus > Pinus albicaulis. Next base: position 376,032,619 of record CM076582.1, read on the forward strand.
ATCACACGGTTTAGTGTCCCTAAGGAATTGGCATCAGATCAAGGGAAAAATTTCAAAAAAAAATTCAGGGAATTGTCCCAACAACATGGTTTTTCTCACAAGTTTGCATCACCATACTACCCCCAACCTAATGGTCAGGTATAAGTATTCAATAAATTACTTTAAAAATGTTTCAAAGCATGGTGAACAATCAAAAAACTAATTGGAACCACATGGTGTTCTCATCCCTATGGGTATATCACACATTGGTTAAAGAGTTAACAGGGTTCACACCCTTCCAATTAATCTTCAGGGTGGAGGTCGTGCTTCCCATTGAACATGAAATTCAAACCCTTCATTCAGCCATTGAACCTATCACTGATACTAAAACCCTAGAGAAAATGTTGGTACAGTTAGAACTAGTCAAATAAGTTCCACAATAATCTCTCCAACATAACAAAGCCAACAAGAAAAGGGTAAAACTGTCTTTTGACCACAACATCACCCCTCGATCATTTACCGAGGGAGAATTATTCATATTCTATGATATCGCCCAAGAATATTTATGATCTAAGAAGTTAAATACATTATGGAAGGGTCCATACATTTCCAAAAATTTCCTCCTTACTAGAGCTTACATTTTGTGATAGCCCAATGCGACATGCCTAAAAAATCCCATCCATGGACTATACCTCAAAAAATTTCACCCATAAAGGCAGGTCCTTAGTATTGTAGAATAAGTGTGTATTCACCATAACTATTTATGATGATCACCTCATCATGGTATTATTCTTAAAAGTTCTATGATATTGTGTCGCATATGGATCATCCCCCAATCTATCATTATGTATTTTCTTATGGTGCCTCTCAATGGTTGCAAAACCTTGTTGCTTCTTCCTAGGCCATATACTCTAATGACTAGTCACCGTACCACTCTTATGGACTTTTTATTGGTTAAACCACCAAAAATTAAGTTGAATATGATGTTTTCATAGGAATTTTAATGTACTCCTCACTCCAAGGCATCCACCATCTACATGTCTTCCTTGATTCCCATCTACTTGTATCATAGTTTAAACCAAACCTTTCAAGGTCGTGATCCATTCCTCTTTAGGAAATACCTAGATGCATAAATATTATCTTGAAGCATTGATCACATTACATTTACAAATATACCAAGAGATCAAAATCATGTAGCTGATTGCATAGCTAACCAAATCCAATACTAGGAAGCATCACATAGATCGCATCGACCATAAAATCATAAAATCCATAATATACATAAAAAAAATGAAAAAAATAATAAAAATATACATTTACACATCATAACATCCATCAAAATACATCTCGCATATATATATCAAAAAATATTTGTATGTCCCATTTATAGAAAAAATGATTCCACTGGCTCATCAAGAAAAAATTATATCATCAAAAATACAGGGGCGCATCCTCATAATGGAATTTTTCCTTGGTACATACATAAAAAAATTCCAAGGCTGAGCCCCTCCATCTTGGTCTCGTGCCAGGAAAAATGACAGCACTAGGAGCCACAATTGGGCGAGTTTTGGCCACCGAAAAGGATACATACCACAATGTTGGATGATGTGCCTGCTCATGAGCCATCATTATCTCCATGACAGTCCCTGCTAAGTGATCATAGACCCCTTGTGGGCATTCCCCTAGTAAAGGCATCCACCATGACCTAAGTGTCGCGATAGTCACGCGATTGTGTGTCCAATGCAGCCAACTGAGCCTCTGCTTCCTCACAATGATGACACCATCCCTTGACATCCCTATCTATTGCAGCACTACCACCATTCCTGAAGGGTCCACAAATGCTCCATAACCAGTCGCAAATGTGTACGATTAGGCATTACAAGCATGCATCTTGAACCCACACAGGCATGTGCATCATGCATCTATTTGATGAACATGTGTGTTTTTCACGTGCGCGTTCAATATTAATCCATGTCGACCACCATGGACGATCGACACACATGTTCTTCACACAAACATGTTAACGACACATATGTGCTTCACACAGATGTGAATTTGACATGCCTAAGGGACACTTATGTTCGATATCAATGCATAAATCTCATGTCTTTACGCGGTGACCATATTAGTCATTTTGAGTCACTTGTGTGGTCTCTCAAAAATAAACCTAAAAGGTCGTACATGGGACACCTATATGGCCTACCTACACTACAACTAGGAAAAATGAAAAGTGTAGGGTACCAAATCCTACTTGGATCTCCCAATGTGCATCCTAGTTTTTTTGCCTAACCAAAATGATAAGAAATTACTTGAAAATACCCTCTGACCTCTCAAGCTCAACTGTAATACAAATGAATTGAAAATGGGCGCTTTTTGGCCAATATATCGTCTTTTTTTCCATTTTCTAGATTCCATAACCACAGCTCAGGACCTCCATTTTAAAAAAAACAAGAGACATAAGGATCTATACCACACCATTTACATCAAGGAACTTTTCGCTCTAGTTATTACCAAAACTCATTTTTGGACCCATCGCATGTCCCAAACTTCATTTCAGGTACGCATTCTCTTGTTTTGTAACTCATATCATCAAATATTATTTATATGTTTTAAAAATATATTTTCAGTTGTGTTACTAGCCACAGATATTGTAGGTATATCAGAAACACCATGCTTTTACCAAAACCCTAACAAAAAAATACTATAGAGGGTATCATTCACCACTCAGCAGGATAGGCTTCCTTTTAAGTTTTTCATATCCTGATGTCATTTCTCCAAAGTGCACCCTAGGGTCCATGATTTCTACCATGTTTTTTACCACCTCACCATGCATATGATAAACACCAACATCGGTCGATAGAGCCTTCCCACCCATGGATCCCTTCATATTCATAGACCCCCATCCATTATCAAGATCCCTTACCAACCACTCTGATTCTAGAACAACCTCATTTATATGCCTTGATGATCAACATCGTTCTTCTTCATTCATCACCTATTAAAACCCACTCCTGAGCCACCACCAATATTTTACGATAGATCAAACATGATGCATTACTACGTTCCATATTTGGCTTATCAAACCCCTATTAATATATACCATGTTTGTCACTTCATCCAGCTCATCACCCCCACACCAACACTAACTACTGGGGCCCCCACCATCAGTAAAAGAATACCATCCTCTTATCATTATGTAGAACCGAGACATGTTATTCAAGCACCCCTCTTCGTGTTTGTACATCCAAAAAACCTTTATATTCTTTTGGCAAGTGTACATATATATTTTTTTGGGAAAAAAACTCCCACCAATATTTTTAGATTTCATACCTAGTGGCAGTTTCTAGTCACCCTTGGTCGGGGCTTTTACATTTTTCACCAATCCCTATCACATCAGTTAGAACATACTTACGCACACCCTGGATGTCAAACCGAATCCAAGGCTACCCCTATCAGAATTTGTTTTTAGTGTCGCCACTGGAATTATAGTTCTAACCTCAATCTAGTTCTTCATAACCATTATCCAAATATCCTTATCAAGCCTTGTTAACCCACAATGCTACAATATGCTTCACTAGAAACCTTGATTCATTGTATCAACACTTTTTGGATGGTTGATGTTTATTTCCTGTCAACTTCACCAATCATATTCCGAGATTGAGGTAGTACCTTGGATATATTCCTCCTTTAAGGAACATCCTCAAGTGGTACAATGGGAATCAACATTTCCCATTGATGTCAGTGATCCCCCTGAAATTTGAAATCGGCAATAGTTTTCATGTGAAGCTGGTATCATACTTCATAGTTGTTGTAGCTCTGCCATTTAGTCTAACACCCATGTATTAGTAAGAATATATTTCAAAAATTTTTAAGGCACAAAGAACGGGAGGGTCCCAAAGTAGAATACCCAAGCATACATTAGCACCTCACTTAAAAATTCCTTTAGCTAGACGATGCATGGGGGCACCAAATTGATTCTATTTTTTAAAAGTAAATTTCCCTTAGGGGCCTCAGTAGTTATCATCACCAACCAAGGAAATGTCACTTACAATGTGACATGACAGAACCAGTAGTTGTCATATTGTATTAACTATTCATCATAACGAGCATGGGAAATTCCCACCTCGTAGAAATATTTCTTATTTTCTCACTCAGGTTTCCTACAGAGAATGGTTACCCTTTCTCCTCACCTAAGGGGTCCCTCTACTCATCTCCACAACAAGTTATTCTCTCTCTATCTTTCAAATATGTTACAAATAATCTGAGTCATAACATAAAGATGTGATGTATTTTGGCTATACATTTGCTCCTATACCTCATACATCAGGGGGAACTATTAACACCAGAAAATCATACACTAAAAAGAAAAATAGATATTTTTCAGCAAAAGGTACAAATCAAGATTTTCTAGCTAAAGACATCATGGAAAAAATAAAAATAAAATTTTTTCCTAGGTTATAAGAGGAAATTTTTGACTGCAGACCAAAAGAAAGGCATAAATGTGCAACCACATGGTTTTTTCTTCGAAAGATGCATAGTAAAAGGAAGGGTGAACTCAACATTTTGGGACCACTTCCAACACTTGGGGAGGGGATTCCCTAACATGGCTACTCAAGAACAATCGACTTAAGGTCACCCTGAAGATATGAATCCCTTAATGGAATAATCTTCTCCTAATATTGGGTCACCATCACTCTTGAACCAAGGGAGGGAAGATGGGTTCAAAATTTTCTATATAAACAATCGATGGAAAGAGAAAAAGATGAGACATTGTTATGTTGGCCAAATTGCTACTAGAGCAACACCACATTTCATTGCGAAGAAAAGGAAGTTAGTGCACTAAAATGTAGGTCATATTGCTTCTAACCAAACCAACATCTTAGCGAGAGCATAAGAGTCCACCATTGGAGAGTCTTCACAGTCCTTGTGTGAGAGAGGATAATATTGCAAAGAGAATGAGGAAATGAACCTCTTTGCTGAGGGTATTTGAGCACCATAGCTCAAATGATTCGCTGCAAGTACTTTTAAGTATTCTATTGTATTCTTCTATTGCCAGCAACCAATAAAGGGAGACATTCTTCATTATTTTGTTGACTTGTTGCTCCATTGAACATTGTTTGTATTTGTCTCTTTTTTTAAGTTCATGTTTTTAGATGCATTGTTTTCACTATTTGTAATGCTTTATTTTTTTTATTTTGTCCACTAACAACACCAATTATGTTTCTAATCCTTTGCAGGGAACAACCAACTCTTAAGGAGTTGTTATTTTGTACTCCATTTCCACAAAAATACTAACACAAATAGAAAAAATATGTTTGGGTATGGTTAGTTATGGTTCACCATAGTTGATAAAGCTCAACTGTGGGTCAAATGTATTCACCAATTTTAACAATGTTGATGTTGGATTACTTGGCTAACCTTGGTTTATCATTGGTCCACTAAGATTAATCATGCTTGATCATGTTTGGCCATAATTGACCATTTTAACCATGTTGATTTTGGATGCCCTTGGTTGACCATGGTTCTGTGACCATTACGATTGACTATGTTTGAATAATGGTTGACTTTGTTTGGCTATGTTTGAATAATAATGTTGATTATGTGTGATTATTAATTTTAATCAATAATATTAAAAGGAAATAATGTTTGACTAAAGTTGAAGTGTTGATTGTCATACGTAGTGGAGTTTAGTAAACAACATTAGTAAATGTTGTTGAATAATTTTGTAATGTAAGATTGTGATGTTGGACAAATTATAATTCAATGTAACATTGTGAAAATATTTTTCGCATAGCAAAAATGTTTATCACATTGTGAATTTAGGTAAATTTCAATGTAATGTGACATTACGACATTGTTTGTCACATTGCAATGTCTGATATATTGATTTACCATTCTAACTTCACAAAATTTAATCAATAATATTAATATGTGATTATTCTTGACTAAAGTTGACAAGTTTTGATTATAGAAAATAGTTTAACATAGACAACCACATTATTAAATGTGGCTAACTAATTTTTTAAGCTCCCATTATGACATTGCAAAAACTGCAATGTACTGTAACATTATGACAATGTTTGTCCCATTTTGATAATATTATCCACTTTGCGATGTTGGTTAGATTTTTGTACCATTATGAGGTCACAAAATTAATATTAATATTATTTTTTATTTTTATTACTCAACTTTATTAATGTTAATGTTTTTATTATTTTACTATTTTAAATATTGAATTTTATTGACCAAGGATTACCTTAGCTTCCTAAGGTTGAAATTTGTTTACTTTGGTCAACCATGGCTGACTAAAATTGAATATGGTTTGTTGGAAATATTGTCATTGATGGCAAAGGAGCACAAAGGAGCAGCACCAGAATTATTGTTAAGGCAGAGGAGTAGAGAAGTAGCATCAATAAGGAAAAGAAGAATATCAAGCAATAATGCAGTAATAAAGCATAAAAGAGAGGTAGAGGAGCAGCAGAGAGGCAAGGAGAAACATTATACCATCAGAAAAGGAAAAGGACAAGAGAGAAGCAACTTTAGAATCAAAGGAGCAAAGGCAGCGCATTTAAGGTTAAAAAGGAACTAAGGAAGAAAAGGCAGAAAAAAGGCAAAGGTAGAAAAGGCAGCAAAGAAGCAAAGGCAGCAAAGGAAGTTAAGGCAGAAAAGGAGCAAAGGAAAAAAAAAACAAGGGCAGGGTCATGAACGCGTAGTTCAAGTCATGAACAGTAAGCGGGGCAAGTTGTGAACGTGGGAAAAATCGTGAAAAATTCAAGTGTTCTACGAACAAAAAGAAAGAAATGACAGGCACAACCAAAGAAGCAAAGTTTGAAAACAAGAGTAAATATACAACAAGGACCGTTGGATCTGGGCATAGATCAATGGCAGAGATTAAATTGAAAACCCAACGGTATTTCACACTTCAGCCATTTTGTTGTTTATGTTTAAAGAAATCGCAAGGTAAGATATTTTATTTACGATGCCAAGCAGATCAGCAAAGGAGCAGTGAGGATCGATAGATCTGGGTGAGACCAATGGTGGAACTTAAATCGCACCCAGTGGTATATTGCACATCGACGATATTTGTGTTTAGTGCTAAGACTCTGCATGATAATTTATTTAAGTTGCAATACAAAGTGCAGGTGATGAAAGGATGATGTGTCAGTGACATGGATATGATGTGCCAATGACGTGGCAAGATGACGTGGTAGATGACGTGGCCCCGACCCCAAAAATCGCAGGTAATCTATGATGACGTGGCGAGGTGATGTGGCGGTCACATGGCAAGGTGACATGGCATGATGACATGGAGATGACATGGATCTGGCCCACAAACCGCAGGTCGCATATCACAACAGGTGAGAAATACTTGTTATTGCTAAAAGCTAAAACTTGGGAAGTGTGATAAAGAGGAGCAGACGTGATGAAGCTTCAAAGCTAAAGTCTAGAGTATTTAAAGTGTAGCGTGGGACCCTCTCGCATACCTCACATCACAATCAGTGATTCTTACTGCTATATGTTAAGACTTCGCAAGTTATATGTTTTAAGGTGTGACGTGCGATAAGGAGTTCGCTGCAATTTGCGAAATTGCAGAACAACAAGTATTGAGAAATTTATAAATTGGTAAAGTTGTGAAGTGCGATAAATAGTCCTAGATGCGATTTAGTTTCAAAGGAAAAATCCAAAGGATTTCAAATATATATTTAAAACTTTTTCTACGTTAAATCACACTGGAGGAGGAAAATGAGATTATAATGTAAAATCTATTGAACACTGAAGTGCGAAGTACGAGTTTTGAAGTGGACGCCATGCGGCTCAGAGCTGAATATTAATATATTTTAGGTCCAATTTTTAATATGTCTGCATTGGTTTTAGGAAGAAAACCATGGAAGCAGAGGTCGACTCAGGTTACAAAGGATAGGTACAAATGCATGAAAAAAGACCCAGAGTTTGTGCATAACAGTTTTATGCGGTTGTGGTTTTCAGTTAAACAGAAAGGCTGAACGCAAGAGAATGGACTCGGGTAGAGAGATTCGATAGTGTGTATAGAGAATGCTAAACGTTGCAGTTAAATATAATAGGAAGAGTCAGGAAAAAGAAGGGTATAGGAGGACTATTTGAAACATAATAACTGGGTCAAGTCGGTTTAAGACAATAATGTTGCAGCATAGTTGGAAATATAACAACAAGAAGAGAAGACAAAGGGAGAGCAGGCAGAGAAGACAAGATGAACAGAATTGAAAGAAGCTTAAAGGGCTGAATTGAAATATTATTGTAACTATAAATGTAAATTAATTTATTATTTTATATTGTCTGTGAGGCAAAGCAATGTCTCCTTAGGCATAGGAAAAAATCCATAAGTGTTGTAATGATTATTTCTAATTTAATAACCTGAACTGAAGTGTAAGGAATTGAATGGGTGGAAGGCAAAGAGTTGTTGAGCCCCAAAGATGTCCTTCTTTCCCACCACATTTCACTTCATTTTCTTTGTCCTTCATCAATTACACGCTTAAATGATCAATAGGATTGATTAGGATTACTTTAAGAATGTATATAATGACTAACTTGCTATGTTTTCATGATTTTGTTATTGTAGCAATTTTTGACTAGACTCAGCTACAGAACGCAGCCATTCTGTAGCCAGTTGCCTATTCCGTAGCTATATTAATGTTTACGCAGGTTCCAGGTGTCACGTCAAGTAAAAAGACATATGGTTGTATTCCAAATCACTCCCCCATCATTTCTTTCTCTCCACGAAGTCTGAGCTCGAGTCTACAGGTGGTTATGCACGTGGGAAACCAAAACTAGGAGACAGACTTCTAATAGGACAAGGACTGTACAGATGTCCTTAATAATAGTATGAGGCCACAACCAGAGTCCCAGTTTGATTTCAGATGGGAAAGAAATTTATTCCTGTTTTATCTCAAAGAAAGTTATGTAATTTTGTTATAAGTATGGCTCGGGAGACCGAGAAATAGCTAGCTAGATTTATGTTTTATTGTTAGATCTCAGAAGACCGTAATACTCTGTTTTGAAGAATTTCTCCTTTAATGAAAGAAGCATCACTTTATTGCAAGAGCTGAGTGAATATTGAATAGATTTGCGTGCTAATCCGGTGGTAGAGGGCCCCTGCTACCTGAGAAGCTTTGTTCATATGGTTTAGATAAGTAACTTAGCCTTGTTTCATTCCTAGTTTAATCAATTTTCGGAACTTTGTGTTTTTATACTTACTCGCAGCGGATGCCATAGTCAGTCTTATCCTTACAAACTATTCCAAAATACCACTAAAATGGGATGAGATATAACTGTAGTATTTAGGAGTTAGTTGCATTTCTCTAAACTTTATGATTTTATGCTCAATTACATCAGTTGTTACAACTAGTCTTGTTCTTATAAACTCTTCCAAAATATCACTAACCCTGGGTGAGACATAGCTGTGGTGTTTTAGAGCTTGGTTGTGTTTTGTTGAATTTTATGCTTTTATGATCATTTACATAACATGTTGCAGCCAGTCCTATTCTATAATTATTCCAAAAACCCACTAACTTCGAATGAGACAGAGCTGAAACATTTCATAGAATTAGTTGCATTTTAGTTCAGTTGAAATACTCCAGAGGTAGATGTCACTCTAGTTTAATTCTTTCACTGTGTTTCAAGTTTGATAATGGCACTTTAGTTTAACTCTGTTCACTGTACTTTAAGTTAGATTAGTGACATTCTATTTCAGTTCCAGTGCACTATATTTCAAAGTTAGGCTAAAAGCATTTTAGTTTAGTTATGATCATTGTCTTTCAAGTTTGATCAATTGCATTCTAGTTCAGTGTTATCCACTGTTCTTTAAGTTGTGTTAACTGTCAAAATTAGAATTCACGGCCTTCATTGTTTACAAAATAATATTTTTCTGACTTTCTATTAATGCATCATCATATGGATAGGAATGAATTAGTGATATCATTTTAAGGCCTTGATGGTTTTGCAATCTTTTGCAATTTCACAAATAAGCCTTTTTCCCATAAAAAACTATTTTAGAAAATCTGTAACTTTCAAATAAGGCTTAGTAGTGACAAGTGGAGCTGAAGAATGGATTAACCTTAGCATTACAAGTTAATTCAGAGTAGAAATATTATTGTGCTACAAATAATATTTTCCCAGTTGTGTTCCAATAAACTTTTAGTGATGGATGAGATTCTTTGTAATATTGTAAGATGGTTGTTTACTTAGGAGAACCTCATTTGCACTAAACTTGTCCTTTTCTCAAGCTATTCCAACATATTTATAATGGATGAATTGGATGAGTTTATGTTATGAGAGATTGAGTTCATGTTGTGATTTATTTTCTTGCTATGAGTCAATATCAAACTTTTCATTTTCTGTTCTTTAGTATAGGTTTTTCTCTGCTTTTAGTGGGACCAAAAAATGTTCTTTTTCAACATTTAGTTATTTTCCTTCTTAAAAAAAAACCAAAAAACCAAAAACATCATAAAAACACTAAACACAATGTAGTGAGAAACAGATACCTAGGCACATATAGTGCACCTCACTTCAGCAGTTTACTAACCCTGGTTGATAATTTATGACCTCAATTTAGGAACACTAAGTTGAGCACAACATTTTGGCGCCATTTCTGGGGAAGTGTAACTAGGTAGCCTTGTTTCTTACCTCCCAAAAACAATGACATGCATAGAGAAAGAGACTCAAGGGGTAGATTCATAAGAAGCAGAAGCTTGATTCCTAGAACACCACTTCTTTCACCAAGACCAAGAGCCATCGCACCTCCAACTCAAATCCACATTCCATCCTTTACTGATCCTAGACTTCCAGAGGACTTAAGATCAGATATTCCATCAGAAAGACCTTCCATTTTACCCACTGAACCTATCTTGGAAGAAGATTCAGGAACCCCTGCTAGGGACATAAACCTTTCAACTTCCACAGAAGAATCAACTATGGCAGAGGAAGGGGGAGGAGGATTTTTTAATGGAAAACACACACTATTTGGAGGGGGTAGAGGTAGAGGTAGAGGAGAAGGAGGTAGAGGTGTAGAAGGAGAAGGAGGCAGATGAAGAGGTTGAAGAGAAATGGGAAGCTCTTTTGGGTTTCCTATAGTAGATGAAGAAACAAATACAACTATGAAAAAAATTTCACCCTCTATCCTTCCACACTTTTATGGACTTAAAACTGAAGATCTTGAAACCTTCCTATTTGAATTTGAAGTCCTATGTAGAACCTATGACTACTTACAAGATGCTCAAAAACTTAAACTATTTCCTTCAACATTGAAAGGAGCATCATTGAAGTGGTTTATGAGTTTGACAAACAGTTCTATTAGGACATGGGAAGACATGAAACAAGAATTTCTATAGAGGTATTTGCATTAATGTATGCCAGTCAACCATAAGGAGGAAGTGTTGAAAATGCTACAAAAAGAGGATGAAAATTTGGAAGATTTGTTGGAGAGATTTAACTACAACATTAAAAGAGAAAAAATGGAAAACCTAGACCAAGACACCTTGAAAGCTCTCTTGTTGAAGACAATTAGGGATGAATGGTTAGATATCCTTAACATTATGGGAAAAGGGGATATATCTCAGCTCACTTTACCTAAAATAGTTGAATTATGTATCAACCTTTCAAGAGGGAAATATAAAACTGTAAAAGGACCAAGAGACCCTGCTCTTGCAAGGGCAAGTAATTCTGCTTCTGGGACAGTAAGTAGGGGAGAAATAGGACATATGATTGATGAATTCAAATATAATATCTTAGGGAGTCTTAGTGAACAAATAGACACCCTTAAGTTACAAAACAAGCAAAAATTTGAATATGATCCCTTAGCAATCTTTTGTCCAAAATGTAGAAAGAAACATGCCTTGAGAGAGTGCCCTTTGGATGAAAAAGTTGTAGAGACTTGTGTAATTTGTTCAAAAAAACATGAGACCAAGAGTTGTCCTTCACTTCCTGGTCTTAAAGCTGTCTTTCAAGAAGAAACTCCTACAAGTTCCACAGAATCTCTCAATTTTGTCTCCAAGAGGCCTTGGCAAGGACCTCAAACACAAGGATTTCATGATCAGTTGTATAATCAACCCCCACGAAATTGGAATTCTTGGCAGCAACCTTGGCCCCAATTTCAAAATCAATCACAAACTTGGGCGCAAGGAGCACAAAATCCCTATGGAAGATACTCTCAGTATTACCAATATCCACCATCCTATCCACCATATCCACATTTTCCTCCTCAACAAAATTTTCAACAAAATCCTCAAAATCCACAACATCAAAATCAACCACTTTCATTACCATTTCCTCAGAAAACAAATCAGTTTCCTTCCCAACCCATACCAAACCCCAACAATAAAAATCCTCAGAACACATACATGATAGAAGGCCAACAGTTTCCAACTTATTTGATCACTCCTTTAGACCTTAGTGATGTTCAACTTAGGTCTGCAAGAATACTTGAAAAGAGGAAAACTTCTGTAATCATACAAGAGCAAGACAATTTTGAGGAAGATTCTCTACGGGTAAATAAAAGTCTTGAAGATAACACAACTTTCCAAGACTCAAACATTGAAAAATAAAAACAAAAAGAACCAATAATTTCAACTCCTATATTAGAGAAGCCATCAACATCCACTTCTACACCTCCCTTTCCAGAAAGATTACAAATTGATAGGGGTATAGAAAAACAAATTATGGTGCCTAATTATGATTTCCTAGATGAGCTGAGAAATGTTTGTATCAAGATCCCATTATTACAAGCCATCAAGGAAATTCCAATCTTAGCAAAAACAATAAAGGATTTGAGCATGAAGAAAAAAGGAAAACAAATAAGAGAGATAAAGAAAATTCAACTGGCAGGAAAAATAGCATATATCATGATGCGTAAGATGGCTATTCCAAAGTATCTAGACCCAGGAAATCCAGTTGTTAAAATTCACATCAATGGAATTGAGATCCAAAACACACTTATTGATTTAGGAGCAACAATCAATATCATGAGTAGACAAATCATGGATAAACTGAAACTTCCTAATCTTCTTTTTACACCCACAGTATTACAATTAGCAGATAGATCTGTGATCAAACCTGATGGGGTAATAGAAGACATTCCAGTGTCCCTAGATTCTTGGGAATATCCTGTGGATTTTATGATCCTAACTCCTAAGAATAATCTAGGGGGGCATCCTATTATATTAGGAAGACATTGGTTAGCTACAAATGATGCTTTCATTAGTTGTAGATCCGGTGATATGTACATCTCTGATGGTAGTTCAACCAAGAAATTTACCTTCTATCCTCTAGCAAAAAAAATTACAGAATTAGATGATACTCAATGGATAGAGGATGAAGAAGACTTACAACCTCTCTTCACAATTTCAGAAATTAGTGAAGATAGCCAGATTCTGAATACCTTAGAAAAATTTGAATCCTCTTCGAAATACAAACATGAACAATTTCAAGAAGAATCCAGCATTGATTTTTTATCATCAAGACAGATGTCTTTTTACTTAATGGATAAATTTGGCAGCTCTACAATTGAGATATTTCCAGGCAAAACTTTAAACATAAACAAGAACCTAGAGAAATCTCAACAAGAAGAGCTAGTCGAGATATTACAGAGACATTCTTCTGCATATGCATGGGATTACACTAATATGAAAGGGATAAGCCCCAAGACTTTCACTCATCACATCTATATAGAGGAAAATTGTAAACCAATCAGACAACCTCAAATACGGATGAATCCAAATGTTAGGGAGATTGTTAAGGAAGAATTGTAGAAATTGTTAAATGTTAACTTTATCTATCCCATTTCAGATATTCAGTGGGTTTCTCCTTTGGTAATTGTGCCAAATAAAAATGGTAAATGGAGGGTATGTATTGACTACCGGGGATTAAACAAAGCTACTCTTAAAGATCATTTTCCCTTACCTTTCATAGATCAGGTGTTACATACGTTAGCTGGAAAAAAGTAATTTTCATTTCTAGATGGGTTTAGTGGTTGTAACCAAATTCAGGTAGCACTTGAAGATCAAGAGAAAACCACATTTACCTGTCCTTGGGGTACCTATGCTTACCGAGTATTGCCATTTGGACTATGCAATGCACCCGCAACATTTCAAAGGGCAGTACTAAGAATCTTTTCAGATCTAATACATGATTGTGTAGAGGTATATATGGATGATTTCACAGTTTATGGAAACACATTTGAAGAAGCCTTAACAAACTTGGAAAAAGTTTTAAAGAGATTTAAAGAAGCAAATCTTTCACTTAGTCATGAGAAGTGTTTTATGATGTTTACTGAAATAATTGTTTTAGGACATCACATTTCAGGGGATGGGATTAGAGTTGATGAGCCAAAAGTTGAATTCATCTCTAACTTAACTATTCTAAGTTGTCAAAAAGATGTTAGGAGTTTTCTAGGATTCACAGGATATTATCGAAGGTTTATAGAAAACTTCACCAAGATAGCATCTCCACTTTTCAAATTACTTACCAAGGACTATGAATTCAAGTGGAATCCTGATTGCCAATTAGCCTTTCAGACCCTGAAAACAAAAATCTCTGAAGCACATATTTTAAGGGGAGCTAACTGGAATTTACCCTTTTATATTTCAACAAATGCCTTAGATACAACTCTAGGAGCAGTATTGGGACAAAAATACCTGATTCCTTATGCCATCTACTATACCAGTAAAAATTTCACTCCTTCAGAGTTAAATTATATTGTAACTGAAAAAGAGTTTTTAGTTGTTGTTCATGCCATAAACAAATTCAGACACTATATAACAGGCTATGAAACTTTTGTTCACACAGATCACTCTGGAATTAGATATCTAATGAACAAATCAATTACTAATGGTAGAGTCATAAGATGGTTATTTATTTTACAAGAATTCAACATTACCATTCTAGATAGGCCTTGAAAACAAAACACAGTAGCTGATTTCCTATCTAGACTCCAAAACATCAAAGACAATACTCCAGTTGAAGATCAATTCCCTGATGAATATCTTTTTGCAATTTCTACTCAAACTCCTTGGTTTGCTGACATTGCTAGTTATTTAGTTTTAGGGAAATTTCCTTCAATAATGAATGCAAGAAACAAAAGAAAGATCATTTATGATAGTGTAAAATATTCATGGGTTGCTAATGAGTTATACAAAACAGGTCCAGATTTTATCATTAGGAGATGTGTTCGGGAAGATGAGATGCCTGAGATCCTCAAGGCATGTCATGATGAACCTTGTGGCAGACACTTTGTTGATAAAAGAACAGCTTATAAGATACTTCATTTAGGATATTATTGGCCATCCATTTTTAAATATGCTAAAGAGTATGTCAAAAGGCGTGACAATTGCCAAAGGGTAGGGAAACCTTCTCCTTCACGTGAGATGCCATTGTAGCCTCAGGTACATATTGAACCTTTTGAAAAATGGGCTTTAGATTTTGTAGGACCTATTAGTCCTCCATCAAGAAAAAAGAAATATATTAGTTTGCACTGATTATGTTACCAAATGGGTAGAGGCCAAGCCATTAATTTCTGCTACTAAAGCATCTGTAGTTAATTTTCTTTTTGAGGATATTTTTACTCATTTTGGTGTCCCAAGGGAAATTGTTACAGATCAAGGAGCTCAATTGACATCTAATCTAGTGGAACAAATGATGGAGAGGTACAAAATTAGACATAGAAAATCTACTCCCTATCATCCACAAGCAAATGGTCAAGTGGAATCTACTAATAAGGTCATTGAAGGGATCCTAACAAAGACTGTTCATTTGCATAGAAGATATTGGGAAGATAGGCTTCCATAAGCCTTGTGGGCCTATATAACTACATGGAGGAGCACAACAGGCCATACTCGTTATGAACTTGTTTATCAAAAGCAAGTTTTGTTTCCCATAGAGTTCCAGATTCAAACTTTCAAAATGGCAGTTCAGCTAGGACTTGATCTAACAGAGGCACAAAAGCACAGATTTGAGCAGATTAATGAATTGGATGAGATCAGACAAGATGCAGTTCAAAAAACAAGTATAGTCCAACAGCAAAGGACTAGATGGCATGACAGGTACATGAAGGAAAAGAAGTTCAAAGAAGGTGACTAGGCTCTCTTGTTTGATTCAAAGTTAAAGGATTTTCAAGGTAAATTCCAAACACATTGGCTTGGGCCATATGAAATTATAAGAATTTTTGACAATGGAGCAATAAAAATCAGGACAATAGATGAAGAGAACGTCAATTTTCTTGTAAATGGTCATAGATTGAAGCTGTATCACAAGCCACTTTCAAGAGAAGAATTTGTCAAGAGATTTCAGGAAAACAGTGATGTGAAGTTAATGAAGAAGAATTTTTCTTCTTCATCAACTTAGTTGAATTTTCTGAATTCAAAAGCATAAAAAAAAATAAAAAATAAAAAATAAAAAATAAAAAAAATAAATAAATAAATAAAAAATAAAAATAAATAAAAGTATAAGAATGAAAACTAATCACTGATTAGCATGTTTATACAGAAAAGATAGAGTGAAAATCAAAATTTTTCTGACACTTTCGCTTTTCAAATTTGTTCTTTTTCTACAAGCAGCTATTACAAAATCATAAGTGCAAACCCACATTTCACTTATGATTCATTTCATTCCATTCATCCATACTTCATTTCATTCCATTCATCCATACTCCACTTCACTCCATACTTCATTCATTTCATCCCATGGTCCACCTCATTTTCATCTCAGAGTTTTAAGAGTGATTTATTTATGCAATTGACTAATACAGATCATAAGTTGCAAGTCATTTTCCATACTTCAGTCCACTTCATAATTGTGATTCATTTCATTCCATTATTCACTTCACTCATACTCCATTACACCATACTTCATTATCCATTTTTAACTCATTTCATACAAACATTCCATTCATGCTTCAAACCTTTCCATTCCATGTTTTAAGACTTCTACAGGTACATACTACAATCAGTCATACATTCTGCAGCCAGGCAGACATTCTGCAGCCAGTCAGACATTCTGCAGCCAGAGATCCTGAAGGCACTATCTAGTAATCACTTGATTGAGCTGCAAATTGATCCTGCATATCCAAGACAACAAGAAAAATAAAAAGAGTTATGAGGACTAAAGATCAATGATTTTCAAAGGAGGACAAGGCATATCAAAACCAAAAGAAAAAAAATCAAAGGAAAGGCAAAGGTAAAAGTTATGAAATTATTATAATGACAGATCATGAAATTTTAGCATAGTTAAGTCATGTATGATTCAAAAAATTTATTTTAATTAGTCGTGTTGATCATGCCTATCAAACCTATCATAAAAACTTTGGACAAAAATCCCTTCCATCTTTCCATATCTGATCATCATTTAAAACTTAACGGTTAAGTACTGAAGTGATTTAATCAATCACGTCACTAGACCAAAGTATTTAATGATGATTTTGAATTTCTCACGAAACATCTCCGTGGTCTTTTCTTCCGTGATAACTCTCAACTCATTAATCCGTGTGAATCATCCTCATCACATTATACTCATTTCATAACTACTCCATATCATTTCTTTCCGCAACCACTTCTTAGCCATTTCGGTCTGTAAAATAGAGGAAACATCTGTGGAGTAAAAACATCTCTTTAACAACCATTTTCACCGTGAGTAGAGTTCCGCAACCAATTCTTAGCCATTCCGGTCTGTAAAACAGAGGAAAAATCCGTGGAGTAAAAACATCTCTTTAATAGCCATTTTCACCGTGAGCAGAGGAGCAGTAATTTGAAGGTTGAAAAGATAAGTTATGGGTCTCATAGTAAGAACTGAATCAGTTGGAACGAAGTACTTGTAAGGCTATCCAAAAATCAGAGAAATGCTACTGCAGGCTGGGTGGTTGCAATTTTTAGAAAAAATTCAATGGTTTTCACAAAGAGGTGACTAAAACATTTGCACGGTCCTTCAATGGAGCGGAGGTCAAAATAGGAGATGTTAAATTCACCATTACAGAGGCCTTTATTGTAGAAGCAATGGAATTACCCAGGCAAGGAGAAAATTGGTTCAAAAATAGGGAATTTCATAACGAGGCATGGAGGCAAATACTCAAAACACCAGGTATGGATGTTTCCATTTTTAAGAAAGGTATTCCTATCTCGGCACTGAAGAATAAATGGAGGAACATGTTGCTTATTTTGCAAAAAATTATAACTTGTGAAGGAAGATTTGTTACCCTTTATGTTTATCATATTCAGTTAATGATACATTTCTTAGAAGAAGAAATCAATTTTCCCTTTTTCTTACTTCATAGCTTAAAGAGAATGCCCTCAAATGTTCAAAAGAGGGTTAAATTTCTGGAAACAACCTTGTATCACCATGGGTTAGTCAAAATCTTAATTGAACATCATTTGGGAAAAATAGGAGATAATTGGGATGAGTTTCTAGTGAGGAATCACTTTGAGGAACCCAAGGAATCTCCACCTGAAGGCAAACCCATAAGAAGAAGCAAGAGAAAGGAAATTTCCAAAGCTGTTGAAACTAAAACTGGTAAATAAATACAAGAGGACAGTGAAGAGATGATTTCTGAGAAATTGGCTCAAATTAATAAGCAGCTTAAGAAGGAGAGAATAATAAGAAAATATGCCAAAGACAGAGGAGAGGGGCCATCTCAACCGAGACGGAGGCATAGGCTTAGAGGAATACTAAAGAAAACAGAGGTTAGAAAAACTGGAATCCTAAACATTGAGGATGAAGAAACACCTACTGCTAGATCACCTGACTATCAGTATGAGGAGGATTTTGATGAAGGAGCTCCTGAAATAGACCCAACACAACAAGAAATTTACAATTATGTTGAGACACTAGAGAAGAGAGCTTCATAAAGTAGAGAGAGAACTCCTAGTCCACCAAAATCTGCAATTGATATGCTAAGAAGAGATAAGTATGAGTTAGAAGTACTCAATAGGCATATCAAGAATGAGAATGAAATTTTAAGGGAGAAGGTTAAGCTAAAAGGTGATATGAATACAACTCTATCTCTACAAATGAAAAAGTTGCACAAGGCCAGTGAAAGATTGAAGAAGAAAAACAAAAAGTTAAGCAAGGCACTTACAAATTTGAGATTCAAGCTAGTCATAAGAAAGCCCAGAAGGCCATTGACTGTCAGGAAAAGCAGAAGAAGATGCTTAGATGTCCTAGCAGAGGTCTCAGAGTACATGGAATAGTTGCATGAGGACATGCAAAAGCCTTGTAGTGGGGGTATGTTGAGCCCCAAATATGTACTTCTTTTCCACCACATTTCACTTCATTTTCTTTGTCCCTCATCAATTACAGGCTTAAATGATCAATAAGATTGATTATGATTACTTTAAGAATGTATATAATGACTAACTTGCTATGTTTTCATGATTTTGTTATTGTAGCAATTTTTGACTAGACTCGGCTACAAAACGCAGTCATTCTATAGCAAGTCGCCTATTCCGCAGCTATCTTCATGTTTATGTAGGTTCCAGGTGTCACCTTAAGGAAAAATACATATGTTCATATTCCAAATCACTCCCCCATCATTTCTTGCTCTCCATGAATTCTGAGCTCGAGTCTACAGGTTGTTATGCACATGGGAAACCAAAACTAGGAGACAGACTTCTAATAGGACAAGGACTGTACAGATGTCCTTAATCATAGTATGAGGCCACCACCAGAGTCCTAGTTTGATTTTAGTTGGGAAAAAAATTTATTCCTATTTTATCTCAAATACAATTATCTAATTTTTTTATAAATATGGCTCAGGAGACCGAGAAAAAACTATCTAGATTTATGTTTTATTGTTAGATCTCAGAAGACCGTAATACTCTGTTTTGAAGAATTTCTCCTTTAATGAAAGAAGCATCACTTTATTGCAAGAGATGAGTCAATATTGAATAGATTTGTGTGCTAATCCAGTGGTAGAGGACCCTTGCTACCTGAGAAGCTTTGTTCATATGGTTTAGATAAGTAACTTAGCCTTATTTCATTCCTAGTTTAATCAATTTTCTGAACTTTGTGTTTTTATACTTACTCGCAACGGATGCCACAGTCAGCCTTATCCTTACAAACTATTCCAAAATACCACTAACATGGGATGAGATATAACTGTAGTATTTAGGAGTTAGTTGCATTTCTCTGAACTTTATGATTTTATGCTCAATTACATCAGTTGTTACAGCTACTCTTGTTCTTATAAACTCTTCCAAAATATCCCTAACCATGGGTGAGACATAGCTGTGGTGTTTTAGAGCTTTGTTGTGTTTTGTTGAATTTTATGCTTTTATGCTCATTTACATAACATGTTGCAGCCAGTCCTATTCTATAAATTATTCCAAAAAACAACTAACTCCGAATGAGACAGAGCTGAAACAGTTCATAGAATTAGTTGCATTTTAGTTCAGTTGAAATACTCTGGAGGTAGATGTCACTCTAGTTTAATTCTGTCACTGTGTTTCAATTTTGATAATGGCACTCTAGTTTAACTCTGTTCACTGTACTTTAAGTTAGATTAGTGACATTCTAGTTTAGTTCCAGTGCACTGTATTTCAAAGTTAGGCTAAAAGCATTTTAGTTTAGTTATGATCACTGTGTTTCAAGTTTGATCAATTGCATTCTAGTTCAGTGTTATCCATTGTTCTTTAAGTTGTGTTAACTGTCAAAATTAGACTTCACCGCCTTCATTGTTTACAAACTAATCTTGTTTCGACTTTCTATTAATGCATCATCATATGGACAGGAATGAATTAGTGATATTAGTTTAAGGCCTTGATGGCTCTACAATCTTTTGCAATTTCACAAATAAGCCTTTTTCCCAAAAAAAAACTATTTTAGAAAATATCTAACTTTCGAATAAGGCTTAGTAGTGACGAGTGGAGCTACAAAATGGATTAACCTTAGCATTACAAGTTAATTCAGAGTAGAAATATTATTGTGCTACAAATAATCTTTTTCCAATTGTGTTCCAATAAACTTTTAGCCATGGATGAGATTCTTTGTAATATTGTAAGATGGTTGTTTACTTAGGAGAACCTCATTTGCACTAAACTTGTCCTTTACTCAAGCTATTCCAACATATTTCTAATGGATGAATTTGATGAGTTTATTTTATGAGAGATTGAGTTCATGTTGTGATTTATTTTCTTGCTATGAGTCATTATCAAACTTTGCATTTTTTGTTCTTTAGTATAGGTTTTTCTCTGCTTTTAGTGTGACCAAGAACTGTTCTTTTTCAACATTTAGTTCTTTTCCTTCTTAACATAAAACCACAAAACCAAAAACATCATAAAAACACTAAACACAATGTAGTGAGAAACAGATACCTAGGCACATATAATGCACCTCACTTCAGTAGTCTAATAACCTTGGTTGATAATTTATGACCTCAATTTAGGGACAATAAGTTGAGCACAACAAGAGTCATGCCTATTCACTTCATATTCCCATAGAGAATGAAAACAATGATGAATTTATCTTTATAAAACAGGAAATATCAATGTGCAGAAGGTTACAAAAACAAAGAGAGAAAGAGAGAGAGAGAGTGCAACATAATTGAATAGAGTTGAATATTGTTAGAAAGTTGTAGAATCGAAGAGAGTAGAAGAATATAAGAAAGCTGCAGAAGGTTGGAGAGTGAAATAATAACATAGGAATGATAGAGATGTTTTTTATATCAGGAGCTAATATGAAGCATACATGAAGACTGAAAAGGCATCAGTGAAGGAGTAAAACACAACTGATATCCAGCTAAATCAACATATGATTTTATTCTAGTTGAGGGAGTTGGTGCTTCCATTTCAAGTTGTAGCTTGATATATGTCTAGTTGTAGATGGTTGAGGTAGGAGCCTATTGTGGGTTGTAGCATGAATAAAAATACATGGGAGTTGGTGCTTCTATTTCAATTTGTAGCTTGATAGATGTCCAGTTGGAGCTAGTTGAGGTAGGAGCCTCCTGTGGGTTATAGCCTGCAGAAAAATATATGGGAGTTGGTGCTTTCGTTTCAAGTTGTATATTTATTGATGTCCAGTTGGATCTGGTTGAGGTAGGAGCCTCTTGTGGGTTGTAGCCTGTAGAAAATAGATGGGGGTTGGAGCTTCCTTTCAAGTTGTAACTTGTAGAATTTGAGGTAGTAGCCTCCTGTAGGTTGGAGCCTATAGAAAATAAGTGGTGAGAGGGATTTGGAGCTTGCATTTGCATCACAAAGATAATAAGATGTGGTTTTGTCCCTTATGGGTTTCCACTTATATTTTTTGTTTATGAGCTTGATGATTATGTGTTGATGTGATGTTTTAATCTTCTTAATTACTTTCTCTACACACATTAAGTTTGTTGATTCATTATGTATTAAGCGGCTTATGAATTGAAGGTGTAATTGATTTGAATGAAAATAGTTTTAAACTTCCATGAATGTACTAAAATAATTCACCCCGCCCCCGATATCAGTTTACCCAAGAGTTTATCAATTGGTATTAGAGTCGGTTCCTTTGGTGTAAGCCTAATATCTTGAAGGAGATCTGGTTGAGTCATGGACTATCAAAATGTACCCATGTTGATACAAAAAACTTTCTTGAATGGAGAGATAAGGTTAAAAAATATTCAATGGCTTATGAACCTGAGGAATGGAAGCTTGTATGTGATGGTTACTGCACAAATATGTGATGAGAGAGAATATGAAGATAAGGAATAAATTGTTGGCAGTGTTATCGCCCTAGTAATTTCTAAAGATTGTGGGCTTTTGGATTTTTTCAGTTTTAAGAAAAATAGGGGTAACCAAAAACTTACTTTGGAAATCTAGGATCTAGCCTTCCTAAATTTCAGAGACGGCTCTCTCTAATTTAACTTTGTTTTTGTTTAATATTTTAGGCTAGTTATGATAGTTCAATTTGGTTTTCGTTTTGAAATGTTTGGTGGAAAATAAGATTACATGAAAACAAATTAAAGAGGCATCTACTGGTCCATTGGGCTATGGAGTGAAAGTCTAGCAAGCAGAACTAGAAGGCAAGGCCAAGAGGATGCTAATGTATTCAGGGAAAGGTAGACAACCCTCATAGATTTGGATAGATTGTTTTGATGAGATGGCTTGCTTTGGGATAATGGGAAATGAAGGAGCCTTTGATCCGAAAAAAGAGGAAGGAGGTAGGGGTCAAATGGGACTAGGATCAATTAAGAATTCCTAAATCCAGAAATCAGAAGAAAACATTAAAATGATTAATTAGTTAAGACATGGAGTTCTAACACTAGTCCTGAAGTAATACTCCTATTTAATCATTAATATTGAACAACATATATGAAATGAATGGAACTCAAAAAGTAAACAGTGAAAAGATAGATGTACTTTGCTCTTCAAATTATCACATGAATCTTGAATTATGAAGTCCAATTGGCAATTGTCTAGACTGGTGCTTTGAAATCAACACATGTGAGCCTCCAACGTACCAAGAAAATGCCAATAATGTTCTTAGCAATATTATTCCACACTAAATGCTTCATAAATAGAAGTATTTATATAAAATGTTTATTAAAAATATCCTAGAGATATAATAATAACTCTAGGAAATAAAAATATCTTTACACGTTAACAGGGACAGCTGCTTAACAACTTAGCATGTTGTCCTCTTATCTAGAAAAAATAGTGATATCTTATCTAACAAAAAACTGTTTGTTTGAGTAGATGTCCATGCTTGCTGGCATTTTGCAAATATATTTTGAAATATGACTTCATGGATACTCTTTCCACTTATACTCTTTGACCCTGTACTTTATCTCTGATACTCTTTCATGCTGTATATTTACCATTTCACTGTTGTAAAAAAGGAAATTACAGCAGATAAATCAGCTAGATATCATTTTTATTTATGATACACTTTGAATTTGGCCTTTCACCCTGATACTCTTTTAAACTACTAATTTGACATTCAACTTCTGTAAGAAGAGATTTCTTAACAGTAAAAATTCAAAATCAAGTATTGTGTTATTTTTTTCTTCTCAAACGGATTTATTCATTTTCACTGTCTTTCACTGTCTCCCTCTTTGCTGCTATAATAAATCTGTGAAGGTTTGCCATTGTTCAGCATCTGGAATCTTCATAATTTTCAACTTTATGTATTTCTCATCTGCTTCAGTGTACTTAGCAAAATTTGGCTTAATCACAAATAAGTGTTTGATTTCATTATGAAGGAAGAATAAATATTCAATGTATTTGAGAACCACTCTCCCTGTCGGAGATCCCTGTGGCAATTTCTTATTAATTTGTTCTTTGGCATGATCTCTGATCTTCTTATCATATTCCTTCTGGTCTATTAACTTGTCATTGAAAACATGTATGTCTGGGATACCAACTTATCTTGGCATGGTATACTTAGCTAAAAAGTTGGTGATGGAAAAATTCATAGCATCACATTTTTCTTTCAAGTTATTCATCAAAGTTTTCTTTGTCAATACCTTTTTCATCTACAATATGGCTTTTGTTCTATCTTGTATCTTCAATTCCTCTAGTTTAGTCTTGATCTTACTATTTAAGAAGGTAGTTAGCCTCTGTGCCTATGCTAGTTTGTCTGTTAATTCTTCTGTAGTCTTTTGTATTTCATTCTGAGCTGCCAAAAGGAGGTCCCTTTGTTCATATATTATCTGAATTGATTGCCATAGAAGATGTATGGCCTCAATGATGTTGGTCCATAGATGATTTCTTATGAAGGAAATATATGTGGTAAAACTCAAATCCTTCTGAAGATTCTTGACATGTTCTTTAAGCCTTTGGCTTTTTGTTCATAATTATTAGCATTAATCAATGTTGCTTTATTGGATGCCTCCATAATCTAAATCTCCTTCTTCAAACTTTTTATTTCATTGGTTTTCAATGGAATTTCTTCTATTGCCTTGACAGTTTTCCCTGCATCATTATTTTGCTGCACCTATGATGTTGAGGATTCAGTGTTGGAAGTGGTAGTTGATTTCACTGACACTGCAGTTTCCAGTGACTCTTTGGGTGATAACTTCTCTCCTAATGTAGAATGAACAACAGCTATAACAATGGGAATAACTCTGGGAATGATGGAAGCTTCTGTTTCCTTCACAGTTTCCTTTTCTTTCATCAGTAAATCCAATTGGCTTTCCATGTCCTTAATCTGGGCAATAAGCTTTATTATCAGTTTCATTTTAGGGAAATATAACCCTAAATATAATTGATTCGGGGCTTCAATGGATAATGGGACTGCCCTAGGGTCAAGTTGTAATTGAAACATTTCATTAATTGACTCAGCAGTATTAGAAAAGAGGATTTTCCTGTCACTATTTACAATGGACCTTTGATCTGGGACATAATAATTCTGGCATAGTCTTATTAAGTCTTGACCAGGATGTGTCACTGGGACAATATGTTTAGGTAAGTTTGTATCCCAGAGGGGCATTTCTTTTTTGTCTAAAAACTTCTCGTGACACCGATGATATACTTATAATAGATTTAATTCTACTAGAGGATCTACAATTTTATAATCCAAGTCAACTAGAGGGATAATTTATTTACTGGATACTTGAGCTTGAAGAGGATTTACAGTGATAGTGGACTTAGCAGAAATAATAGCAGTAGACTTTGGAACTTTTACTGCATCAGTTTTAGGCGGTTTTGACCTTCAAGGCTTAACAGGCTTTGATCCTCCAGCCTTGGGTGTAATTTCTTTTTTTGTCATTTTGAATGAACTATAGCAATATTATACAGTTTGTTATAGTGGATTTTTCTTCAACAGAGGGTAATTGAGCAATTTGATGGGCAAGGATGATAGCAAGGGGCAATTCAATGCTCAATTTTGGAATTTTAGGGCACAAGAAATAGCTTAAGATAGAAAACGCATTTTTTTCTAAATAAATGGGACTGTAAAAAGAGGTCTTAAGGTTTTCAATGAGTTTTAAAACCTTTTAAACTGTAGAATTTATCTTCAAAGGATCTGGACTGAGAATTTAAGCTTCAAATTGAGGTTTTATGTAACTGGAAATTTTGGGAAAAATTTGTGAGGGTTTACCCTCTTTTCCAAGGTTTTGGTAGAGAATTGATGGAAAATTTCAATCTTGGCACCTTAAATTGATTGAATTCGTGGTCAGAAATGTGAAATTTGCATGTCAAATTCAGGAAAATACTTGATTTACAGGTATCTGGTTTCTTTGAGAATATTTTCAGCAACTTTGATGGTTCCTGCAATGCTGGTGCATAGGAATGGCTTCAAATGTTCTTCAAACAGTAGAGAAATGGTTGAACTTAGGCTTAAAATGGGAAATCAGGGCTTTCTTTTGTTAAATTTCAACAATTTTTTAGCAAAATGCTTCTTGTCGCAGTCGTATGGGTGTTCCAACAGTCAGGAATGTGCACATATCTTTGATAAATGTTATAACAAAGATTTCAAATTTACTATAAATTTTTAAAAGATTTCAATAAATGCAATTCAAATCTGCGCTAGAAGTGGTTTTTTATTTTGCAAATGCGAAAACCACGAGTGGGTTTCACATTCAGTTTGAGTGGTAAATGGTTTTGTCAAAAACGAACGCGACCGTATCAGGGAATGACACGTCGTAGGAGGTGGTAAACAAAAAACCGGCAATTTCCCGCTCATTTGGGATTTTGGTCGATCGTGTATTTTGTGAGCATGAAAATGGTTTTCAGCTGTCGTATCTTTAAAGTAGAATCGAACGATGAACATTAGATTGAAATTTGCATCCAATTGTAGGTGGGACTAGGGAAATGCTATGTGGGTGAGCAAGCTGATATATCAGGTTTAAACCTTTATAGATGTAATTTTAATAAAGGTTTTATATATGGTGGCTGGTTATGTTATACAAAGGGTTAACATGAGTGTTTCATATATAAAAAGGTTTATATACATGGTGAAATAAGGTAAGGTGGGTTATACTAACCAAAGGTTTAATATATGTTAATTATGATAAAACGTGAGGTTTTATTCATAGGGGAAATGATGTTCAAGAATTAGGAAAGGCACACAAAATCAACTCTTATAATAACTTAGGATTAAATGATATAATGGGTGAAATATTTTTTTCTTAGAGTATATAAAACATGTCTAAAGCTCTTTTGTACCTTTTATTCTTATTATATAGTGTTTTAAACCTTGTGAATGGTTTAGCAACTAAGGGGCAGGATATTTGAATATTGATAGTTTTGTGACCAAAGGGGGCATTTTTTGGGTTTTTAATTTAACATGTGGGTATTTAACTTTGGTCAAAAAGCTTATATTAGTGGGTTTTTGGGAATATTTAAATTCAAGGAGTTATATTAATAGAGTAAGGTAATTTTATAAGGATTTAATAGATAAATTAGAAGTTAATATGAAAAGAAAGGACAATGAAAACACCAAAATGTATTTACATAAATTAAGCAAATTAATAATATAACAAGCAAAAAGCTTTAATAATTTATAATGTAACCACTTTAACTTAGAATATAATACTTTTGGAGGGTTTTTATATTTTTATGAATGAAGGAAATTAATCAAAAGGGGATTTTTCTTTTTCATTAAGTAAAAGATCTTTACTTATGAATTTTGAAATGTAAATGGATGAATGTAGTGTAAATGATGATAGTTGGGGATTAACATAGAAATTCAACACCTTTAACTTAATAGTCATTGAGCCTTGGGTCTGGTCCCAAAAAAAGTCAGAGAAATGCTCTGAGCTTCTTTGACTGAAAGTCTAGAATGTAGAATAACTATAGGAAAGGGAAATTAGTAATTTTTTCCTGGTGAAAAGTATTTACATGATTCTCCCACTTCCTTCTACCTACCTAACCTTTAATCTAACATTTTTTCTTCCATTTTGTAGGTTCATTTAAGCTAGAAACCTTGAACATTTTATTCTTTTGAAAGCAATAAAAACTATCTAAATCTACCTTATATCATCCGAGGGCTCATATTAAACTGATGATCACCTCTTTATTCTCTACCTATCTAGTAATTAGTCAGGATTAAACTATCTGACTAATCTTTATTCACTATTTTACAACAATAAAATTGAAACATGACAAGTCAAGATTAAGCAGTTCAACTCATCATGGATTATGTCATTTATTGACACTCTGCTATAATCATCAGTAAACAGTAGTGGCATTTAGACTTTCTCACTTTCATGTTTTATTTCTTTTTTCTTTGGGGTATATTATTTTTTCTAAGCCCTTTGATCTTTCTTTTAGGACTTTACCCTCTTTTTGACTTTCTATATATATATATATATTTACAAAATATGGGAAAACAACTTGCAGAAATCAAGGTATGTACATATTTTTACAAGAATATCATAAGTCAATTCCAAACTATGAATCCTATACTTATAGGACCCTAACAACGGCTTCACATGGGGATGTCATTTCCTGGTGAAATATCAAGAACTCTGAAATCAGTAGCCTTCCATTTTGACCATGATGATCCTGTAACTTTCTTCTGATTTTTGCAACAACTCATACTTATGATATTTTACTCTTCAAAGCTTAGGGCCTTCACTCCGGGCTTCAACTTTGGAAAGAAAACATCCAATCCAATCTACAAACTGAAATGGATATTTACAATGATACAAAAGGAAATTAGGATTAACTGTTAGTTAACTCAGATGGATAGTAGTGTTTGAGTATTCTACCATTCACTGGACCTTGAGGAATGTCAGTTACATCCAAATTTGTAACACTTTATCTCCTATGGAAAAGTCATCTTCTTTTGTTCTTTTATCAAATATTTTCTTTATTTTATCTTGAATGACTTGAGAATTTTCATATATTTCTTCCCTAGTCTATTGTAGATGAATAGTTTGATTTATCCTTCTTTGTATATCATTGAGTTCTACTCGTGATTCTTGGATAATTCTCATGACTGGGACACCTAAAGATGATGGGGAAACTGCATCCATCCCATATACAATCTGGTAAGGAGATGTTCCAATTGACTTTTTGGTAGTAAGTCTATCTGACCATAAGGCATAGACTAACTTCTTATTCCAGGTTTCCTTATTTTCTTCAAGTAGATTTTTGATGATACTCACAAGGCTTTTATTGGAAGATTTGGCTAGGCCATTACCCTGAGGGTAATAAGAAGTAGAATGGCCTAGGGCTATATGGTACTTGTGACAAAATTCAATAATTTTCTTAGATTTAAATGCAACTGCATTATCAATAATAATTTTCTGTGGGCATCCACATCTAGATAAAATGTTGTTTTCTAGGAAAGATATAATCACTGAGTTAGTGGCTTGTCTGGTTGGAATGGCCTCAATCCACTTGGTGAAATAAACTGTGGCAGTCAATATCCATTTGTGCTAGCCAGAGGATGGAGGGTGAATTTCTCCAATGAAGTATAAACCCCATTGTTGAAAAGGCATCTCAGTAGAAATAGGTTTGAGTGGTAAAGGTAACAACTTCCTTTTTCCTTCGAAGATCTGACATTTGTGACATGAAGTAACAATTTTTTTCACATCAGCAAATAAGGTAGGCCAATAGAAACCAACCCTAAGAATCTTATCTGTTGTACTTTTCCAGTATAAGTGTCCTCCACAATCACTTGCATGAAAATCTTCAAGAATTTTGTCAGCTCATGATTTTAGTAAAAAATTCAGTAAAATCCCACTTTGTTCTTTCCAATAAAGCATTTGATCTAGAATACGATATCTCATTGCTTTAAGTTTGATGAATCTAGCTTTTTTTCTAGTTAATCCAAGAGGAGCTTGTAAATTTGTGAGTACAAAGATAGTATCTGAGTACCATGGTGAGTCTAGAAAGGCTTCACTAATTAATGGAGTCACCATCTCTTCTTGGTCATCAACTTGGGCAATAAAATTTATATCTAAAGCATTATAATTGGATTCAACCGTTAACCTGGCTAAACCTTGTCCTTTTATAAGCTTAATTGGTTTGATCTCAATATCATACTCAAGGATAGTGGCAATCCACTTTCCTCTTCTTCCATTTGGCCCATCCTGTGTAATAATATCTTTGACTATAGTATTGGGGACATAGGCAATAATGTGGGAGTAAAGAATGTACACTTTGAAATATTTTATGGCTTTAACCAAGGCTAAAGCTTCTTTTTCCATTATGTTATATCTCAAAGGTGCATCTCTAAGGGTTTTACTGAAAAATGCTACGGGATATTCAAAACCTTGGTCATTTTTCTGGAGTAGAACTGCAGCTATGGTATGTTCTGAGGCAAATGAAAATATTATGAAATCTTTCTTGAAGTCTAGGTTGATTAGGACTTGTGTTTTTGTTAAAGCATGTTTAATAGATTTGAATTATTGTTTTTCTTCAACTGTCCATTTTAAAACAGAGTCCTTTTTTAACATGTTATTCAATTCCTTGATGATTTCTACTAGATTAGAAATAAATCTTCTTAAAAAGTTAATTTTACCTAAAAATGCTTGTAATTCCTTAATATTCCTAGGTGGTTGAATTTGTAATATGGCTTCTATCCTTGTTGGATCTATCCTAATACCTTCCTTTGAAATTATGTGTCCAAGTAGTTTCCCTTCTTGTAGTCCAAAAAGAGTTTTCTTAGGATTTAATGATATACCATATTTTCTACACGTAATGAAAACTTGTCTCAAATGATCCAAATGTTCATTATATGACTTAGAAAAAAAAGTGATATCATCTAGATAAATAACCAAAAATTCATGTATTTCCTTAGCAAAGGCTATGTCCATAGCTCTTTGAAAAGTAGCTCTAGCATTGACCAAACCAAAAGGAATTTTCACATACATGAAAGTGCCCCAAGGAGTGGTAAAAGTTGTTTTAGGTTGATATTATTTTTGAAAAAGTATCTGGCTTTAACCTAAAAAAACATATAATAAATATATCCTGGAATATCCAACTACCATTTGTAAAATATGATCCATTTTGGGTAAAGGGTAATTGTCTTTGAATGATACTTTACTGAGATTTCTGAAATATACACATAATCTGATTTCACCAGTTTTCTTTCTTATGGGTACTAATTTGAAAACCCAATCAGAATATCTGATTGGTGCAATGATTTGGGAATCATACATGTGTTTAACTTCTTTTTCAATCAAAGGTAATAAGACAGGATTCATCCTCTTCATTTTTTGTCTAAATGGTTTCTGATCTTCTTTTATAGGAATCTTATGTTGAATTATGCTTGTGTCATATGCCTTTAAATCTTCATAACTCCATGCAAATACATATTGATATTCTTTTAGAAGTTCCATGTAATTTATTTTTCTTGAGGGGGTAAAATTTTTGACAATTTGATCATTTTTGGTTTTTTTTCTGTACCAATGTTACATTTTTCAATGTCATACTTGATTGGTTCCATTTTAGGCTTTTTGGGCACATCACTGGAATAAAAAAAGTCCTCCAAAGGATTTAATCCCTTAGGTAAATAATTATCCTTCAAATCTAGCATTTCAATTTCATCTTCAATTATTTCCTCTATATGTACCTTCTCTAAGTTATCTATGTCAATTTGAGTAAATACAGTGGGTTTGGTAATTTTATGTGCATATATGCTATTTATTTTGCAATTATCATCTAAATCTATGTTACATTCAGAATCTAAATTACCATCAATGTCTATTATACAATTTTGAAATTCATCCTCACTATTCAAGAAATGGTAAATCTGTTCATCTTCAGAGAAAATCTACCAATATTTGACATTTTCTAGGACAATGGGTCTATTTTTAACTTCAGCAATATATCTAAGTGTTGGCTGAAAATGTAAGTCACATGTGCTAGCAAAAGTTGCTAAGCAATGTGCTTGCAAATTTTGATTTCTAGGAATAATAGAAAACTTAAATTCTAGTAGATCATCAACCAAGTCAATTGCTGCATCTCTATATATGGCTAATCTAGGATTATGAACAAAATATTCAACATTTATTTGTTTAATAATTAATTCCAAATGTCCCATGATTAAAATTATCTTACCTCCTAAATTTCTAGTTATTCGGAGGCCTAAGATAAGTGCCTCATACTCTGCCATGTTGTTGGTGCATCTAAAGTTGAGTCTAAAGGCATGTCCTTTCGAATGACTGGTCTCAATGTTTGAGATCCACACCTTAGCTCCCACTCCTAACTTTTTCACTAAGCCATCAAAGTCTAAGTGCAAAAGGGATTCATGAAAAATATTACCATTATTTGGTTTACGTTTTATGTCAATTAATTCATTTTGGATCTCATTATTATCTGAGATACATAAAATGAAAGAATCTAGATCTGTTGGTGTTGAGTAAATTGGATAACTGATTGATCTCTTAGCACTGTTAACCATATATTTCACTGGAGTTTCTCTATAAAGTTTCTTAGGTTGTCCAAACACTGTTATGGTGACATATCTCATGTCTAATTGTAGAGATCCCTGCAACTTAGCTCCCCATGAGCGAGAAAGAATCATACCATACTTTGGTGGGATATCAGCTACTACAATATCCATGACCATACTTTTACCATGATATTGAACCAAATTGACACACAAGTCTTTTATCAATCCTATGAATTTGACCTTACTTGAATCAAAAGCGAATAAGTCTTTATAAGGCCTTGTTTTTTCTAAATTCAGATTTTCCATGATAGCTTTTGGCATTAAGTTGTGAGAAGCTCCTGAATCTAACATTGCATTATGTAGAATCTAGTCATGGATACTAAGACTTATATAGAAGGGAGGAACTGATCCATCTGAATGTTTACCATTAACATCGGAGCCAAAAATTAATTCAGGTTGATCATCATTTAGATTAATAGAATATTCACGAATATTCATATTCAAAGTTTCAGTAATTATTGTTTTATACACCTCATTATTTACCAATTTTGTCAAAGGAATTGGTATCTTTAACTTTTCTATTTCAGTTTCAATATTAAATGCTGTTTGAGATTTACTAATCTGGATTAGTTCATTTTTTGTGACAGTTATCTGGGTGGGTTTTTCAGGTATTTTAGCAGATGCACTCTTATCTTGAGTTGTCCTATTGTTCTCTATTTGAGTTTCATGAATCTTGTTATCTTTAGCTCTCTCTTCAGGGACAGATTCAGGGGAAAGCAGGAGTGTTTTTAGATTTTGAACTTTCAACACAAGGTTTAGTGTTAACAGTTTTGGAATTTGCTGATTTAGAATCAGATGGATTCTTCTTTGGATCAGGAATTGTTGTTTTTTCTTAATTAGGGGCTTTGATAGTATTTGTTTTTTGAGCATTACTAGAGGATTGGGCCACTTCTTCAGTGATGTCAACAATTTTTGGAGTTGGCCCTTTTTTACGACTGGGAGGATTGGATTTCTTCTTGTTTTCTCTTGGGAGAATTTGCAAAATCTTTGTTTTTGGAGCTTCTACATTCTTTTTGGTTTGATTTTGGGAAGTATTTTTTGTAGAAGGCTCGATTTTTTTTTTCTATTTCTAAGGTTATACTGACTGTGAATTTCGTTAATGGAAAATTCATAACCTTGTTTAAAATCAAATGATTCACTAGATTGTATTTTGAGTTGTTGAAGCTTAAAAAGTTCTTGATACTCTTGAGTGAGGAAAATAATGTTTTCTTCATCTATCCCCATTACTATATTGATGTCATCCTCATCTTCATTGTCATTTTTTTAGAACTTTCAGCGTAGTTCTCTTGGAATGGGGGCCTAATGTTTTGATCTGGAGAAGGTTCTTTACCTTTTCTAGGATTGTTTTTTTTTTCTGTAGTTGGGATTTCTGATTTGGGGTTGGTTATCCCATTGTGGTTTTTTCTCAATGTTGTCTAATCTTTCAACTACTTTTTCTAAATTTTTAGCTGAAAATTCAACTTTACCATCTGAGTTTGATTTTTATTCTTTGATTGTGACTCTTCTTTCATTCCTAAGTCTAGATTTTCTAGCTAGAATATTAATTTCTACACTAACAACATCTAATTTCATTTTCTCTAATGTTTCAACATCTCTTTCTCTTAGTTGGTATGCCATATCTTGATCAAATCCATAAGGGAATTTAAGAAGCACAGAATATGGTGTAGGTTTAAGATTTGTAGAAATAGAATTATAGACACTGTTGTATCTAGTGCAGTAATCCTGAACAAACTCATTAGGGGCTCTTTTTAAAGAATCAAATTCAGATAAAATTTGCAAAGGGTTCTTTTTATTTTCCCATTTATTTAGAAATGCTCTATGAAATGCAGCTGAATCAACTATACTACCAGCAGCTAAATTTTTAAACCATTTCTTAACTTCCCCAGTTAAACTTTGAGAAAAGAATCTCACTTGAACATCTGATTCATCTATTTCATACATTTCAAAATAGTCTGTCATTCTAGTAACATGTTGTCTAGCAGTAATTTGTGACAAGCCACCAAATAAAGGTATATTTTTCTGATAATCTTGGGGCATATCATGAAGGTTTTGGGTAAGACAAGAGGAGCATACCTAGCAGCCATGTCTTGGAGTTTTATTGAGCTAGGAGGTATAACAGTAACTATAGGAGCAATGCTAGATATGATAGCTGATGATATAGTGATTATAAAACCAGTGGCTATAGTGGATTGAGGGTATGATGAAAATATAATCCTAGGATGCAAAGGAAACTCAGGGATAAAAATTTTTGTGGATGGACTAACAGTGGAGTCTAAAAATGAAGTGAGATCGTACAGAGTTGAATCTGCTACTGGAAATATTGTTGTGTGCAATTGAGAAATTGGAGGCTTAAATTGAGATGAAAAATGAGCTAATTTAATAACTTCATTAATGTCTTTAATCCATGTAACATTAATTCTTTCTACTTGACTTTGAGATTCAGATTTGTCTGATTTTATAGATGCTGAAATAATTTTCTGTTTTTCATTCACAAAAGAAGTAAAAAGAAGATCTATGACAGTTTCTTTTAAATCAGTTTCAGATTTATTTCTAAACAATGAATTTTCAAACTTGAAATCAAAATCAATATCAGTTAAGCTCACTAACTCTAGGGTTAAAGAATTATCTTTTCTTAAGGGCACTTTAGCTTCTAAATTGACAAGTTTTTTTTCTTTTTGTTTTTTCCAATCTGTTCTGGGTTATCTACTATAACTGCAGGCTTAGGATCTGGGTTAGAGTTGGTATAGTAGATTTTCCTAGAAGCCAGAATGACTATTTATGAATACCCACAACCCTTAAAACTAATCTTAAAGTAAAAAGATATATTAAAGATCTTCGTTTAAGACTAATTTTGAAACTGGAGGTTGGTTAGATCCCCAGTTGAGTTGCCAGTATGCTATCACCCTAGTAATTTCTAAAGATTGTGGGCTTTTGGATTTTTTTAGTTTTAAGAAAACTAAGGGTAACCACAAACCTACTTTGGAAATCTAGGATCTAGCCTTCCTAAATTTCAGAGACGACTCTCTCTTTATAATTTAACTTTGTTTTTGTTTAATATTTTAGGCTAGTTATGATGGTTCAATTTGGTTTTGGTTTTGAAATTTTTGGTGAAAAATAAGAATACTTGAAGACAAATTAAAGAGGGATCTACTAGTCCATTGGGCTATGGAGTGAAATTCTAGCAAGCAGAACTAGAAGTCAAGGCCAATAGGATTCTAATGTATTCAGGGCAAGGTAGATAACTCTCAGAGATTTGGATAGATTGTTTTGATGAGATGGCTTGCTTTGGGATAAAGGGAAATGAAGGATCCTTTGATCTGGAAAAATAGGAAGGAGGCAGGGGTCAAACGAGAATAGGAGCAAATAATAATTCCTAAATCTAGAAATCAGCAGAAAACATTTAAATGATTAAGTAGTTAAGACAGGGAGTTCTAACACTAGTCCTCAAGTAATACTCCTATTTAATCATCAAGATTTAACAACATATATGAAATGAATGGAACTCAGAAAGTAAACAATGACAATATAGATGCACTTTACTCTTCAAATTATCGCATGAATCCTGAATTATGAAGTCCAATTGGCAATTGTATAGACTGCTGCTTTGAAATCAACACATGTGAGCCTCCAACATACCACAAAAATGTCTATAATGTTCTTAGCAATTTTATTCTACACTAAAAACATCATAAAAAGAAGTATTTATATAAAATTTTTATTACAAATATCCTAGAGAAATCTAGGAATAAATCTAGGAAATAAAAATATCTTTACACATTAGGAGGGACATCTGCTTAACAACTTAGCAAGTTGTCCTCTTATCTAGAAAAAAATTGTGATATCTTATCTAACAAAAAATTGTTTGTTTGAGTAGCTATCCATGCTTGCTGGAACTTTGCAAATATCTTTTGAAAGATGAATTCATGGATACTCTTTCCACTTATGTTGTTTAACCCTGTACTTTATCTCTGATACTCTTTCACGCTGTATATTTACCATTTCACTGCTGTAAAAAAGGAAATTACAGCAGATAAATCAACTAGCTGTCATTTTTATTTCTGATACACTTTGACTTTGGCCTTTCACCTTGATACTCTTTTAAATTAATACTCTGACATTCAACTACTATGAAAAGAGATTTATTCGCAGTAAAAATTCAAAATCAAGTACTGTGTTATTTTTTTTCTTCTCAAACTGATTTCTTCATTTGCACTGTCTTTCACTGTCTGCCTCTTTGCTGCTATAATAAATCTATGAAGGTCTACCATTGTTAAACATCTGGAATCTTCATACTTTTCAACTTTATGTAATTCTCAACTACTTCAGTGTACTTAGCAAAATTAGGCTTAATCACAAATAAGTATTTGACTTCATTATGAAGGAAGAATAAATCTTCAATGTATTTGAGAACGACTTTCCCTGTCGGAGATCGTTGTGGAAATTGCTTATTAATTTGTTCTTTGGCATGATCTCTGATCTTCTTATCATATTCTTTCTGGTCCATTAACTTGTCATTGAAAACATGTATGTCTGGGATACCAGCTTGTCTTAGCATGGTATACTTAGCTAAAAACTTGGTGATGGAAAAATTCATAGCATCACATTTTTCTTTCATGTTATTCATCAAAGTTTTCTTTGTCAATACCTTTTTGATCTGCAATATGGCTTCTTTTTGGTCCTGTATCTTCAATTCCTCTAGTTCAGTCCCGTTCTTACTAGTTAAGAGGGTAATTAGCCTTTGTGCCTGTGCTGGTTTGTCCTCTAATTCTTCTGTAGTCTTTTGTATTTCATTCCGAGCTGCCAGAAGGAGGTCTCTTTGTTCATATATTATCTAAATCGATGGCCACTGAAGATGTATGGCCTCAATGATGTTGGTCCATAGATGATTTCTTATGAAATAAATCTGTGTCGTAAAACTCAAATCCTTTCGAAGATTCTTGATTTGTTCTTCAAGCCATTGGATTTTTGTTCATAATTATTAGCATTAATCAATGCTTCTTTATTGGATGCCACCATAATCTGAATCTTCTTCTTCAAACTATTTATTTCATTGGTTTTGAATGTCATTTCTTCCATTGCCTTGACAATTTCCCCTGCATCATTAGTCTGCTTCACCGTGATGTTTAGGATTCAGTGTTGGAAGTGGTAGCTAATTGCACTGACACTGCAGTTTCCAGTGGCTCTTTGGGTTCTATCTTCTCTCCCAATGTAGAAGGAATAGCAACTGTAACAATGGGAATAACTGTGGGAATGATGGAAGCTTATGTTTCCTTCACACTTTCGTTTTCTTTCATCAGTAAATCCAATTGGATTCCCATGTCCTTAATCTGGGCAGTAAGCTTAACTATAAATTTCATTTTAGGGAAATCTAACACTAAATATAATTGAGACAGGGCTTTAATGCATAATGGGACTTCCCTACGGTCAAGTTGTAATTGCAACATCTCATTAATTGACTCAGCAGTAATAGAAAAGAGGATTTTCATATCATTATTTACAATGGACCTTTGATTTGGGACATAATACTTCTGGCATAGTCTTATTAAGTCCTAACCAGGATGTGTCACTGGGACAGTATGTTTAGGTAAGTTTGTATCCCAGAGGGGTATTTCCTCTTTGTCTAAAAGATTCTCATGACACCAATTATGTACTTCTAATAGATTGAATTATACTAGAGGATCTACAATTTTATAATCAAAGTCAACTGGAGGGATACTTTCTTCACTGGATATTGGAGGTTGAAGATGATTTCCAGTGATAGTGGACTTAGCAGAGATATCAGGAGTAGACTTTGGAACTTTTACTGCATCAGTTTTAGGAGGTTTTGACCCTCCAGGCTTAGCAGGCTTTGATCCTACATCCTTGGGTGTAATTTTATTTTTTGTCATTTTGAATGAACTATAGCAAGATTATACAATTTTCTATAGTGGATTTTTCTTCAAAAGAGGGTAATTGAGCAATTTGATGGGAAAGGATGATAGCAGGGGGCAATTCAATGCTCAATTTTGGAATTTTAGGGCACAGGAAATAGCTTAAGACAGAAAAAAAAGGTTTTCTAAATAAATGGGACTGTAAAAAGAGGTTTGAAGGTTTTAAATGAGTTTTAAAACCTTTTAAACCATAGAATTTATCTTCAAAGGATTTGGACTGAGAATTTAAGATTCAAATTGAGGTTTTATGCCACTGGAAATTTTGGGAAAAAATTGCGAGGGTTTGCCCTCTTTTCCAAGGTTTTGGTATAGAATTGATGGAAAATTTCAATCTTTGCACCTTAAATTGATTCAATTCGTGGTCAAAAATGTGAAATTTGCAGGAAAAATTCAAGAAAATACATGATTTACAGGTATCTGGTTGCTTTGAGAGGAGTTTCGGCAACTCTGATGGTTCTTGCAATGCTAGCGTAGAGGAATGACTTCAAATTTTCTTCAACCAGTAGAGAAATGGTTGAGCTCAGGTTTAAAATGGGAAATTAGGGCTTTTTTTGGTTAAATTTCAACAATTTCTGAGCGAAATGCTTCTTTTCGCAGTCGGACGAGTGTTCCAACAGTTGGGAATGTGCACATATCTTTGATAAATGTTATAACAAATCTTTAAACTTTATTATAAATTTTAAAAAAAAAATCAATAAATGCAAGTCAAATCTGTGCCAGAAGCAGTTTTTTATTTTGCAAATGCAAAAACCACTAGTGGTTTTCGCGTTTAGTTTGAGTGGTAAATGGTTTTTCCAAAAATGAACGTGACCGTATCAGGGAATGACACGTTGCAGGAGGTGGTAAACGAAAAACCAGCCATTTCGTGCTCATTTGGGATTTTGGTCGATCGTTTATTTTGTGAGCGCGAAAATGGTTTTCAGCCGTCAGGTCTTTAAAGGAGCAGGGAACGATGAATATTAGTTTTAAAAGTTGCAGAAAATTAGAGGTGGGACCATGGAAATGCTATGCGAGCGGGTGGTTGATGTAGAGGGTTTAAACCTTTATAGATGTAATTTTAATGAAGGCTTTATATATGGTGGTGGGGTTATGTTCTACAAAGGGTTAACATGAGTGGTTCATATATACAAAGGTTTATATACATGGTGAAATGCACGTAAGGTGGGTTGTACTAACCAAAGGTTTAATATAGGTTAATTATGATAAAACGTGACATTTTATTCACAGGGGAAATGATGTTAAAGTATTATAAAGGTGCTGAAAATCAACCTTTATAATAACTTAGGATAAAATGATATCATAGGTGAAATATTTTTTTCCTTAGACATATATAAAACATGTCTAAAGATTTTTTGTATCTTTTATTTTTATTATATAGTTTTTAGACTTTTTGGAAGGTATAAAACTATAGGGGGTGGGATATTTGAATATTGATAGTTTTATGCCAAAGGGATATTTTTGGGATTTATTTCAACATGTGGGTAATTACTTTGCCATAAAAATATTATAGTAGTGGGTTTTAGGGATAATAAATTAAAATGATTTATAATGATAGGACAAGGACCTTTTATAGCGATTTAATAGATAATTTAGAAGTTAATATGAAAAAGGGACAATGAAAACACCAAAATGTAATTACATAACTTAAGCAAAGTGATAATATAACAAGCAAAAAGCTTTAACCATTTATAATTTAATCACTTTAACTTAGAATATAATACTTTTGGATGATTTTTATGTTTTGATGAATAAAGGAAATTAATCAAAAGGGGATTTTTCTTTTTCATTAAGTAAAAGGTCTTTACTTATGAATTTTGAAATGTAAATGGATGAATGTAGTGTAAATGATGACAGTTAGGGATTAACATATAAATTCAACACCTTTAACTTAACAACCATTGAGCCTTGGGTCTGGTCCCAACAGAAATCAGAGAAATGCTTTGAGCCTCTTTGACTGAGAGTCTAGAATGTAGAATAACTATAGGGAAGGGAAATTAGTGATTTTTTCTTGGTGAAAATAATTTACATGATTCTCCCACTTCTTTCTACCTACCCAACTTTTAATCTAACATTTTTTATTCCATTTTGCACGTGAATTTGAGCTAGCAACCTTGAACATTTTATTCTGGTGAAATCAATAAAAACTATCTAAATCTACCTTATGTCATCCGATGGCTCAGAATAAACTAATGAGCACCTCTTTATTCACTACCTTTCTACTAATTAGTCAGGATTAAACTGTCTAAGTAATTTTTATTCACTATTCTACAACAATAAAATTGAAACATGACAAGTCAAGATTAAGCAGTTCAACTCATCATGGATTATGGCATTTATTGACACTCTGCCATAATCATCAGTAAAAAGTAGTGCCATTTGGACTTGCTCACTTTCTTGTTTTATTTATTTTTTCTTTGGGGTATATTATTTTTTATAATTCCTTTGATATTTCTTTTATGACTTTTACCCTCTTTTTGAGTTTCTATCGTTTTATTTTTTACAAAATATGTGAAAACAACTTGCAGAAAGCAAGGTATGTACATATTTTTACAAGAATACCATAGGTCAATTCCAAATTATGAATCCTATACTTATAGGACTCTAACAGGCAGGAAGGTACAACTTGAAAAAGCATAGAAAGTAGAAGACACTCTGATCCAACAAATAAGGGAGAAAAGCCTCGAATGTCGAAGATTGGAAGAAGAGGTGGTAAGCCTGAGGATGAAATCAGAGAAGGCCCAAATTGATCTAGTTATGAGTATTCCACAAATTAAAATATGGACAGTTGGACCAGATTCTAAATTCTCAAAGGTCTCCTCTCATAAAGGCTGGGATAGGCTATGAAGGAGAAACTAATAAGTCTAAGGTAGAAGATAACAAGAATATAATTTTTATAAAATATTTAAAGGACAATGAAGTAGATCAAAAGATTCCTACAGAAGTAGAAGCCAACAAGAACATGATTTGTAAAGAAACAAATAGAAACATGAAGAAACATGAAACGACATAGAATGAGAGGAAGAAAAAAAAAAAACTACTAAAAGATCATACACTTCGAAGGATGAATTCAACAAATGTAGAAGATGTCAAAGGAGGTTCCTTCCTCCTATGAGGAGTATCACCTTTTTTTTACTTCCACAAACCTAGACATACTTCGGCATACTGTAAGGAAAATCAAATCTAGTCCAACCAACTAAAGATGTAGCCAATGAAAAAACTACCTCAAGAAAAAAAATGGAGAAGAAAATCTATCATTAGGTACACAAATCCTTTCCATGGCTATTTTTATGCATGCAATGATTTTGGACATAAAATTTCTGAATGTATCTTATGTTCAAAATGGAGCACAAAATATTATACATCATCTCAAATGTACCTTGGTAAAATAAGATGTTATGTATGCCAAAAGCTTCGTCACAAATAAAAATACTGTAAGCTGCCATATACATTAAATAGCTCTGGAAAGATGATGTAATCAAATCAAATCAAACAAAACTTTGAATCAAAAATAAGTTTAGACATTATGAAGAACCCCAATAAAGTATGGAAGGAAAAGAGAAATGGGGAGCTTGTTACTTCAATAACATAATGAATCCATCATAGTCTTACGGGGAGTTTCTCTAGGAAGCAACACAAATATCCAACCAGTAATAGATAAGAATCAACATCCCAGGGGGAGAGAATTTCATAAAAATTCCCCATAAAATTAGTCTAAGAAGAGATCCTTGGAATAAAAGAACGAAAATTTTAGGAAGAGAAAGGACATTTCCTCTGAAAAAGAAGTATAGAGGAAGAAGGATACCTGAAGCATTTAGTAGCCAACAGGTTGATGGAAGGAGAGAAGGCAACAAGAATCATAGTGGTAGAGGGAAAATCAACCATGAACATGTAAGCTGAGAAGACAACAACACAATAAGCTATGAATGGTTAAAATCACAAAAAGTTATGTTTCGAGCTATGGAACTGGAAAGATCCTTAGAGGATGATTACACTATACAGCACACTACAAGTGTTAACAATGAAACAAAATTAAGAATAATGAGTAAGTTAAATGTTTATCATCATTATATCATTATATCATTCATCAATAGAGGGTCCCCTTGAAGGACAAAAGTTAAATGAGTGATAAAAATATGATTTGTCTTCCCTTTTAAATTCCAAGTAAAGAAATTGAAGACGTCTTCCTGAAGATCATTATGTTATAAAAATTGAATTGTATATAGAGAAACAATGGTTCTAGAGAAGTTGTAGAAATAAATATGAAGTGACATTCTTTTAAAAAAATAATGACTAAATAATCAAAAGGTTAATGGTGTGATTGCTGTTGAGAACAATGGATAGCTCTATAGTAGAAAATATGAAGGTTGTCTTACCTATGGCTGTATGTGCGAGCTGAAGTGAAACTACTGCATGGATTATCAATTAGTATCAATTGATATTTGGAACAAGCCGCCTACCTATCAGTATAATACCAAGTTATTGAAGAGGTTTTTGGACTATAAACAGTATTAATACTGTGGATAATTCAGAAACATCTTCAATTACTGATAACCACAGGAGCTTAAAAAGAAGAATACCAAGTGTTATTATTGGAGCAGTGGTATGGTATGGGTCCTCAGGATCAGAGTATTATGGCATAATTACATCAAGGTAGTATTCCCAATGATTATCATCATTATAGTATATGTGGATTAAGGTTTGGCTTCTCTGATTATTAAAAAACATTTTCTCATTGTAAATGTTAGAAAATGTTGAGCTGCATTATTAAAGCATGGAAAGTTCAATGGAAATTCCAAAGTATCATTATCTTTTTTGCATTTGAAGTGTTATATTGAGCATTGAAGTAGTATCTATTACTGGATATAATGTCATGCCCTCCTCAAGTTAGTACGGATATATCTTCAAGGAATTTTTCTTAAGATCATTCATAAAACTCTGTGAAGTATGTTTGCCGAGATTTCAATTAAACAACTTAAAGATTTTTTGCTGAAGATCATTATGATAGAACAATTGAAGAATCTCAAGTATGAAGAGCTAGTTGTGTTAAACTTACTATTGAAGCTCAAGATTATTTTATTGGTTCATCTAAATCCTACTTTAGCAGAAAGGAATTACTGGTATTTGACCACTGTAGAAAGGTTGATCATTGACATACATACCCCCTTATGTCATCAATAAAATTGAATAGTTGATAAGTGATTCTGACCAACGCATTGAATGCATCTATTCTCAAGGGTTTGTTTTTAAAATACTATGTACATTATTAAAGTCATTTTCTCTCTTAGATTTAAAGATATTGTCTAATATTACAATAAGTTGTAAGTTATGGTTTGATTCATTGTCCACATGAGCTTCAAGAACTTTTGTCTTGTAGTGATTATATCTTCAGAAGTCTAGCACATATCACCACTCTCAAGAAGTAGGGGACAAAAATATAGAACATTCTATGGTGACATTCCTTCAATCATTATCATGAGTTTAGGATAACATCAATTTGTTGTGTATATTCATGCAATCTCAATGATTTTCAAAGTGTTCTCCCACCAAGTCTGATACACCAGTCTGGAGTAACAAGGTATAAAGACAGAATGAAGAAGGCCTATACAAAACTCAGAGAGAAGTAATGCAAAGATGGAAACTAC
This sequence comes from Pinus albicaulis, assembly GCA_034641835.2. Taxonomy (NCBI): domain Eukaryota; kingdom Viridiplantae; phylum Streptophyta; class Pinopsida; order Pinales; family Pinaceae; genus Pinus; species Pinus albicaulis. The sequence continues at coordinate 376,076,495 of CM076582.1, forward strand.
ACTAAAAATTTGTGTAATGTTGCACATTGGAGATACCAACGCTACCTATGTGTTTCGTGACATGGAGCAGACACCTGTCATGGATCCTTATCTCTGGTGATGTGATCATTGAATAACACCTGTGGGTTTTGGTCTAATGGAAATCATGATTCCCAACATGTAACCCTTTTCCATTGATGTCAAAGGAGGATGAAAATCAAGTAGAGGAAGAAAGCCACTTCCCAGAATGAAAGGGGAAGGATGTCTTGGAGGAAGTATTAGAGTGTTGGAGGAAGTTTTTCCATCAATGCCAAAAGGGGAGACTGTTGGAAATATTTTCATTGATGGAAAAGGAGAAGAAAGGAGCATCACCAGAACTATCATGAAGGAAAAGGAGCAGAGAATAAGCAACAATAAAGAAAAGAAGCAGATCAGGCAATAATGCATTAATAAAGCATAAAAGAGAGGCAGACGACCAATAGAGAGGCAAGGAGCATAATTAGACCATAAAAAAGGAAAGGGAGCAGAGAGGAACAACTTTAGAATCAAAGGAGCAAAGGAAGTAAAGGAAGTTAAAGCAGAAAATTAACAAAGGAAACAAAGGTAGTAAACGAGCAAAGGCAGCAAAAAGGCCAAGGTAGGAAAGGAAGCAAAGAAGAAAAGGTAGCAAAGGAAGTTAAGGCAGAAAAGGGGCAAAGGCAGCAAAAAAAAAAGGTAAAGTCGTGAATGTGTTGGGCAGAGTCATGAATGGTTAGCGGGTCAAGTCATGAACGGTAGGCGGGGAAAGTCATGAACATGGGAAAAGTAGTGAACGAGTCAAGTGTTCTATAAACAATAAGAAACAAATGAAGGCCCACAACCAAAGAAGAATATTCAGCAAATAGGAGTAAATATACAACGATAATCATTGGATCCGGGAATAGATCAACGACAAAGATTAAATCGCAAACCCAACGGTATTTTGCACTTCAGAAATTTTATTGTTTATGTTTAAAGACACCGTATGGTAAGCTATTTTATTTGCAATGTGAAGAAGATCAAAAAAGGAGAAGTGAAGATCTTTAGATCTTGACGAGATCAACAGTGGAACTTAAATTGCACCCAACGGTATATTGCACATTGAATATTTTTGTGTTTAGTGCTAAGACTTTGCACAATAAGTTATTTAAGTTGAAATTAAAAGTGTGGGCGATGACAAGATGATGTGCCAGTGACGTAGCAAGATGACGTGGTAGATGATGTGGCCTCGACCCCACAAATTGCAGGTAATTAATGATGACGTGGCAAGGTGACATGGTGGTGACATGGTAGGGTGACATGGCAAGATGACGTGGAGATGACGTGCATATGGCCCACATACCGCACATCGCATATCGGAAAAGGCAAGAGATACTTGTTATTGGTAAAAGCTAAAACTTGCGAAGTGCGATAAAGAGGAGCGAACGCGATGGAGCTTCAAATCTAAAGTCCAGAGAATTTAAAGTCTGGCGTGGGACCCACTCACATACCGCACATCACAATCGTTGATTCTTATAGTTATATGTTAAAACTTCACAAGTTATATGTTTTAAGGTGCACCATGTGATAAGGAGTTCACTGAGATTTGTGAAATTACAGAATCGGAGCTATTGCGAAATCTCTAAATTGGTAAAGTTGTGAAGTGCAATAAAGAGGCTCGGATACGATGTAGTTTCCAAGGCGAAATACAAACAATTTCAAATCCGTACGTAAATATTTTTCCATGTTAAATCGCATTAGAGGAGGAAAATGAGATTATAACATAAAATCTATGGAACTTCGAAGCATGAAGTGTGATTTTTGAAGCGAACACAATGCGACTCATAGGCGAATATTAATATATTTCAGGTCCAAGGTTTAATGTGTTTGTGTTGCTTTTATGAAGAAAACCATGAAAGCAGACGTTGACTCCAGTTACAAAGGAAAGGCATGAACGCATGAAAAAATATCTGGAGCTTGTGGAAAATAGTGATATGTTGTTGCAGCTATGAGTTAAACGGAAAGGCTTAATGCAAGAGAATGGACTCGGCTACAGAGACCTAGCAGTGCGTACAGAGAATGTTGAACGTTACGGTTAAATATAATAGGCAGAGTCGGGAAAAACAAGGGTATAGTATCACTATTTGAAACATAATAACTGGGTCAATTCATGCTAAGTGATCTAAAAATGGGTTGATAAATTGAAATGCTTATGCACAAACACCTCCCACTTAGTTAAACAAATAAAGATCTAGCTGATTCTTGACTTTTGCGGAAATGAATTCTTGAAATAGGTGTATGTTTTTTTTAACTGTTTAAGTGCGTTAATAAAATTTGTTTTTGCTGATATTAATCATGTGCATCAACCATATAGTGCAGAAAATAAGCATCGACACATAATAGCAAATTTAATCAAGGAGTTCACCTGAATATCGTGGGCTACGTCTCATTGAGCCTATGTCAACTGACTTGGCTCTTTGGGATTATGATGGAAAATTTCTTTTAAAAGTTACAAATTCAACTCCAATGGTTATTTGAACTGAACCAATGGGTTTAGAATACCATCATACCCGTGTCACGACTGTCATCACTCTGAAGAAAGAACTAGGTTCCCTTAAACTTGCTTTTTGTTGTCGGTGCCTTAAGCTTAGCTAAGCTTCACTTTGGCACTAAGACCTTAAGGAGAAATTTTCTGTCCCTGGAACCTCACCTAATGCCTCCGGCAAATATCATACCTCCAAAATAGACTCATAATTTGCTCAAAATGAGTAGTGGCTCCCCAATCTACGCCTCCCTCCACTGTTGGCCCTCAGCTTCCTGAAACTTTCGTGTGTTTTCTCAACCTATAGACATCTCCAAATTACTATGAAAATCCCTTCAATGGATTTATAATATCTGGAATAGTCAGAATAGACTATTCATTCACTAAAATTGGCCTCCAAATACTCCAGTTACGCCTCCAACACCTGGTGGCACCCCCTCTCTATAGGGTTACAAAAAAATTTCTGAAGCATCTCAACTTTAAAAAGGCCTCAAAAGCTTCTAAAAACTCCGTCAATGGATTCCAAAGTATCAATAAAATCAGCAATGACTATTGGTTTGCTAAGAATGGATACTGGCTGCTGTGGATAGGCCTCATTCTTGTACTCGCACTAGGTGGCCTTCGCGGCCTCTCGAACTTCTCTGAAGCATATCGGCCATCAAAAGTGATCAGGAGATCAAGTCATATGCTCAAAAACAAAAATTCTCGAAATAGGTCCGAACCGAAGAGACCGAAAAGGTCTCGTCATTTTGATTCTGGCATCGCAAACTGTTTGAAAAATGGATGTCATATGACAAAGATATTGTGTTATGTTCGTTTTCGCAAACAACAAAAATTTGGTGACTGGATGCCCAGTGAGCTTGCAGGTGCAATTGAAATATTATGGGCATATTCTATTTCTTCAAAGCCAGTGTGGTGGTGCCACGTGGCACTCCATGGACCGTTGGATGATAAGGGTACATATGAATCTGAGCTGTTGGATGAGTTTATAGGAGGGGGAATGGTTGAGTGAGATGTGGCAAGCACACAGGCTACCACGTGTCCTTATAAGGTTGGATCAAAATTTTGTGGGGTTGACGGGCGTCAAACCCGTGACCTCCACTACGCATGAAGAGCTCTTACCAATCTGTTTGTGGGTTGTTTCGTATGCCTATATGCCTCTAGAAATATTTAAATTTTATTTCAAAACATGATGAGGGTTTGGGAGGCCAACCCCTAAGGGCCAGCCCCCCTACCATATGTCCGCGCACTCACAACCTTGACCCATATGCAAACTACTATGGCCAGGAACCCAGCAATTAATCCGGTGGGCAATCACATGATGGGATTTGACACTTATTTAAAGTGATAGTTAATCAGGTGGTTCTGCTAGAGGACCCCCAATTTCAATGGTCAGTGCCAAAATTTTCTGCGCTAACTGGAGTTCCTCTAGTTTTAGAGGAGCTTTCCTAGGGGACATTGGGCAGTTTTCTATTTGATCATAAGTCGTGGATAATTTGACCATTTTTTAAGAATGAATAGTCATTTTTGGATAATTTAGAAATTATTAACTCATTGGAATAGGTTTCAGAGCCATCTGAGGTCAATTCATGCAGGTTTTTCTTCAGCAGATGTTAAGGAGCCATCAGGGCGACTAGGTTGTTTTTAGTGTATTGAGCATCCATTCTCTGTTTTCTGCAAATTAATAGTCATTCCTAAATAATTCAAGCATTCTGAAGATATTTTTACAGAGATAACAACCGTTTGAGGCTTTTAATCACATCTAATTACCATTTTAGAGGAATAAGATATGAGGGACATGCCATTGGGAGCTGGACCAGCAAATGTAGCCCAGGAGGGGTGAACTGCTTCATTAATTTTTTGAGTATTGTCATATGTGATGTTTATTCCCTGTCATTTAATGTTGAACAATGTTATACAAGCTAATTTACATGCTTTAACCTCACATAAAAATCGTTTTAACTAAGTTAAAACCATTTGTTTCACTTGCAAACTCCAGCGAACGTTATGCACACAATTTATTTATTGTTTCGATACATAGCACAACAAAACTAATACATTACATTCAGATCAATTTGGTGTCAGAGCTAGAGTTATTATCTCTAGTGTTTTTATGTGCAAGTATTTGTTAACTTTTTTCAAGGCTTTTCATGCTTACTAGGCTCAAGCTTAAGTGTGGAGAAGGAAAATTGGTGGAAGAAAGAGGCTCTCAAAGTGAGCCACAACAAAGGAGGGCAAGATTACCACATTATTCACCACCTATTTCACATCCAAAAGAAGCAGAAGCATCATCAAGAATGATGCCAGGAGAAGAAGGAACCCATGAAGAGCTAGATCCCAAAGAGGAAGAAAGAGTCTTCAGGAAATCATTCCTTAACATGACTGAAATGGTGAGATTCCTTTATCAAGAAAGGAATGAAATACTAGAAGGAGAAGGATCCAAAATTCACAAGGAAGGTCAGGGATCATTAGGAGCTCACAATGATGAAGATAAATTGAAGAAGGGAAATGGAGGAAATGGAGACAGTGGAAATTCACCATCATCACCCTCATCTTCGTCTTCATCATCCTCCACTTCATCTTCAGTACACTAGTCACACAAGTCAAAGAACTATGGTAAAAATACTTTTCTAAAACTTGATGTTAAGTTTTAATTACCAATTTTTGATGGTGAAGTTAATGCAGAAAAACTAGATAATTGGATTAGGAAATTAGAGGTCTATTTGAGAACCCAAATTTTTTATGATGATGACACCAAAATCCAACTAGCTTCATTGAGAATGGAAGGTGCAACTCTTGTTTGTTGGGAGGCCAAGACAAAGGAGGAGATCAAGAAATATGGAAATATTATTTTATCATGGACTGATTACATTTTTGTAATAAAACAACAGCTTTATCCATTAGTTCACATGCAGAAAGCCATAATGAACAGGAAAAATTTTAAACAATTGAAAGGACAAAATGTACAAGTGTATACTCAAAATTTTTGAAGAATACCTCTTTTACCAGGAGTAGGTTTTCATATCCAAGACACTTTTCTCAAGTATATAGGAGGTTTACATACCTACCTAAGACATAAAATCCTAATGTTTAACCCTACAAGATTAGATGAGGTTTGTGTTCAAGCCACACATTTAGAGGCAAAGGGGAAAACACAACTTAGATGGGAATGAGGAAAGTGAGTTTAAAGGCAAATGGAAGAAAAAGAGAAATAAAAATACTAGAAAAGAGAAGGGAAAATTCTTTTGCAAACACTGTTCTAAAACTAGCCATGATGAGGACCATTGTTGGAAACTTCATCCAGAGTTGAAACCAGAAATTTTTAAAGCTAAAGAGAAATCCAAGGAGAAAGGAAAGACATTTGCAATAGTTGAAGAAGAACTAGGGTCTGATTCAGGAGATGAAACAAAAATCATAGCTGTGGGACTAAAGAACTTGAAGGGGAAAGAGATGGAAAATAAACCCAGCTCTAGTATTTCTAACTGTCACATAGAAGCTCCAAGTGAAGAAAAGAGAATTGAACTATTTTATGTGAGGGTCATTTCCAAACATACCAAGGTTGACACATTGTTTGAGAGTGGGTCGCAAGAGAATTTACTTTATGAAGACTTCGTCAAGAAAATTAATATTGAGACCATTCCACATCCAAAACCTTATCCACTTGGTTGGATTTGTAAGGATGAAAATTTATAGGTTTCAAATAAGTGCATGTTGTGCTTATCAATAACTCCAAATTTCATTGACACAGTTGAATTAGATGTTGTTTTGCTTGATATAAAAGGTACGGTGTTGGGAATTCCTTACTTGTATGATAGGAAAGCTATCTTCCATTTCCATGAAAACACATACCATTTATTCAAAGATGGCAAGGAGTACATTGTGAGAGCTCATCGCAAAAAGCTAGACACTTCTTTAGTTCATGCAGGGCAGATGAAGAGGCTCGTCAATGCAAGTCAAAACTATACATTGATGATGATTAAAAAAAGGGGAGTTTTACATAATCATTTTCATCCAAATACTAATGTATATAGTGAGATGTTTCAGTTTTAAAGTATTTTGTATTTGAAAGAAGATGACAAGTAGTTGGAGTAGTCGACATTGGTGTCGAACGGTGCTAAAAAAAAAGTGTCAGTGTAAGAATTTGAAAAGGTCCAAGAGATGGCAAAGCAACTTGACAAAGAAGGAACAAGATTCAGTAATTTTCATTGCTTTTTTCAGAAAGGCATGGTACAATGGAGAAGAAACTTGGTCAGGAATCAACACAAGTTGATGGCTAATTCAGCAAAAAATTGCCATAAGGACAGGGTGCAAGGTGACAGTAATTTCAAGTTTCCTTTGATTATAGACCAATGTAGAAACATGATTTTTACTACAAAGTTAAGTTGTTGTTCTGCAAGTTTATTAAATGTGCACCATGACTATGTCAAAGTCAACAATGGTTGGTCAATGTAATCAATGAAAAATTTGTCATTTCATGAAAAGCTCTAATTAATGAAATTAGGGAAATTTCAATGGATTAATATTGGGAGAGTGGGGACACCATCTCCTCATATTCATGTTCAATATTCCAGAGAGATTTTGGGGTCTAAAATATTCCCAATAGGGAGGTGTGATCATTAGATCAAGTCATATTCTCAAAACTTAAAGTGCACGAAACAGGTTCAAACATGAGCGACCAGAAAATTCTTTCTGTTTTGATTCTGCCGCCATGAACGGTTCGAAATACCAATGTCGTATGAGGAAGATATCATGTTCTATTCATTTTCCCAAATAGAAAAAATGTGGTGACTGGATGCCCAGTCAGAATATTCTGGGAATATTCCATTTCTTCAAAGCTAGTGGGGTGGTGCCATGTGGCACTCTGTGGAACATTGGATGATAAGGGTATGGATGAATCTAAGTCATTGGATGATTTTATAAGAGGGTGAATGGTTGAGTGACATGTGGCAAGCCCGCAGGCTGTCACGTGTCCTCATAAGGTTGGATAAAAATTTTGTGGAGCCAACGGGGGTCGAACCTGCGACCTCCACTATGCACGCAAGACCTCTTACCAATCCTCCTTTGGGGTTTTTATTACCCCTATAGGCCTCTATACATATTTAAAGTTTATTTAAAAACTCCTTGAGGGATTGGGGGTGAGCCCCTAAGAGCCAACCCCCCTACCATATGTCTGTGTGCTCACGACCTTGATCCATATGAAAACTGCGATGGCCAGGAAACCGATGGTTAATCTGATAGATAGTCACATGATGGGATTTGAAATTTAATTAAAGTGATATTTAAGCCATCAGTTCTTCTTGTGGACTCTCAATTTCGACGGTCAATGCAAATATTTTCGGCACTAACTGGATTTCCTCTAGTTTTGGAGGAGCTTTCTTAGGGGACATTTGGCAGTTTTCTGTTTGATCATAACTCTTGGATATTTTGACCATTTTTGAAGAATTAATAGTCATTTTTGGATAATTTTGACATTATAAATGCATTAGAATATGTTTCATAGTTATTAAATGTCATTTCATGAACTTTTTGCTTCAGGAAAGGTAAAGGAGCCACTAGGGACACTAGGGTGTTTTCAGTGTATTGAGCATCCATTCTCTGTTTTCTGCAAATGAATAGCCATTCCTAACTAATTCAAGCATTAGGAAGGTGTTTTAATATAGAGAACAAAAATTTTATGTTTTTTATCACATGTACTTACCATTTTTGAACAATAAGTTATGAGGGACATGTCATTGGGAGCTGGACCAACAGATGTAGCCCAGGAGCGGTGAACTGCTTCATCAATTTACTGAGTATTGTCATATGTAATTATTTATTCTCTGTAATTTACTGCTAAATAATGTTATACAAGATAATTTACATGCTTTAAGCTCACATATTTTTTTTTTTAATTAAGTTAAAACCATTTTTTCACCTGTAAACTTCAATGAACCTTATGCACACAATTTAATTATTGTTTGGATACTTCGTCCAACAAAACTAATACATTCCATTCAGATAAAAAATTCCTCTATAGGATCTAAAAACCACATTATTAGTTCCAGAATGTCTAAGACATCAACTATTGGATTACTGACAAAGGCCTCTAGCTACCCTGGCTATGCTTCATTCTGTTGCTAGCCCTTTATGGACCTAATGGCCCTTGGAATGTCCAATAAAGTCAAAATGGCTTTGGAATGTCCAATAAAGTCAAAATTAACTATTCATACTCTCACAATGGACGAATCTAGCTCAAGATAGAGCCTAATCAATTTTTTTCCAGTCACCCGTAAATCAACTCCGCTAAAAATGGAGAACTACACTTAACTACAGTTAAATTTGGAAAATCAGCTCCAAAAGGTGTGTTTGGCCAACTTCCCCCCAGGATAACCATCAAACTAACCGTTAACAGTAATAAAGAAGGTTATCATTAGGCACATGACCCCAAAATACGTGGTCTTTATAACTGTTATCGGAACCTATGATGGAACCTGCATGATAACTATTAATGTTTGTTTTCCATGTCACAAGACTAACCATTTACACTGGTGGTCTAGGGACTTAATCCCTTGGCTTGGGTCATGAGTTGGTGGCTACGTGTGGAGGGGCTAGCCCCTCCAAACCACTAAAACAAAAACTATTAAATAATAAATAGTACTGGTCCACTAATATTGTTAAGACATATGGTGGCAGAGATGATAGAGGCTTTTGTGCTCTCCACAGTAGGTCATGCAATCAATCCCATGGAGTCCAAACAAAATTTTGCAACACTACTCCCGGGCCACGTGTCGGCCTCTAGGTCTGCCACATGGCGATCTCTAATTGGCCGAAAACCACAATGGTCAACCAATTCTCCGATATGAACATGCCACTTGTCAACCTGTAATTCTTCCAGAAGGAATATTTCAGGGATTATTCCAAGTATATTCTAGGAATATTCCATATAATATTATTTTTGTTGAATATTCAAATACTAGCCAAACCTGGTTAAAGGTCCAAAATTGCAGTTTACTGGACTTTTCAAATCGCGATAACTTCTTCATACGGTGTCGATTTTTCGAACCATTCACAAAGCCAGAATGAGGAAGACAAGATATATCCAGTTGCTTAGGTTTGACACATTTTTGAACACTTTGAAATTTGAGCTATCACTTAGGTCCTTGATCCAAATCCGATGACACCTCCCCATTGGGAATATTTTGGATCCCTAAAGACAAATTACCTGATCTGTTCAGTATATGAGAGTACAAAACCCTCATATTTCTAGCCTCCGTACACTTCTCCTTGCATGGCTTAGTGCCTTTGAACCCAAATCGAAGGTAGGAAACACTTCCCCTCCTTAGATGTTCTTGTCCTCCTCTCAAGAATTGTGTCTTCCTTTAGCTCGCCTAGAAATTTCTCATGAAAAATATTCATAGAAGGTGGTTTAACATCATATCCTTGATTATTGATCCAAGGTGGCTCAAACAAACATGAGATTAAAACAGAAATTCATACATAACTGAAATTTTCATATGTACAAATGAATGTATGTCTTACTGGGTTAAGAAGTCAAACAACTTCTTACGAAGCTACTTCCATGGTGATTTTTGCTACTGAAAATATTCTTCATGTGAAACGTCTATTCTCACATCAATGACAGAATCTTTGGTTCCACTCTTTCCAATCTTTCTATCCTCTTGCTTCAAATGCTTATGACGATTTAATGGATTTTTGGCTATGTGTGCAAGTATTTTGCACCTTTTGATCAAGTTGCCTTCACCTCAATTATTTCCTATATGCCTTCAATATCTTCCTTCATTTTGAAACATCATGGTTACATAGACCACAATAGGAACAACAACTCTTTATTCCATTCAAGCATGCAGATTTGTCATTCTTATCAGAAACATAATCAACTTGACTATGGGAATAATTATACCTCAAATGTTGCTTTGCATCTGCGTCCTTTTTACCTTCTTGAGGAGATGAACTTGTAGAGGTTCCAACTTTCTTTGGAAGACCCACATAAGTGTTCATGTCATGAAAGCTGTCAGAACACTCTTGGTCACCATTAGTTGCATGTGTACAAACATCGTGTTGGAACATAGGCTTCAAAAAATGGAAATCATCTTGAAAACAAGCTTGACATGTTTTTTCTTTAGAACATGTGACAAAAGTTCTTTTTGAATTTGTCTCAAATGTCTTCATCGTTGTAGAGTTTTTTCCATAAGATTGAACATAGCCTAGATCAAACTTCTTAGGTCTTTCTTCAACCAAAATAGGATCAATCATGCCTTGTGCATGTTTTCCTAGACCCTTGCCTTCATAGACCATTTTTAGCATCAACTTGGAACCTATGCCTCTAGTGTGCTTTTCAAATGAACCTACACACCTTTCTAAAGAGGAAAATGAAGACAAATTAGAGTGTTTCACCTCTGCTTCAATTAGGGATTTGGTTAAGGTCTCTTTGTCTTGATGGAGCTGCATCTCCATCTCATGCATTCATTAGTGAATTCCTTCTTTTTATTGCTTCATAGAAACCAATTTCTCATGAATTCTAGTGCTTTCCTTTCTATCTTCAAACAGAATTTGCACCCTATCCTTTAGGATGTAGAAGTCTCACTTCATGTATTCATCAAATAATCTTGTAAAGGAGGAGGATTTTGAAACCTAACTTGAAGAAGTTGTCATATTTATGTAAATGGAAAAAATAACTTCAAAAAAAATTGACAAAGCCTTCAAAAACAATTCACAAATCTTCTGAAAAAAATGGTTGTAGAGTCAAGCTCTTCTTCCTGCAGCCTTTTGCAAACAAAATCTCTTGTGCTTTAAGGGTTACCTTGAGGTCCTTTGGGTAGGGAAGATGCCTTCAAACTTCTTCCTTATTGTCGTCTTATGGACTTAGCTAACAGTGCCTTTCCCTTCACCTCTATCAAACTCAAACTTGTAAGCAGTCAGTCAATTTGCAAACAGTAAATTCTGTGCACTGTTTAAACACCTTTCAAGTCAAACAAGCAACCTAGTGCTCTATCAAGAAAGAAACCCAGTCCTCCTATACCAACCTGATATGAAAATGGGTGGATAACTTTAAATTCTTATATGAAAGTACCTCCCACTCAGTTAAACAAATAAAGATCTAGCTTATTCATCACTTGTGCGGAAATGAATACTTGACACAACTGTAGGCTTTTTTAATGGTTTAAGTTCTTTAAGAACAATTTTTTTTTTTTTTTCTGATATTAATCAAGTGAAACAACCATAAAGTGAAAAAAATAAGCATCAACACATACCAACAAATTTAATAAAGGAGTACACCCGAATATCGCAGGCGACGTCTCCTTGAGCCTATGTCAACTGACTTGGCTCTTTGGGATTATGATGGAAAATTTATTTTAAAAGTTAAAAAATGAACTCAAATTTTTATCTCAACTGAACCAATGGGTTTATGATACCATAAAATGCCTAGCATGGTTGTCATGACTCTGAAGAAAGAACTAGGTTCCCTTAGACTTGATTTCTACTGTTAGTGCCTTAAGATTCCCTGAGCTTCATTGTCGCACTAAGACCTTAAGAAATCATTTTCTGTCCCTAAAAACTCAGATAATGTCTGCTACACATATCATCCCTCCAAAATAGACTGATGATTTTCTCAAAATGAGCATTGGCTCCCCAATCTAGGCCTCCTTCCACTGTTGGCCCTAGGCAGCCTGAAATATCCCTGTGGGTTCTTGAGCTTCAAAAATCTCCAAATGACTATGAAAATAGCTTCAATGGATTCATAATGTCTGAAATAGATAGAATAGATTATTCATTCACTGAAATTGGCCTTCGGCTACTCTGGTTACGCCTCCAACACCTGCTGGCACCCCATGGCTTTAGGGTCATTGAAAACTTTGCTGAAGCATATCAACTTTAATAAGCCCTCAAAAGCCTCTGAAAAATCCATCAATGGATTCATAAGTATCAATAAAATTAGAAATGACTATTTTTTTGCTGAGAATGCATATTGGTTACTCTAGATAGGCCTCATTCTCTTGCTGGCACTGGGTGGCCCTAGTGGCCTCTGGAACTTCTGTGAAGCATATTGGCCTTCAAATGTCCTCTATAGGATCTGAAAACCACACCATTATTTCCATAATGTCTAAAATATCAAAAATTTACTATTGGATTCCTGAGAAAGGCCTCTAGCTACCCTGGCTAGGCCTCATTTTGTTGCTGGCCCCTGATGGCCCTCGTGGCCATTGGAACTTCTATGAAGAAAAAAAATACTCAAAAGTACTATGATGGCTCTGAAACCCTAAAAAATGGCTCAGTAATGTCCAAGAAATTTGAAAGACTATTCACACTCTCAGAATGGACGAATCTAGCTCAAGAAAAAGCCTAATCAATTTTTGTCTAGTGACCCCTAAATCAACTCCACTAAAAATGGAGCACTGCACTTAACTATAGTTAAATTTTGGAAATACACACCAATAGGTGCTTTTGGAAAACTGTCTGCCAGGATAACCGTTGAACTAGCCGTTCACAATAAATAGGAGGGTTACTGTTGGACACATGACCCTAAAATACGTGGTCTTCATAACTGTTATCAGAACCTCCAACGGAACCCGCATGATAACTGTTAACTTTTGTTTGCCATGTGATAGGACTAACCATTTACGCTGGTGATCTAGTGGCTTAATCCCTTGGCCCTGGTCATGGGTCAGCCCCCAAAACAAAAATCGTTAAACAATAAATAGTACCGGTCCACTAATATTGTTAAGACATACGAGAACGAAGACGGTAGAGGCATTCGTGCTCTTAGTGGTAGGTCGCGTGATTGATCCTGCGTAGTCTAAACAAAATTTTGCAATACCAGTCCTGGGCCACGTGGTGGCCTCTGGGCCTATCACGTGGCAACCTCTAATTGGCTGAACACCACAATGGTTAACCAATTCTCCAATATGAACATGCTACTTGTTAGCCTGTAATTCGTCCAGAAGGAATATATCAGGAATATTCCAAGGAATATTCTAGGAATATTCTAGGAATATTTTTTTTTTAATATTCAAATCCCAGTCAAACCTGGTCAAAGGTCAAAAATTAGAGTTTACTCGACTTTTCAAATCGCGATAACTTCTTCGTACGGTATTAGTTTTTTGAACCGTTTGTGGCACCGGAATTAGGAAGACAAGATCTATCCGGTAGATCAGGTTCAACACACTTTTGAACACTTTTAAATTTTAGCTAACACTTAGGTCCTTGATCCAAATCTGATCACTAAGAGAATAATGCTGCAACATAGTTGGAAATATAACAGCATGTAGAGAAGATAAAGGGATAGCAGGAAAAGAAGAGAAGATGAACATAAAAGAAAGAAGCTGAAAGGGTTGAATTCAAATATGATTTTAACTGTAAATGTAAATTCATTGATTATTTGATATTTTTTATGATGTAAAGGCAAGTCTCCGTAGGCATAGGAAAAAATCCATGAGTGTTGTAATGATTATTTCCAATGTAATAACCTAAACTGAAGTGTAAGAAATCGAATGGGTGGAATGCAAAGAGTCATGCCTATTCACTTCATATTCCCATAGAGAATGAAAATAGTCATAAATTTATTTGTATAAAACAGGTAATATCCATCTGCAAAAGGTTATGAAAACAGAGAGAGAGAGAGAGAGAGAGAGAGAGAGAGAGAGAGAGAGAGATAGATAAAGAGAGAGTGGAGAAAAATTGAAGAGAGTTGAAGATTGTTAGAAAGCTACGGAATGGAAGAGAGCATAAGAATATAAGAAAGTTGCAGAAGGTTGGAGAATGAAAGAATAAGAGAGGACTGATAGAGATGATGTGCATATTAGGGGCTGATATGAAGTAGATATGAAGGCTGAAAAGGGAGCAGTGAAGAAGGAGTAGAACAGATCTGATGTCCAAGTAAATCAACATATGATTTTATTTTAGTGTGAGGGAGTTCGTGCTTCCATATGAAGTTGTATCTTGATAGATGTCCAATTGTAGTTGTTTGAAGTAGGAGACTCCTATGGGTTGTAGCTTGCAGAAAAATACATAAGAGTTGGTGCTTCTATTTCAAGTTGTAGCTTGATAGATTTCCAATTGGAGTTGATTGAGGTAAGAGCCTCCTGTGGGTTGTAGCTTGGAGAAAAATACATGGGAGTTGGTGCTTCCATTTAAAGTTGTAGCTTGACATATGTCCAGTTGGAGTTGGTTAAGGTAGGATCCTCCTGTGGGTTGTAACGTGCAAAGAATAGATGGGAGTTGGAGCTTCCTTGCAAGTTGTAGCTTGTAGAATTTGAGATAGCAAACCTCCTATAGGTTGGAGCCTACAGAAAATCAGTGGTGAGATGGAGTTGGAGCTTGCCTTTGCATCAAAACAATAATATGATGTGGTTTTCTCCCTTATGGGTTTCCACTTATATCTGTTTTCTATGTGCTTGATTATTATGCGTTGATGTGATGTTTTAATCTACTTAATTACTTTCTCTACACACATTAAGTTTATTTATTTATTATGTATTAAATTTCTTATAAACTAAAGGTGTAATTGATTTGAATGAAAATAATTCTAAATGTCCATGAATGTACTAAACAGATTCACCCCCCCTCTTAGTTTAGATAAGGTTTCATCAATTGGTATCTGAGATGGTTCCTCTCGTGTAAGCCTAATAACTTGAAGGAGATCTAGCCGAGTCATGGACTATCAAAATTTACCCATGTTGAATAAAACAAACTTTCCTGAATGGATATATAAGGTTAAAAAATATTTAATGACTGATGAACCTGAGGTATGGAAGCTTGTATGTGATGGTTACTGCACAGACTCTCCTTTTATCAAGAACAACAATGGAATGCCAAGGAAAAATGTGTGGTATATAAAATTATTCATAACAAGGATCTTGATTTAATAATGGATTTAACTTTTGCAAAAGGAATCTGGAATAGATTGCATATCATGCATGAATGATACATTAGTGGATTCATTATCAAGAAGGAGAATATAAACAAGAAGAAGAAGAAAAATTCCTTTCAAAATGAAAAAGTTCAATGAAATGAGATACCTGTTAGGGTGAATGGATGTGAGTACCTTAAAGAAATTAAAGTTGAGGAAAAATAAAAACTTTACACAGCCTTGACTGAAATAGAAAGATTGAAGAATGAAAACAAAAACCTTAAGACACTCGTGAAAATATATGATGAGAGAGAATATGAAGATAAGGAAGAAAGTTTTGGCCTGAAGGCACAACTTGAAGAAGCAAGCGAAGTAGAAGACACTCTGTTGTAGCAAATAAGAGAGAAAATTCTGGAATGTGGAACATTAGAAGAAGAGGTGGTAAGCCTGAGGATGAAATTACAGAAGGCCCAAATTGAACTAATTATGAATATTCCACAAATGAAAAGCTCTGGACAATTGGACCAGATTCTAAATGCTCAAAGGTATCCTCTCATAAAGGATGGGATAGGCTATGAAGGAGAAACCAACAAGTCCAAGGTATAAGATAACAAGAATATCATTTTTGTAAAAGATGTAAAGGATAATGAAGCAAGTCAAAATATTCCTACACAAGAAGAAGCCAACAAGAACATGATTTGTAAAGTAACAAAAATAAACAAACAACAACATGAAAGGACAGATAATGAGAGGACGAAACAATCAATTGCTAAAGGATCATGCACTCCTAAGGAGGAATTGAACAAATTTGGAAGATTTCAAAGGAGGTTCCTTCCTCCTATGAGAAATATCACTTGTTTTGACTGCCACAAACCTGGACATACTACGCCATATTGTAAGACAAATCAAATCCATTCCAACCAACTAAATATGTAGCCAATGAAGATACTACTGCAAGAAAACAAATGGAGAAGAAAATCAATCACCAGATACACAAATCATTTCCATGGCTATTGTTATGCATCCAATGATTTTGGAAATAAACTTGTTGAATGTAAGTTATGTTCAAAATGGAGCACAAAATATTATCCATCAGCTCAAACGTACCCTAGTAAAATAAGATGTTATGTAGGCCACAAGCTTGGTCACAAAGAAAAAGACTGTAATCTTCCATATACATTAAAGAAATCTAGACAGATAATGGAATGCAATCAAATCAGAGAAAAATCTGAATAAAAAAGAAGTGAAGACATTATGAAGAACCCCAATAAAGTATGGAAGGAAAAGAGAAAGGGAGACCCTGTTACTTCAATAACATAATGAATCCATAATAGTCTGAAGGGGAGCTTCTGTAGGAGTCAACGCAAATATCCAGCCAGTAATGGACAAGAAGCAACATCCCAGGGGGAGAGTAGTTCATAAAAAGTCCCAAGAAAATTATTCTAAGAAGGGCTCGTTGGAATAAGAACAAATAAAAGTTCAGGAAGGGAAAGAAAAATTCCTCTAACAGAGAACTATAGAGGAAGAAGGATACTTGAAGCATTCAATAGAAAATAGGTTGGTGGAAGGAGAGAAGGAAACAAGCAGCCATGGTAGTAGAGTGAACATCAACTATTAACATGTAAGCTAAGAAGACAAAAGAATTGTAAGTGATGAATGGTTAAAATCATAAAAATTTATGTTTCAAGCTATAGAACTAGAAATATCCATAGAGGATGATCACACGATTCATCACACTACAAGTGTTAACAATGAAACAAAATTAAGAAGGACGACTAATAGAAATTCTTATCATCATTATATCATTACATCATTCATCAATAGAAGGTCCCCTTGGAGGAGATAATTTAAATGAGTGATAAAACTATGAGTTGTCTTCCCTTTAATATTCCAAGTAAAGAAATTGAAGATGTTTTCCTAAAGATCATTATGTTAGAACAACTAAATTTCATATAGAGAAGAAATGATTCTGGAGTAGTCCTAGAAAGGAATATGCAGTGACATTCTTTTAAAAAGAGAATGACAAAATAAGGAAAAGGTTAATGATGCCAAAATAAGATTAGGTATATTGATGATTGTTGTTGAGAATAGTGGAGATCTCAATAGTAGAAACTATGAAAGTTTTCTTAACTATGGGTGTATGTGCGAGCTAAAGTGAAACTACTACATGGATTGTCAATTGGTATCAATTGGTATTTTGAGCAAGTAGCCTGACTATCAGTAAAATACCAAGTTATTGAAGAGTTTTCTAGATTATCCATAGCATTAATACTCTGGATAATCCGGTAACCTATTCAATAACTAATAGTTTCAAAACCAGAATATCAATTTTATTAGTGGAGAAGTGGTATGATAAAAGTCGTCAGGATTGGATTATTATGGCAGAAGTAAATCAACGTAGTATTCCCCGCAATTATCAGCATTACAGTTTATGTGGATTAAGCTCTGGCTGCTCTGATTATTAAAAAATATTTCTGATTTTAAATATTGGAGAATGTCGAGCTGCATTATCAAAGCATGGAAAGGTCAATGAAAATTCCAAACGATAATTATCTTGTTCTCATTTGAAGTGTTATATTAAGCATTGAAGTAGTATCTATCTCTGGATATAAGTGAATTCCTTCCTCAATTCAGTACATATATATCTTCAAGGCCTTTTTCTTAAGATCATTCATAAAACTATGTGAAATCTGTTTGGTGAGATTTCAATTAAACAACTTGAATTTTTTTTGCTGAAGATCACTATGATAGATAAGTTGAAGTATCTCAAGTATGAAAAGCTATTTGTGTTAATCTTACTATTGAAGCTCAAGAGTATTTTATTGATTCATCTAAATCCTACTTCAGCAGAAAGGAATTGTTGGTATTTCACCGTTGCAGAGAGGTTGCTGATTGACATACATACCCCCTTATGTCATAAATAGAACTTCATAGTTGATAAGTGAGACTTACCAATGCATTGAATATATCTAGCCTCAAAGGTTTGTTTTTAAAATAATTTGTACAATATTAAAGTCATTTGGTCTCTTATATTGAAATATATTGTCTAATCTTATAATAAGTTGTAAGTTCTAGTTTGATTCATTGATCACATCAGCTTCAAGAACTTTTGGCTTGTAGTGATTATATCTTCAGAAGTCTAGCACATATCACCACTATCAAGTAGTAGGGGACAAAAATATAGAACATTCTATAGTGACATGACTTCCAACATACTCTTGAGTTTGGGATAACATCAATTTGTTGTGTATATTGATGCAATCTCAATTATTTTCAAAGTGTTCACACAACAAGTTTTATACACCAGTCTGGAGCAGCAAGGTATAAAGACAGAATGAAGAAGGGCTATACAAAACTTAGAGAGAAGTAATGCAAAGATGGAAACTACATTGAAAACATGTATAATTTTGGACATTGGATATACCAACGCTCCCTCTATGTTTCGCGACATGGAGTAACCACCTCTCATGGATCCTTATCTCTGGTGCTGCAATCATTGACTAACACCTGCGGGTATTGGTCTAATGGAAATCGTGATTGCCAACATGTAACCCTTTTCCATTGATGTCAAAGGCGAAGGAAAAGGAGGCAGAGGAAGAAATACACTTCTCAGAATGAAAGTGGGAGGAGGTTTTGGAGGAATTATTGGAGTTTTGGAGGAAGTGTTTCCATTAATGTCAAAGGGGGATACTATTGGAAATATTGTCATTAATGGAAAGGAGTGCAAAGGAGCAACACCAGAACTATCATTAAGGCAAAGGAAAAGACAAACAACAACAATAAGGAAAAGAATAAGATCAGGCAATAATTTAGTAAGAAAGCAGAAAAGAGAGGCAGAGGAGCAACAGAGAGGAAAGGAGTAGCATTATACCATTAACAAAGGAAAATCAGCAGAGAGGAGCAGCTTTAGAATCAAAGGAGAAAAGGAAGCAAAGGCAGTTAAGGAAGAAAAGGAACAAAGGCAGCAAAGGAGCAAAGGCAGAAAAAAGGAAAAGGTAACAAAGGAAACAAAGAAGCAAAGGCAACAAAGGAAGTTAAGGCAGAAAATGAGCAAAGGTAGCAAAATAGCAAAGGAAGTGTCGTGAACGTGTTGGGAAGAGTCGTTAGCAGAAAGTGGGTCAAGTTGTGAATGGTAAGCGGGACAAGTCATGAACGTGGGAAAAGTAGTGAATGAGTCAAGTGTTCTACAAACAACAAGAAAGAAATGAACAGGCACAACATTAGAAGCAAAGCCGGAAAAACAAAGTAAAGATATAGCAAGGACCATTGGATCTGGGCATAGATCAATGGTGGAGATTAAATCGCAAACCCAATGGTATTTTGCAATTTATTGTTTATTTTTAAAGACACCTCATGGTAAGTTATTTTATTTACGATACGAAGTGTGATAAAGAGGCCCAGATGCAATGTATTTTCAAAGGTGCAATCGAAAGGATTTAAAACTATACGTAAACCTTTTTGTGTGTTAAATCAAATCAGAGGAGGAAAAGGAGATTATAACGTAAAATATATGGAACACTGAAGTTCGAAGTGTGATTTTTGAAGCAGACGCGATGCGGATCAGAGGTGAATATTAATATATTTCAAGTCAAAGTTTTAATGTGTTTGCGTTTGTTTTATGAAGAAAACCATGGAAGCTGAGATCGACTCGGATTACAAAGGAAATGCCTAAACAAATGAAAAAGGGCCCGAAGCTCGTGCAGAACAGTGTTATACGATTGCAGGTGTCAGTTAATGAGAAAGGCTAAATGCAAGAGCATGGACTCGGGTAGAGAGACCTGATATTCCATACAGAGAATGTTAAACATTGAGGTTAAGTATAATAGGTAGAGTCATGAAAAATAAGGGTATAGTACCACTGTTTGAAACGTAACAACTGTGTCAAGTCAGGCTAAGACAATAATGTTGCAGCACAGTTGGAAATATAACAGCATGCAGAGAAGACAAGATGAAAAAAAAAGTAAGAAGCTGAAAAGGCTGAATTGAAATATTATTGTAACTGTAACTGTAAATTCATTGATCCTTTTATATTATTTTTGATGCAAAGGAAAGTCTCCATAGGCATAGGAAAAACTCCATGAGTGTTATAATGATTATTTCTAATGTAATAACCGGAACTGAAGTGTAAGGAATTGAATGTGTGGAAGGAAAAGAGTCATGCCTATTCACTTCATATTCCCATAGAGAATTCAAACAATCATGAACTTATATATATCAAATGGGTAATATCCATATGCATAATGTTACCAAAACAGAGAGAGAGAGAGAGAGAGAGAGTGAGAGAGACTACAACAAAATTGAAGAGTTGAATATTGTTAGAAAAATGCATAACGGAAGAGAGCAAAAGAATATAAGAAAGCTGTAGAAGGTTGGAGAGTGAAATAATATGAGAGGAATGATGGAGATTTTGTGCATATTAGGAGCTGATATGAAGTAGATATGAAGGATGAAAAGGAAATAATGAAGAAGGAGTTAAACATAGATGATATCGAGGTAAATCAACATATGACTTTAGTGTAGTGTGTGGGATTTTGTGCTTCCATATCAAGTTGTAGCTTGATAGGTCTCGATTTGGAGCTATTTAAGGTAGCATCCTCCTGTGGGTTGTAGGCTGCAGAAAAATACATGGGAGTTGGTGCTTTCATTTCAAGTTGTAGCTTGATAGATGTCCAGTTGGAGCTAGTTGTGGTAGGAGCCACATGTGAGTCGTAGCCTATAGAAAATAGATGGGAGTTGGAGCTTCCTTTCAATTTGTAGCTTGTAGAATTTGAGCTAGGTGAGAGGGAGTTGGAGCTTTCCTTTGCATCACAACAATAATAAGATGTAGTTTTCTCCCATATGGGTTTCCACTAATATCTGTTGTCTATGTGCTTGACGATTATTTGTTGATGTGATGTTTTAATCTTATGTTGAACCCTAAAAAATCCTAGCTTCGAACATTGGGGAAAACCACTCAGTCTGGACCTTAGTATGGCTCCTTTTCCATTTGGGATGGTGGCTTCGACTGGATAATATGGGACCAGTTTCCTAATGATATATGGGTTGATGATTGGTTGCTTGTATAACGGGTAATGGAAATAATAATTAATCTAATCTATAACTTAAATAAATACAAATAACTCTACATAAACCGGGTATCATATAATAAATGCGATTCTAGAGTTGTTCCCGATTAGATGAATAATCATATAGATGGCTTATTCATCCAAAAGAAAGATGTATACACATATAATAATTATTTTTTTTAATAAATTAAACAAATTAATGATGATATCATATCGCATTCATATATTTATATTTCTCACATATATTTTGAAATATGACAATTCTATGTTTTCAAAAATGATATAACAAAGGATTGTTTCCAAGGCATACATTTGTAAACAATAGAAATTTTCAAAAAGAATGTTTCATTGCATAAAGAAAATTTAACAACATGATTATTATAGAAATACCAGATACATTTGTAGCCTCCTGATGCAAATAACACTATAATCCCTCTTTTTTACTTAGAATAGCCTTCGGGAAAAACAAAAATGCAAATTCTTGAAAACAATTTCCTCATAAAATTGCAGAATCGTGATCCACCATTAATAAAAATTATGTATTTGGAAGTATATAAATGTAACTTCTCGAGTCAAAAATTAATACAAATTGAGGACCATTTTCTAAATATGTGAAATGGGTTTAAATAATAATAAAGTTAAAACAAACTATCTAAAATATCGCTAAAAAATTTAGAATCGTAGATCCGATTTCAAAAATAGAATTGCGATCTCCACTGAAACAGGTTCATTGTATATCTGGTATGCGTAGCCGGAAAATTGATAGCATTTCTTTCACTTCAGGAGGATGACTTAATCGGGAATGTAGCTGACTGGTATATGTGGCATCCGAAAGTTATGGAATCATATAACTGATGGCATTAGTGAGGCATTTGGTACTCATCTTTTGGCTATGAGGCTTAACCAAATAGAACCAGAATGTGTCCCATGTTATTCCTTGTATTACACTGATCCGTTGGTCCTTATTGGCTAAGTCATGCTTCCATTTTTTCTCTATTTCTTTGACCTTTGGGAGTTTCCCTAGGATACAATCAGAAATCAGGTTGGCCGTATACAAACTGTCATTGATTAATTCCACTAAATTGTTCATTGCAGCTCTTGCTCTGGAGGTAGCCCATTCTCCCTTAATCAACTGTCTCCCATTCTGAAAATAAAATTGCCTTGTGTGATTCTTGAATCTGGGAAAGTGTTAATACCATAACTTTTATGATCTCTGATTAATCATGATCGCATATTAGAGATCAGAATTCTCAAGGGTTAGGCTTAAGTTTTCCATTTAATATCTGTGATAGTGATTATTGCTGAGCTAGAATAGGGGATGCAATATTTTTAAATCATAACAAATCCATGAGATTTTCTTTATAAATGATCTATTTAATAAAACATTTGTATTTTAAATACTTCATGCTTTCATTACGGGAAGTGCACTTTTGTAATAATGATGTCGCATCATATATTTTTAGAGGAGTGTCTTTGGATATGAGTCATGTGTTTTTAGCGATGAGCGATTGCAATTATCGCATCGTAACTTTTAAAAAGGGCGCAAAAATGTGATATGACTTCACTGATTTGAGATTGCGATCGGGTTTATCGCATCGAAACTTTTAAAAATGGAAGGTTTGGACTCATGCTCATGCGATATGTGCTTTTGCGATTACTTAATCGCAAATCGAGGTTGAATGATAATACAATTGATTCTATACTTTTAATATGTGAAATGTGATAAATGCCTTTATGTTTTATTTTTTTGTTAAATAAATCCTTTTTCATTGGGGTTCGATTCTTTTTCATGATAGATCGGATTTCCTCAAAACATTTAATTGATTCCATAATTATTCAAAGAAAAAGGGGACCCATTTCTTTTTTAAAAATTAATATAAAAAATTGAAATGGGGAGGGTTGTTTGTACAACAAAAAAATTGGCGATTCACTGGGAGAAACAGTTATCTCTGAAAAAATAAAACGAAAACTAAATCTTTTGTAAGTAGAAAGTTTTCAGGACAAAGAAAACTATCCCCAAAAAATTAGATAAAATCTAACTCTGAATAAAATAAGAATCACATGCAATTTATTTTTAATCCTTTAATAATAAAAACATTTTTGGTTTCATCAAGCTTTGATTGGTTGATAAAGATAAAGTAGGGGGCTTCTCCAACTTAGCTTTGGAATTTACTCTTTTTTCACAGGTAGTGCCTCTACTGCCAGCAAACGTCTATAGTCTCGACAGGGTTACCTTTCAACCATTAATCATTCATTATCCCATCCATCTTAGAGTATAAATTTTTAAAAGATAAATCCATAAATATATTCTATATTTTGTTTTTTACTCTTTTAACTTAAAAAGCCATTGTCTTGGTTTAAGAGCCAACTGATAACAATTCCATTCACTAGTTGTAACAAAACTAAACAAGCTAGCTCGTGATGAGACCCCTTGTGTTATTATTATAATCCATTACCCTGTTTTGATATAAAGTATTGGTAATGTTAGTTTGGTTACTTCCCTATGATCATGGTAAGAAAGCTCGTGATGAGACCTCTTATCTTTTATATCAGACATATTTTAGAATTATACTCTAAAAAATCATAAACTTAGTGGATGGGGTGAATGATTCTCTTCTCAAGAGTTAATGGATGACTTTTTAGAGTTTTAGGTGCCAATTTTTTTGGAAAAAGTCTTTACTTGTTTATAAATAACCTCTCTCTACTTTATAAAATTAGAATGATTTAGAATATTTTCAAGGTTTTTTGGAAGATTTTACAAACTTTAACTATATTCTCAGAGTTTCGTATTTTATTTAACTTTTCCAAAAATATAATCACTTCCTTAAAAGGCCAATGGAAGACTATTTACAACGTTATTTTTAAAGCAAACAAACTTTCATAATGAATATATACATATAAGAAGGGGTTACCTTCTTAAGAATTTTTTTTTTTCAAAATAAGCCTATTCACAGGAAGAGACTCTCTCTTTCCTGTTAGATCTTGCAATATGAATGTTGATGAGCCTATCTTTTCAATGATTTGAAATGGTCCAAGCCACATCTTTTGAAATTTGGTATTTTTACCTTTATCTTCATGTGCTTTGTCCCATTTGAAAACAAGATCACGAATTTGTAATGTTTTAGATCTAGTAGAATTTGCATTAAAAGAAGATTTTATAAGTTATTGATGTTTAGCATGAGTGATTTTGGCTTTTTCTCTTTCCTTGATTCATCTCATTTTACAAAGATCTTGGTTTGGGTTTAAAAAATTTTCTTCAAAGTTTAGATTTAAGAGCATTTCTTGGAAGAAAACTGATTTTACAAAGAATTGTTTTGGGTTTAAAGAATTTTTTTGGAAGACATTTCTTGGAGGCGGCCTGATTTTGCAAAAAATTGTTTTGAACTTAAAAAAATTTCTAGGACGTACATTCAAAAGACATTTCTTGGAGGTATGTACATGTTTTGAGTTGAAGTAAATCTTTTGAGCTTTGTTTCATTTTTATAAGACATTTTTCTCTCGAATTTTTTAAAGTAAGTGTTTTGGATTGGAGTATGAATTTTTTGCAAAAAATTTAAACTGAATTTTTTTAAATTAAATCTTCTGTGATATTTTTTATAATCGATTTATTGTCTAATTTTTTGAAGTAAATTTTTTGAACTTCATACCCTATTATCATGGGAAATCGAAGAACTTGTGCGAGAAAATATGATTGAAAAAGAGACCCTAAGGAACGTAGAGAAGAGACGAGACAATCTCGCAAAAGAAAGTTAGAAGCCCTCTCAAATATTGAAGAGGAAAATCAACCTCAAGCAGAAATTGAAGCAGGTATGTAAATGTAAATTTTATGATCTATTGATATATTTAAAATTTTCCTAATGTAAAATGTGAAGCTTAATTTTTATTTGATGAACTAATTTGAAAAATATTTTGTTTAATGTAAACAAACAGAGATATTCCTCAAAATATTGAAGAAGAAAATCAACCTCAAGTAGCAATTGAAGCAGGTATGTAAATGTAAATACTATGATCTATTGATATATTTAAAATTTTCCTGATGTAAAATGTGAGGCTTAATTTTTATTTAATGAACTAATTTGAAAAATATTTTGTTTAATGTAAACAGACATAGATATTCCTCAAAATATTGAAGAAGAAAATCAACCTCAAGAAGAAATTGAAGCAGGTATGTAAATGTAAATATTATGATCTATTGATATATTTAAAATTTTCCTAATGTAAAATGTGAAGCTTAATTTTTATTTGATGAACTAATTTGAAAAATATTTTCTTAATGTAAACAGACAGAGATATTCCTCAAAAAATTGATGATGAGATACAAAATTTTGAAAGAGATATTGAACCAATGATTGAAGATGGTGAAAATATTGAAAGAAATCCAAATAAAGAAATTGAATCACAAGGTATGTACATACATACATACATACATACATACATACACACACACACACACACACAGATATATATATATATATTAAACACATGCACATATCATTGAAATTATAGATATATTTATTTTTTTAGTTATTTATTGAATATGTACTATTTTTTCGAATATGTACAGATGAAATCACTATCGATAATGAGATGTTAGAAAATGTTGACACTCACACATATGGAGATAAAAAACCTGACCATGTTATACGATATTGTGTTAACTGCATTTTTGAAAAGTATTTCTTAAATGAGTGGGTGACAGTTCAGGCTCAAATGTTGAAAGGTCTCCTATCATTAAGGAAATTAAAAGAAGCTACGACACTACTGGGTATTCGAAAATCAACCAAAGATAAAAAAATAAAGGAAGATGTGATACAAAATATAAGTAGTGCTATAAAGTAAATTAAGAGATCTAGAGGGAAAAATGTTTCAATTGTACGTAGAGGAATACATATGGCAATAGTTTCATCAAGTACTAAAGAGAATTGTTTGGTAACATCTATGGCACGAGCATTGTGAACCTCGCGAAAAATTTTGCACAAACATCAGAAATTTCGGCTGCAAATAGATGTAAATGATGAACTCGCTTGTTGGAGAGCTATTTGTAGGCAACCATACAAAGATAGACTTGGAGAAAATGTTAAAAAAATAATATATGAATATTGGAAGAACAATTCGCATGCTTCGCCAACTGCAAGGCATGTGATGCGAAGAAGAATAGCACGAAATCAGTATGAAGAACATGAAAAATATTTCTTGGAAACCGCTTAGATAGAGTTATTCAACAAGTTCAAAGAAGAGAATCATCAAATTCATGTTTCAATCAGTGCTTTTGTTCAACAAAACCATGGTATGTAAAACATATCACCCTACGTAACACTTGTTGTTTCCATTATCATGTGGAATTTGAGTTATATTATGACACATTCCTTGATTTTGGTAGAACATTATGGAAGGATTCACCTCCTCCTTCCACTATCCGTGATTTCATATCTCAAATTCTATGTGAAAGAGAAAGTGATGAACTATTTTACAAAAAGAAATGTGTTGGTGGTAAAAAATGCGATGATTGTGGAAATTTGACTAAATTTCAAAACAAATATCATATTGATATAAATGATCAATCATTTTCCAACATGAAAATGAAATGGAAGAGACATGAATATATCGATACATCGATTCAAGGTGCAAATAGTGTTAAAAGAATTGAATTACTAGAAGACGAAATTTTTCTGATAGACTTTTTGAGAAAGTTTGAGGCAAAAATTTGCAAATACACCAAGAATTCCCATAGAGATCGATGGAAAGACTTGCAATTCAAAAAATCTCGTGAATTTTTTCCACCAGGGACCATTTTTTCAGTGATTGATTTTGCAGAAAACTACACATTTGTTCCACCAAAAGAAATTCAGAGTGAATACTATCATTCTGACCAAGTCTCCATGCTCGTCCATATTCTATATAGACATGCTGAACAAAATGTCGATAATATAGAAAGCACGAGTGAAAATCGACATATCATTAAAGAATATCACTTTTATATCAATGACGATCATACACATGATAGATGTTTTGTACAACATTGTTTTGGAAAAATTTATGATTCATTGAAAAATCATGGAATAACATTCAATGAACATTGGATATGGTTAGACGGATGCGCAAGTCAATTCGAATCTTCATGATCATTATTTTGGTTGTGTTTTCTTCATAAGAAAACCTGCATTAAAAATTGTTGGAATTTCTATGAGACTGGCCATGGAAAAGGAGAACATGATAGTGCAGGAGCATGCATAAAACGAGCACTTCGAAGATATCAAATGAACCACTCTGCAAGCCGACTTCTCCATGTAATACCTCATAAGATTCCCTCTCCATTTGATGAACAAGTTCTCCCATAGGAACATCTGTAACAGTAAACTGTACAATATAAATATACAGTTAAATATAAATATATATATATATAAAAATAATTTATATAAATTAAAAACTTTCAAATGAAAATGCACGTGTATATATATAATACTTATTTTCAATAATATTAGAAAAAGGAACTAAAGACAACTTGTTCAAATGCTGTGGATGTTCTTATCTCCGTCACTAGAGTCCGCGGATTAAAGAAATCTTCTATAGGAACCTAAATTCAAAAAAAAATTAACAAATCAAAATATAGATCTCTCTCTCTCTCTCTCTCTATATATATATATATATATATCTCAATTTTTAATGGAACTTTTTGAGGTATAATATATATATATATATATATATATATATATAACTTTTAAACATAAATTTTAAACTTGTGAAAAAAATTCCATACTTGTGGCTCATCTCCCATGGAAGTATAAGGTAAATCTCCCGAGGAAGAAGAAGGTACCGCCATCCCAAAAACATCAGACGAAATCGCTACCTGTTAAAACATTTTATCAAATTATATATATATATATATATATATATATATATATATATATATGTACATGTGTGGAAAAAATTATTTATTCTAAAGTCACTTAAAAAACACTAACATTTGCCAACATATCTCGATGGTCAGACCCATCTGCATTGTTTGAACCAGAGGTCCCAAATGTGATATTAACATTTTCGTCACGCATCATGTGTGAGAACTGAAAATGGTGTTTTAACATATAATCATACATTTTTGTTAGATTAATGTACACATACAAATAAATGTATACATGTACATACACATGTATTTATTACAAATTGTACACATGTATATGTAAAAATAATTTCAAACCCTAAGGTCACTAACACATACCGTTCCGGTGCCCTCTTCCTCATGAAAAATTAGGTCTTGCGAACCATTGTGACATTTTTTTGCATATGTTCGGAGATATTCAACATTCATGTTGTCAATCTCCTCATCTGTACAATAAACAAAATTGGCACGTGCATTTTCACGTGCTCTTTGTTGATTTAAACAAAGATCAACTCCACTCAATCTGCTATGAACATTCTCGATCATAACATCCCTTGCTTCTCGACTTATTTGAGAAGTCAAATCCATCTATGATCGCAAAGTTTCGACTTGAAACGGTCGACTCACCAATGGCGGCTCAGGGCGAGGCAACTCCACATCTTGCTTAGCGCCCTTACGGTCATATAATCAACCTTTCCTCGGGCCAAAAAATTCTAAAGGAAGATCATTGTAATTGGGTTTCATACCCAAAAAAATTTCTACATAAAACATTTGTGCAAGATAAACAGGAACCTCATCGTTCCATGCAAGCCTTCCATAGGCTGCAAGGTGTCTATCATACAAATAACAAGCTATGTCTGGGTGCTTGAAATACTGCACCTTCAACATTTTTCTTTTTGGCCCTTCCTTGTAATTAAACATTGACTTGGCCACTTCTTTTATAAATTTTTGTTTTACGTCCTCCCATTTATCGAGACCCATCACTGTTTCTTTTCTCTTTCTCATCATTTCTACAAATGATTCAGTCATTGGCCCAAGATTTATGTACACATTTACCATTTCACCCAATGAATGTGTAACTATTTCAAGGCTTTGTCAACTCTCAGCAGGTAGAGACAAAGCCATGAGATCTATTTGCAATTTTGCATGAAGTATTTCACACCTTTGTAAGGTGCATTCCGCCATGTTGGTTTCCCATGGTATATTAGTAATCTCGGCCGGATTAGTTGTGCTGGATTGACAACCTTCTTCTTGAATGTAGTAGGCTGCCTTGCGTCTATTTTGACCACTAGTTCGAACATTTTTGGCCTCTGCATCAATATATATAGAATTTCATATATTAGGAAAAACACGTGTAAAAAAAGTTATACAAATTTAATGAAAAAATATTGAAATTGATGGCAACCTTGACGTTGTTGGTTAACATCTTCTCCAACATGACCCTGCTGAGAACCAGACCCAGAATGACGCTACTCAGAACCAGACCCAAAATGACCCTGTTGAGAACCAACAACTGTTGATTGGCCTTCGGGGGAATAAATATCACCCCCTTCACGTAACCTACTACCACTCATACCTCGACCGGTTAAACCATGGCCACTCTCCATGGATGGAGTAGAAACCCTTCTCCTCTTACCTACTAAAAATTAAAATATGAAACTTATTAACAACTAATTTAACTCACAAAGTTAATAAAAAATCAATTCCATATGTACACACATGTATGGAGATTTAAGATTATATTTAAATACTGTGAACATCCCCCGATCCCTGAACCTCCATATGGGATTCGGTTGATCTTCGTCATTCATCCTCCATGATATATATATCTATTGGTGGACATTTACACAAAATAGATTTCAGAAAATCAATTTGTAATTTAGTGTACACAAATTATGTAGAACACAACTTTCAAAGAAATAATTGATGTGTGAAACTCAATTTAATCGAAAAAGAAATTATAAAAATGATAAGTTCACCAAATTGCGCTTTACATGGTGGGAGCACACTTGGTATAAAATTTACCACTTATACACTTTAGTTTGTGGGAGAAATGACACATGTACATAGTTTACCTTAAATTTGTTGTGTTTTATGGATATTAAAATGAAGAACTTCTATTTAGATCCATTCTAGAGATTGACTGTAGGGGCATTTACTAGATATGTCACCTTTCGTAAAAGATGAGATCTAGAGGCTACCTGGCCCTTTACAGACTCTTCCTATAGAACCTGTAGAAGTAAACACTAGAGGAATTAACAATATCAAAGAACGTTTTCATGCTCAGACATGGGAATGTGTCTCTTTCCCTACGCAAAAAAATAGTTCAAGGTAGTAATCTTCATAGACACGTCATCAAGCTGGTCAATGTGATCATCCCCAACTTACTTTTCATGAAATTAGGCTTGGAATCCTCTACAACCTGGTGGATGGAGTTGAATGGGAACTAGGTCAAGGCCTTTCCAAAATACATGCTAGTGAATAACACTTACTAGGTTACGCCAACAAATAAAGTGGGAGAAATGTTTTCTCCTCGAGGTTATCCAATTGGGTGTGTAATGCCAACTTCACCCATTTACTAACAAGTTTCTCTCTTAGGTTACAAAGTGTCTTCCACCTTATTAGTTATATATTTTTCAATTTCCCGTGGATTCCTTGAATTTTTTCTCCTACCATCTCCCTCTCTGACTCCCCAAATTATTATCATCAAACATGCCCCATTGAGGATCTGGAGCAATGTTTGCACCATACTTAGAACTGTCATTGCTGTTAATTGAAATTGGAGAGTCATGTATACTAGATTGCTTGCTTAAGTGGCTCTTACTTGGACAATATCCTGAGATGAGTTTGACATGATGGTCATATGAGGTTGGAAGCTACTTGGTGTAATTTTCCTTAAATCTTCAAAAAAATAGAGAAAAAATGTCATTTTCGATCATTTTTTATTAGCGTCTGCATACAGCAGATGTTATCACAATTGCAACACAATCATGTTCCATGAGCATGAATTATGAATGTCGCAAGCCAAATTGCAAGGAAATTTGCATTCATTTTAGGCAAAAGAAGGCTATGACATTAAGGTTCATGCTAGAAAAAAATTATGCAAATAAGGTTGCTAAGTCTTGATACTTACCATGTGTTTCAAAGCCATAACAAACGTTTGCTTTGAGAGTGTCCTCCTAAAGCCCTGTCTTGAGATGAAATTTAATTCAATGTCTATTAGAGTTGCAAGGTGGAATTGATAGAACTATTTGTTTTCTTTACCATAGATGGATATATCCTTTCATCTATACCTTTCTCTACCATATTATTTCCAAGTGAAATGGGAATTTTCACATTTTGTATGCCATTACCATGTAATTTGGTAGTTTGCTAGCTAGACCTATCACAACTAAGGTTGTCATACCAAACTATTTCTCTTGCTCAACTCAGTGACCATGACTCTCTTCTCACACTGCTTACCATAAGATCTTCAATTGTAGATGTCACACAAATTTGGGGGTTCTAGGTCTACACCTATTAGGTAAAGTTGTATTTTATGGCATTGTGGTTCTTAAATTTGGAGGCGTTCCACCTGAAAAAGTAGGCATTAAATATCGATGAAAAGGATTTGTCTTAACTTTGATAGAATTTCCTTGTGGAATTACTGAATTTCGTGACGACATCATGCTAGCTTTGCTCAGAGAAGAAGGTTTTGGAGGAGAAATTGAATTCTTTTGACTTATTTTGACTTATTTTTGGCATTGAATTTTGAGATAGTAGTTTTGATGACTCCATTGATGACCTTGCTGAGGAATTTGATGCACACAATATTGAATTTGAAGATGGTTTAGAAGACGTTGAAGAATTTGTAGATTTTTGTGTTGTCACTGAATGTTTCTTTGTTGTTGGACTTGATCAAGACACAATTTAACTTTACGAGTAGATTGAAGACCTTGAAGAGGTTTTATATTTTGTTGTTCTCACTGAAGGTTTTTGTCTAGTTTTGTTTCTTAAACCATCATTTCCATAGGACATTTTTGGTGAATAGATTCTTGACCTTGATGAGAGGATATGATACCTTGAAGAGGCTACATCTTTGGGTGACGTCACTAATTGTTTCTCTATTATTATGTTTGTTAAACATCTCGCTTAGGGCGAGGCAACTCCACATATATTGTACAGTTTATGGGACAAAAATCAATATGTAGAAATATTCACTTGGTTTTTATAATTGGATAGAAGAATGACTTAACATGACCTTGTATGTCTTCTCGTTTTAGAGCTCAAATTTTTAGGAAGGATTTAATTATCCACCTTTCAAGAATCACTAGAAGATGTTGATAAAGAATATAGGAAGACAAAAAACTAACCAGTGGTGTAATAAATGGATTTCTTGGGAGGTAGATTGGCATATGGACTTTTGGTAGCTAGAAATTTTCCAAATAAGTGAATGCATTTAAAAACCAAACCTCTAGTTTATTTTGTTTTAGACAAGGTCTAGAATTTGAAAAGTGAATTCCCTCTTTCTTCCTCTTACATGTCCAATGATCGGAATTTGGATTGAGGGAAAAAAAATTCCTAAATAAAAAATTTTCATTTTATTTGTTTTACGCATGAGTTTTTAAAAGCTAATTAACTCATAAATTTCTCACAAAATACACTTAAAGCTTGACACATAAACCCCTTCCCAATTGGCTAACTTTAGATGATCCTAAACACATTTTTATTTAACTAATGAGGAAGATAGCCCAACAAAGCTAGTTTTTCCGTATTCAAATCAAGTTGGTATCAAAGTAAAATTTAGCTCATTTTAGTCAAGGTTAGCTAGAAGAATTAGCTATTGGTTTCTGTCTTCAATTTCCTCTCAAAATGAATGTGTACGTGCTTTTGAGAGACACACTAGAGGAATAAGGTCCAAATTTTTGATGAAAATGTGCTTTGAAAGTAAAGGGTTAAAAGCAAACATGTACAAGGCATAGTTGAGCCAAATGTTGTTGAGGAAGGGCCTAATTATTTGGGTATTGGTTATGGAAAACATGATGGAGAATGCTCTAAAGCCAAGGAGGCACATGAAGTTGTTCCAAGAAGGAATTTTATTTCGTGTTCATTACCTCAAGCTTTTGAAGTTTGTGTTCATGATGAATGGAAAACTTTGACACCCACTTTGCAAGAAGATGTTAATAATCATGCAACTAATGAAAATGTAAAAGAAGAGGATGTTGAAAGCTCTATCTAGTCATTGAATTCATTGCTAGTATTCAGAGGAGAGCCACTACCTCATCAAATTCACCTCCTCAAGAAGGCGACAACGGTGAATGTTAAAGGTATAAATTTTCCTTTAATCAAATTTCTTTTGATTATGATAAACATGGTAAATATTCACATAAGATATAGAAAAGAACTTGCACATGTTACTTTTGTGGTTTGAATAATCATAATGTTTATAGATGTTGGAAGAAGATATCCATGCACATTGAAACTTTCTAAATAAATGAGGCAAAATGTCAAAGGCCCATTGGACAAGGAAAATGATGTTGAAAATAAGATGCAATTGTTTATTACTCATTGCCATAAGAAAGGTCACCTTGTAGACAATTGTTGGACTTTGTATCCAACAAGTCATCCACAACATTTGAAGAAGGTGGAAAGAGATAACTACAAGAATGGAAAAGAGGATTCCATAATCGATGAGGGTCAGGATGATTCACATGATGATGAAGTGCAACTAAAAGAAGTGACATTGAAATGGTTTGCTAACATATGGTTAGATTTCTTATCCAATTAAGGCCTTGCATGTATTTTGATGTTTCATGAATTTCTTCGAAAATTCAAAGTATGGTGCATGTTGCATGAAGCAATATGTTGAAAGTAGAGTTATGTTGACACACTTAAATGCAACAAATATGGAAATTTGTACATGATCTATTATTTGACTTGAGAGTCAGTTGTTTGAAGAGGCATGTTTTGTCGACTTGTGTTTGGTTGATGGTTTTCTACACCAATATGTAAGAGTACATGGAGATATTCACATGATGTGAATTTTTTTTCTTTGAAGGAGAAAAATGATATGTTAGCGAGCTATGTTTCTTGCATGATGTGTTTTTCAATTTGATGGTTTTGTTTGTGACAAGACGTCACAAGATTTTGGGAAGGTCCACTCTTGAGCGAGAGCCTCATGATTACAACCTAATCATGAGAATCAAATGGGAGTGCATCCCTATTTTGAAAACAAATAGGATTCTAAGCTACCTAGGACTCAAACCATTATTTTTAAATTTGAAATATCATGGTGTGTTGTTTCAATGCCTAAATCCACAACCCTAACATAAATTGTTTTATTCTTTTTTTGCAGGATTTAGTTGGTTATATTAAAAGTCAGTTGAATTTAAAATTTTTGGCTTAGTGGCATGAACCAAACATATTGTACATATTAAATGAGGAATTTTGCTCTCCCAATCATTTCTAAATCACCCATATCACCAAGAAAACATGTTTTAAAAGAACATACTTTGGTATGGGAAAGACCTTAGGTTTCAAATATTATAAGAATTTTTTTGATATGGTTGAGAGAATGTGGAAAATAGAATCCATAAACAAATTATTTTTCAAAACGTATTACTTTCAAAGTATCAACAAGGAATGTACAACGGTGTTCAATGAATTAATGCTATTTATTTAAATTCCATGATGTATATCTTGCTCATAATTTTAACAAATTATTAAATAATGATCTAGATTGGATAATTATATTATTTTTCATATATTTTGATGCTTATAGAGTGAAAAAAATGAAAGAATCAACTTGTAGGGTCATTTTAATGGTGGGTGGAGAATTGGGATCTAAAACGTTTTGGAGTCATTTTGAGGTATTAAATGACATTTTTGGGGGTCAAACAATTATTCCTTGTGCCGAAATCTTGACCATTATTCTACAGTTAAAGACATATATCCAATGGTGCAAGAAAAACATGAAATGAATTTCATTCAAAATTTATGCCTTTAGTAAGTTGACCTATATCATGTTGACCACCTTGGTATGAGAGAATGACATTTTAGCCCCATTACTCATGCATAGCAAGCTAGCTATATTTGGAATTATAACAAGACTCTAAAAGGTCTAAAATCACAAACCTCGTTAATGGTTGACGGAGTCAAATCTTACACCTAGTTGGCTATCACGCTGTGTTAAATACTTGGCCACTAGGAGGAATAAGAGTTCCATTTTGTGTTATTGTATTTTTTTCCATAGTTGAAACTACAACTAGGAGTGTGAAGTTAGAGAGAAAAATGTATGAATTTAAGTTTTTATAGCAACCTTACACGCCAAAAGTCTTAGCTAACTCTAGAGAGATTACCTTAAACATATTTTCCATACCAGAAAAGAGAGAGTAGAGCATGTTCACATTTTAGTGTTGTTTTTCTCCCATACGGATTTCCTAGGGAAAAAGGAGTCTAGAGCATCATTACTTTTTAGGGTTGCTTGTCTCCCATAAGGATTTCCTAGGAAAATAATTGTGTTGATTGTCTAGAGATATGTATGTGTGTGTTCCATTATGTTCTCTATTTCTTACGTTGTGTTTCATTATGTTTTATATTTCTTACATTTCTGCCCTCCTATTTTTCTTTTCAATCAAGGTTTATAAAGTAACATGAGAAGCAACATGAGACTTGGAACAATCATTTTCATTATCTATATGGAAGGCAAGAAGGATTATATCCCCTTAAGCTTAAACTTATGTAGTTTGTTAATTTTTATCATATATTTTTTGGTAAGGGTAAATGTTTTTTATCTATAGTACAAGTCATGAGTTTGCCAATTTTACCTTATGTAAAGCATGATTCTAGGATTACTACAATTTGTACCTGGTTTTTTATTGTGATGATGCCCTTTCTCAATCACTTGGCCATCTCTCTATGGGTAGTTAAATCTTTATAACAATACTTAAGTAATATTTATCTATTTGTATTATGTTAAATGTAAAAAATGGTATACTATTTTTCATAAAATTGGGTTGATTTTATCATATATTTCGATGAAAGTTGATTATATGACACGTTTTCTTTAAAAGGACCTAACAATTTTGTTAAGGTATGAATTTGCAATTTTGTGTGGCTCTCTATCAACCTTCACTTCCTCATTTCTAGAAAAAATCTACTTGCTCATTCGTATACCCACTTTCTATTCAAATGCATGAGTTTTGAACTCTTAGTAACTATGTTTTTCTACACAGGAAAATTATATGCCACATTTATACTAAAGTTCTAAATATTATTTTGAAGTTTGGATTACTGTTATTATTTTATATAATTTAACATTAGATATAAGTTTAAATTGAAAGCTACTTAGATGAAATATAGCTTAGATATGGCATTTGAAAATTATTATCTATTTATTGAACTAAAGGACCTAATTGTTACACATGTTTAATTTACATTCAAATGCTTCTTTGATTTATCTCCTATAGCTTAATGTAATGCTAGATATATAATTTAAGTTGAAGGCCCATGAGATAAATATGACTTCTATGTGACATTTGTATTGAATCATCTATTTGTTGTGTTATATGAACATAATTGGTACACATATCTAATTTTCATTACTAATATGTCATGCTTCTTTAATTTATCTTTTATAGATGACCGGAGCATCCCTTTTTAATCTATCCCTTTTGACTTCGGATATGTGGGCAATATTCATCCGCATA
The DNA here is from genome assembly GCA_034641835.2 of Pinus albicaulis. Lineage (NCBI taxonomy): Eukaryota > Viridiplantae > Streptophyta > Pinopsida > Pinales > Pinaceae > Pinus > Pinus albicaulis. The sequence goes on from CM076582.1 coordinate 376,113,489, forward strand.
TTTTTCTATCATAAAGCAGTGAGTAAAATTGTATTCCATTTGTGTGAATGTTAAGGTTAAGAGAAAGAGCAGGGTCTTTTTGGACCCTTTAGATATATTTAAAGATTCCAAAAGCTCATTCAAGACCATATGTAATACATAGCCTCCTCATCTAACTTAGCCAGGGATTTTAGTTGGCTAGCTCCATTTCAAGATATTATAATATTAGATTATTATTTCTATAGATTTTGATTATGGTAGTAAAATGTTACAAAAAACCAAAAACTGTACAAATAATATTATTCTAGATATATGTAAAAAGGACATGGTAGAGAAGATCAAACAATATTAAACTTTTCATAAATAGTTTAGATAAAAATACATTTTCTAATTTTGATTGTAAATTCTAAGGCTTAAAGCAATAATTTTTCTAATAATTGTTTTTAATCCATAAATAAAAAAGAAATATTTTCAGTCAAAATCACATGCAACACATAATAAAAATAATAAAAACAATTTAAAACTTCATACACTATATGACATTACTATGACAAAGAGCATAAAAATATACAAGCAAAAAATCCTTTTCTATAATAATGGAGAGCTTCAAATATACAAGAAAAAAATCTTTGAGCCTCCTTGTATCCTAGAGAAAGAGTTGCTCAAACAATCATATTTTAAACAATTAAAACTTGGAGAAAATCATATGTTTTTGAATTTCAATTATATAAAAAATTAGTCAAATATAAGACAAGAGTTACTCATACTATAAAAGTTTAAATAATATTAAATTTCAAAAAAAATATTTGTAAATGAACCAAAAAAAAAAATATTTATAAATTTCATTTACAGTAACTTAAATCCATATTAACACCTCTTGATAAATCTGAAATTAAATTAAATCTATATTACTTAATTTAATAGTTTAAATTCCTATTTGTGGTGTGCCAAATAGAAATATTCAAAGTGAAAGTTACAACTTACAAATATTACTCAAATATATCACAAAAGGAAATAGAATAACAAACATAATGGACAATATGAACCAAAGTATTATACCTTTATTGATATGGATGAAATATTCAGTGGCTGCTAACTAGTCTAAAAAGAAGGCAACAAAAGATAAAAAGGATCTTTCAGAAGTAGAAGAGGTCATTTCTAGGCTTTTGACAATAATGTAAATGCAATTTTTACTGAAAAAGACTTGCAGTCTTTGAAAATTTTGGAGGGGAGAAAGAAAATAGTATTAGAAACAAAAACAGTTCAATGAAGACTTCAAAGTAGAGCCATCTAGTTCGTTGGAGGTGACAACAACACTAATTTTTACAGAAACATGTAAATCATAGAAAAAATGTCAATACCATTTGGGGAATGGACCTCCAAAATTTAAATCCAGAAATACTACTGACATATGGGGGGAAAATAAGTTTCTCGGGAAGGTAAGGTCAGGCAATGCCTAGTTGGTACAAACAAGGCATCACGCACATCACAAGCGAAGTGCTGTCTATACAGATTCCTTTAACAACTACTGCAACAGCTACAAAAACAACAACACAAATAGCGGCCGAAAGGAAACAACAACTTATCCAAAAATTGCTACTAAAGCGGCGGCAGGGCAGTCTTAGTATTCTCCTTTTCGTGGTGGGCGATGACCAAGCCAGGCGAGCAGTATCGTTTCTTTATATTTGAAGATGGCAAACAATATTTTCAAGATCTCTTCAAAGAACCACTAGACTCAAACGTAGAATACCCTAGTGTTATCCTCTTCCCAAGGTGGATAAGTGAAGATATAAATTCATATTTTGAGGCATAAATTACAAAGAAGGAATCAAAATCAGTTTTAAACTTGTTTCAGAAATAAAAAATTGCTAGGCCTAATATGGACTGTAGAGCTTTATTTAGGATTCCATGATCTCTTGTACACTGGAATAGCTGTTGTACGGTGATAGCTATTAGTTTGAAGGTGATAGCTATTGCTAGGGCCGAGATGCCACTCACTGGGGTGGCTAAACGAACTGAGCGGAAGGGTAAGGTAGTGTGATCCCCCAGGTCCTACTGATAAAAAATGAATAGTTGTCCCCACTAAGCGAGTCATTCAAGAAGTGATATACGTATACCAGTAAGCACTGAAAGGGAAGGTTAAGTTGAGATATATATATATATAGAGAGAGAGAGAGAGATCTATACAATATTCCTAATTATTTATGATTGAAATGAATCATAATCGAGGGATGGAAATATATATATATATATATATATATATATATATATATATATATATTATTCCCCTCACCTCCACAGCACGCAGCTACCAAATTTGATGACTATTTGCTAAAACCATTACGCTCTCTAATAAAAAAAAATGAACTCAAATGGTAAAAAAACACAGCAAACAAAGCTAAAAAACAAACAATGGAACAGTTGATCGTTTTTTTTGTTCATTATTCCTACTCAAAATTACTATGGAAAGGAGTCATACAAGTTGCAAGAGGTTCGCTCGAACATACCCGATATACAATAGCAACAGCGCTGACAAAAGGAGCAACGAAGAAAGCAACAAACAGTAACAGAAAACGTGCGAACAGAGCAGCGAAGAGTCACGGACGGGTGGAGCAACAGGCTAACGAGAAAAAACACGCGAATAGAGCAGCGAACAGTCATAGACAATGCGTGAATAATCAAACTGGTAAACAAACCAACATCGCGGGTGATTTATTTATAAAAACTAGTTCGGCCGAAATTTTGTTAGAAGTTCGGCCGAGCTTTTGTCGCCAGTTTTCCCATCTCCGATGAAAATTCAGTTTTCCCACGCCGTCAGTGTGCCGTCAATCTAAACGGAATCATGAGTTCGGCCGAACTTTATAAGAAAGTTCGGCCAAACTATTGCATAGTTCGGCTGAACTTTATAAAATGTTCGGTCGAACTATTGCCGAAAAAAAATTTTTACCCCTGATTCTCGCAAAAGTGTAACCCAGATTCACATTTCCGCCCTTCATCTAATTTGAGGATTTGATCAAATCTTAATTGGACAGAAGATGAAGGATTTTCTTCAATAAATTGTACTAGGGCTAGAGATCGGAGTACTACGTTTGAAGGTATTATAGCTTCTTTCCCATATACTAGATTAAAAGGTGAAGTACCTATTGAAGACTTATGAGTTACACGATCAACCCATAGTGAAAAAATCAAAGACTTATGCCAGTTATTTTGATTTTGATCAACATTTCTTTTGATAATTTTAATGACATTTTTATTAGTTGATTTAGCCAAACCGTTACCTTGGGGGTAATAATTTGCAGAATATTTTAATTTAAAACCTCTTTTGAGAGAAAATTCCATTATACTATTTCTAGAAAAATAATATGTATTATAAAAAACAAGGGCATTAGGTACACCAAACCTGGTAATGATGAATTGATCAATGAATTCAATGATTGCATCAGAATTGGCTACCTTTAAAGGAATTTATTCTACCCATTTTGTGAAGTAATCCATTGTTTTAAGGATTTGTTTGTGTTTCTTGGAAGAATGTGGAAAAATTTCTCCTATAATATCAAGTCCCCATTGTTCAAATGGTTGCTCAATGTTTACTGGTTGTAAAGGAAAAGTTGGTTTTCGTTGTCTTCCACTGGAAGTTTGGCAAGTTTTACATTTCCTCACATACTCATGGGCATCTTTAAACAAAGTAGACCAAGAATATCCAACATGAATTATCTTGTGAGCTGTAGTGTATCCTCCAAAATGTCCACCTGCTGGTCCATCATGTAATTCCTGCAAAACCTTGTGTGCTTCAGTTTTTTCCAGACAACTTAGAAAAATGGAATCATAATTTCTTTTGAATAACACATCATCAATGATTTCAAATTTTTTAGATTTTAAAGTTAAAGCACGCTTTCTTTTATAACTGAGATTAGGAGGAGCATACCCATTTTTTAAGTAAAAAATCAGATTAGCATATTGGGATTCAGAATTTATGATACTTATCTCATTTACTTGAAAAGTATTATGTTGATCTTGATGTTCTAGAATATTGGAAGCTCCTGCTAAATGATTAGAAAAATTAGGAGTATTCAATGCTGGAGCATTAATAATTTCCTATTTGATTGAATCAAAGGCTTCCTTTTCTTTATGTCCCCATTTGAAAACTAAATTCTTCTTAATCATCGTTTGTAAAGGCAAAACTATATGAGAAAAATCAGGAACAAATCTTTTTACAAAATTTATCTGTCCTAAAAATGACCGCATGGATTTATTATTATGTGGTAATGGGATATTATAAATATCCTTTATTCTATTAGGATCAATATATATGCAATCTTTAGACACAATAAATCCTAAGAGCTCCCCTTCATTAAGAGTAAAGAGTGTTTTTTTTGGATTTAAAGAAATACCATACCTTCTACATCGTTCAAAAATCTGTTTTAAATCATGTAGATGGTTAGTTATTCTCTTTGAAAAGATAGTTATGTCATCCAGATAGACAAAAAATAACCTATTAATCAAACATTTGAAATCTATATCCATGGATCTTTGGAAGGCAGCTGCAGCATTTATCAAACCAAAAGGCATTTTTTGGTAGGCATATGTTCCCCATTTGGTTCTGAATGTATTTTTCAGTCTATCATCGAGATGCACCAGTATCTGATTATATCCTGCAAAACCCTCAAGAAAAGACATTAATTCAGAACTAGCTACTGCTTGAAGTATCTGTTCCATTGTACGTAGTATGAAATTATCCTTTTGACATGCCTTATTGAGATTTCTAAAATCTATACAAATCCTAATGTCTCCATTCTTTTTTCTAACAGGTACTAGATTTGAAACCCAATTCGAATGTCTAATCAGGAAAATAATTTTAGATTTCAAGCATTTATTCAACTCTATTTTAATTTGAATTTCCAAGTTGGGTTGAATTTTCCTTAACTTTTGTTGCACCTTTTTTACATTGGAGATCACTGGAATTGTATGTTGAATAATAGAAGTATCGTAAGTATTTAAATCTTTGTAATTCCAAGAAAAAACACTTTTGTATTTGTTTAGAATTTTGATGAAAGAAAACCTTTCTTATTTTGTTAGCCCCAGTCCTAGATTGACATTTTGTGGTTTAGATTCAGTACCAAGATTTATTAACGCAAAATTTAAAGTAGAACTTTCAAGTTTGGCATTAGTGACCTTTCTGAATCTATCTTTAATATCATAGAGATCTTCGAGCTTAACCACAAATTTCAGGATGGAATTTTCATTGTTTTTTTATTTTATTTGGAGATCATGATCACTTTCATCAACTATTTGATCATCATTAGGTTTCTCCAAAGTTAAGAAGTTTAGGATCTCTTCATCATGATTAAACACTCGCCAATTGGTGACATTGTCAGGGACAGATGGTTGAAAAATCAATTCAACTGAAAACCTATCTGGACTATAATCCTCAAATGGAAGGATTTTAGAAGCAACATTGGCTAATAAATCAACTGTTGAATTCTGAGATCTAGGAATAGGGGAAATATTGAATTCTAAAAAGTGAGTTGTAAGATCTTGAACAAGGGCTTGGTAATGTTTAAGATGACTTGAAAGACAATGAATATTATTTATAACTTGCCTGATGACAATTTCAGAATCACCATATACCTTCAGATATTTGACATTCAAGCCTATTGCTTTGTAAAGTCCTTGAATCAAAGCTTCATATTCTGTGGTATTATTTATACACTCAAATTATAATCTGCATGACAACATAGTTTTTTCCACTTCCAGACTAACTAAAATACATCTTGCTCCTGCACCATCATTGGACCTTGATCCATCAAAATACAAAGACCAAAATAAATATTTATCTATAGATTTATTTACAGATTGATCAGTAATATTAACACTTCTTGAAGTATCAGAATGTGAGAAGTTTTCAACTTGTGAAGTGAAGCTATTTACAGGAAAAGGTGATTGTTGGGCATTAAATGTTAGGTCCCTATATCACTAGTATAGTCCCTTATTATTGTTAGTGTAAACCCCTTATTGTTATTATTGTACCCTTGTAACCCCCATTTTGTTATTGTGCCCTTAAATTATTATTTTTAGGTCGGCTAGGATTACATTGTGGCCCACTAGGATTACATTATGGCCCCATGGACTCCTATATATAGAAAGGAGGTTTTGTGAATTGTATCATCCAAGAATTGTTCATTTATGTAATGTATTGGAGGTTTCCCCCTCGAAGTGGCTTATTTCTAAGGCGTTGATATCTCTTTTCTTCTCTTTTTGGAGTTGGTTTCTCAACATTTGGTATCAGAGCCTTTGGATTCTAGGGTTTCGCTACTCCAAACAGGTCATCGTGTAATTTTTGCTATAACTTTTTTTCTACGAAGTTTTAAAAGCTGAAATTTTTAGGGGGCGAAGCCAAGATCTTGAGGAATAGTTTCTAAAAATTTCGGATCTTGGTTCGCAATATTTTCGGAGATATGATCTATGGAAGTAAGGTATTTTTTTTCAGGCTCCTCAACGAGTCATCGTGGAATTTGCGCTATAATTTTTTTTCTACTGAGGTTCAAAATCTAAAATTTTTATGGTGTAAAGCTGAAACCCTAAGGAAACGCGTCAAAAAATTTCAGAGCTTGTTTTGCAATATTTTTTGAGATATGATCTGTGGAAGGTAGTGCTTTTTTAGGCTCCCTAATTTCATCTCAAAAAGGTGATCGTGGGAAAATTTCAATAACTCTCTCTCTCTCTGAGCATCGGATTGGAGTACTGTAAAAAGTGATTGCAAGTACATGGACTATAGTTTCTTAGTTATCAATTTCAGAGGCGAAGGACAAAACAGTGACACGTGGCAAGTCGTACAATTTCGCTATACTGAACCAGTCCATAATTAGGTCATTGTGGGAGATTGGACATACCTTTGTCTTGGAGAATCCAAATCAAGTCAGACCTATGGCATTCAAAAGAGAATTTAGAGGGCTACTTCAATACTGAATTCTAGATATTGAAGAGTCACAATCACAGAGATAATACAATTTCAATATCGAGCTCCTCAAAAGCAAGTAAAAGGTGTGTATTTTTTTTCCGAATTGCATAAGTCTTGTTTGAAGAATCAAGTTGAATTGATTGCAAGGGAATATTGTAGAATAGATATCAATATTGGATTATAAAATGGCCCCTAAAAATAATTCAACACCCATTAAGCCTTTGGAAATCTGTACTATGACTCATGAAGATGAAGAATGGCAACATGACATATCAAAATTACAAGAGCAAGTGCAACAAATTTTTCTCTCGCAAAGAGAAACAAAAAATGACATGGAAGTTTTGAAGAAAGGCATGGAATCTAAGATTGATTGCATGGAGGCTGGCATGGAATCTAAGATGGATTACATGGAAGCTAAGATCGATGATAAAATGGAAAACATGAATAATTTTCTAAAATCAAACATGGAAGGTTTGACAAAGTTGATACAAGAAAGGTTTCCTAATGATGAAAAGATAGTAGAAGAACCTCATGATGAGAACAAAATAAATGTTAATCCTGATTTCATAAACTCTAATGTTGGCGGGAAGAACCATCATATTCCAAAGATGGATATGAGGAAGTTTGATGGAAAGGATCCTGTAACATGGATACTACAGATGGAGCAATATTTTGATCTCCATAACGTGCAAAACACACAAAAGGTACGCATTGCAAATTTACATTTAGAACAAAATACATTTGTATGGTATCGATGGATTTGCTCCCGTAAAAAAATTGTCACTTGGTCAATTTTTACGGAGGAAATGATAGCACATTATGAGGATACAAAGAGAAACACCTTCTTTAGCCAATTGATAAATCTCAAACAAAAGGGTTTAGTGGGGTAGCACATTGAGGACTTCCAAAAAATTGAATATAAGGGTAACTGATATTCCAGAGGAACAGAGGATTGATCTCTTCATAGGAACTTTAAAGGATAACATCCAACATGAAGTTCACGTTTTGGAACCTGATTCATTGGAGAAGGCATTCAGGTTGGCAAGAAAAGTTGAATATAAAATTATGGTGACAAGGAAGCCTACCACTCAATTCTATAAAGAAGGAAGTGTTGCTACGCCTAGATTTCCACAACCTACAAGGTTGACACCACAACAATTGGAAGAAAAAAGAGAAAAAGGGCTTTTCTACAGTTGTGATAACAAATACACTAAAGGTCATAAGTGTGTTTAAAAGAAATTGTTTTACATATATTGTGAAGAAGAAGAAGAAAATGAACAAGAAGAGGATATACACCAGGAACCGGCCCTAGAAGAGGAATAAATGAATCCGACCATATCATGTAATGCACTAGTATGAATTACCACTCCTCAAACTCTCAAGATAGCAAGACAGATCAAGAAGAAAAAGGTAATAGTGTTGATTGATTCAGGTAGCACCCATAATTTTATTCATTTTAAGGTAGCCAAGGAATTAAATTGTTTCCTATACCCAGCACCAGAATTCCAAGTGATGGTTGCAAATGGAGAAACTATAAATTTCTCTGGGAAATGCCATAATATCAAGCTAACCATGGGGGAATATGTATTGACTAGTCCAATGCTTTCCATTCCTATGGGAGGTGCTGATGTTGTACTAGGAGTACAATGGTTACAATCTTTGGGGATGGTAGCTTTTAATTTTCAAGAACTTTTCTTGAAATTTTTTTCAGAAGGAAAGGAATTTGAATTACGAGGTATTGCAGGGAAGCCAGGAAGGATAATAAGCTCTAATGTCATGACAAAGCTTCTAAAGAAAGAACAACGAGGATTAGTTGCACAATTATGCTCACTAGAAGTTCCAACATCCAAATCATGTATTCCTGCAGATCTCCAACAAGTATTGGACAATCATTCCAAGTTGTTCGAAACTCCCAAAGGACTCCCACCTATTCGTGATCATGATCATGCTATTAATTTGATTCCAAGAAGTGTTCCTCCAAACATCAGGCCATATAGATATCCTTACGTCCAAAAGAGCGAAATTGAACGTATGATTGCAGAAATGTTAGAGGCGGGTATAATTCAACCTAGTCAAAGTTCTTTCTCTGCTCCTGTAGTATTGGTACACAAGAAGGATAGATCATGGTGAATGTGTCAGGATTATAGGGAGCTCAATAAGCTCACCATTAAGGATAAATTTCCCATTCCTATGATTGATGAATTATTGGATGAATTACGTGGAGCAATTTATTTTACCAAGTTGGATCTTCGTTCAGGATATCATCAAGTTAGAATGAAGACTAAAGATATTCCAAAAACAACATTTTGAACTCATGAGCGTCATTATGAATTTTTGGTCATGCCTTTTGGCCTTACCAATGCACCTTCTACATTTTAAGGGTTGATGAATTCCATTTTCAAACCCTTCCTTAGAAAATTTGTGCTAGTATTTTTTGATGATATACTAATCTACAGCAGGTCTTGGAAGGATCATGTTGAACATGTAGACAGAGTGCTCAAACTATTGCAGGAGAAACAATTATATGCAAAAAATTCCAAATGTTTCTTTGGAGTACAAGAGGTGGAATATCTGGGTCATATTGTATCTCACGAGGGTGTTAAAGTGGACCCTAACAAAATTAAAGCTATTAAGGAATGGAAAGTCCCCACAACCATAAAGCAGTTGCGAGGATTTCTTGGGTTAACAGGGTATTATCGCAAGTTTGTTAAGAATTATGGGAGAATAGCAATACCTCTAACAACATTATTGAAGAAAGATGCATTTTCATGGACTCCCGAAGCAACTAAGGCCTTTGAACATCTTAAAGAGGCAATGTGCCTAGCACCGGTCTTAGCTACGCCAGACTTCACAAAAACCTTTATTGTGGAATGTGATGCCTCAGGAAATGGAATTGGTGCAGTTTTAATGCAGGAAGGAAGACCCATTGCTTTGGAAAGTCGTCCAATCAAAGGAAAGTATTTACAGAAACCTATTTATGAGAAGGAAATGTTAGCAATACTACATGCACTAAAGAAATGGCGAACTTACCTAATGGGAAGACACTTCAAGGTAAAAACTGATCATGATAGTCTTAAACACTTTTGGAACAAAGACTATCTTCAGAAGAGAAGAAAAAATGGGTCACAAAGATGTTGGGTTATGACTTTGAAATAATCTACAAAAAAGGAAAGCTTAATGTTGTTGCAGATGCACTCTCAAGAAAGAATGAAGAGGTGGAAGCATTGCTTTGTGCCATTTCTATTATCCAACCAGATTGGATAATCAAGAGATGAATGGAAGAAGGACAAAGATGTATGGACACTCATTCAAAAGTTGCAGCAAGATCCTAGTACATCTGATACATTTAGTTGGAAAAATGATTCCTTATGGTACAAAGATCGCTTATATCTTTGTAAGAATTCCCAATTAAAACAAAATATTCTTCTGGAATTGCACACTTCTCCTTTAGGAGGACACTCAGGATTTTTAAAAACTTACCACAGGGTGAAGAAAGAATTTTTTTGGGATGGCCTTAAATCTGATATTCGAAAGTTTGTGGCGGAATGTTTGGTTTGACAGCAGAATAAAGTGGAAACAATTAAGACCCCAGGACTTCTACAACCTTTATCCATCCCAAGTCAACGTTGGGAGGAGATTTCAATGGATTTTATCACAGGTTTACCTAAGTCCGAAGGAAAGAGTGTCATCATGGTGGTAGTTGATAGACTTACCAAGTATGCACACTTTTGTGCATTATCTCATCCATTTAAAGCAAGCACAATTGCTACTACATTTATGGACACAATTCAAAAGCTACATGGAAACCCAAGGGTTATTGTGAGCGACAGAGATCCCATTTTTACTGGAAATTTTTGGACGGAGTTATTTTCTTGTTTGGGTACTCAATTAGCTCATAGCTCATCTTATCATCCTCAATCTGATGGTCAAACTGAGATAGTAAATAAATGTTTGGAAGGATTTCTTCGTTGTTTTGTATCTGATAAACAAACACAATGGGTCAAGTGGTTACCTCTTGCTGAATGGTGGTATAACACTTCCTTCCATACTGCAGCAAAAATGACCCCATTTATTGCACTTTATGGATATCATCCACCATCCATCACATCATCTTTAAGAGAAAATTCGAAGGTTCAAGCAGTGGAAGATCACATCGAGCATCAGCAAGAAGTTCTCCAACTCTTAAAGGATAAACTGAATTTGGCACAAAATCGAATGAAACAACAGGCAGATCAACATCGTAGCGAGAGAAGTTTTGATGTAGGAGATTGGGTATTTTTACGGCTACAACCATACAAAAAAATGTACCTCAAGCAAGCAAAGAAGGATAATAAATTATCGCCAAAGTACTATGGTCCTTACAAGGTGTTGCAAAAGATTGGTACTATGGCATACAAATTGGAGCTTCCTGCTTCTTCGCGAGTACATCCAGTTTTCCATGTTTCATGCTTAAAGAAGGTTGTAGGTGAAAATCTTCCAGTTCAAACAATATTGCCAGAACTTGATGAGGAAGGAAAAATCATATTGGAACCTGAAGCGGTCATGGAAACAAGAACTCGACAGCTACGGAATTGATCAATTTCAGAGTATCTCATCAAGTGGAAGAACTTACCCACTGAAGATTCTACATGGGAGGATGAGAATTTTATACAGAAGCACCCGGAGCTACTCAAGCATTGAGGACAACACTTTTTTGAAGGAGAGGGGCATGTTAGGTCCCTATATCACTATTATAGTCCCTTATTATTGTTAGTGTAACCCCCTTATTGTTATTATTGAACCCTTGTAACCCCCATTTTGTTATTATTGTGCCCTTAAATTATTATTGTTAGGTCTGCTAGGATTACATTGTGGCCCACTAGGATTACATTATGGCCCCATGGACTCCTATATATAGAAAGGAGGTTTTGTGAATTGTATCATCCAAGAATTGTTCATTCATGTAATGTATTGGAGGTTTCCCCCTTGATGTGGCTTATTTCTAAGGCGTTGATATCTCTTTTCTTCTCTTTTTGGAGCTAGTTTCTCAACATTAAAATTTCCAAAGAATGATTCGGCTGAATAATTTCCAAGAATGTTATTATTGAAAACCATAGGTTGGTTTTATTGTTCAAACTCTGTTACTGTATAAGTCATGTGTTTCTCCCGATCAATCTGAATTTGATTTGGCTTCCCTTTATAGGGAAGCCACATGTGAGACCAATCAGTAGAAATGTAACCATGGAGTTTTTTAGACCAATCCCTGCTTAAAATTAAACCATAAAATTGAGGGATATCAGCAATCAATATATCAATTCTCTGAATTACTCTAGGATCTGCTGATAGCCTAATAGTGATTGAATTCATCTCTCCTAAAACTTGCACTTTGGTTCGATCTAATTGGACAATATGAACTACAGATTTCTGGGGTTCAATGTTTAATTTAGAGCACACTGAGGCTGGCATTATTTTTGATGATTCCCCTGAGTCTATCAAGTAGTTATGTAAAATTCTATTATAGATCAAGTATGTTAAGAAAAAAGGAGGCGTATGTGAATTATATTTATCTCCAATTAAAACAACATCAGTAGCATCTACTTTTTCAGATGGTGGCTTACCTGATCATTTGGCTGCCTTGGATATTACACCAGTTGGAATAGGAGAAGTATGAACTACATTTAATTCTTTTAACAACAACTTCTGTTGTTGTTTGAGCTTGTTGAGTTCATGTAAAGAGATATTTGCTCTAGTATTCTTCATATCTTCTATAATGTTATAATCCATAGAATCAGACACTACTAGTGTTTTAGATGTTGATGGAGGATTAGAAGATGATGGTTGATTTTGAGTAGGCAAAGGAAAATTTTTCTTTATGGGAGCTTTATCTTTGGTAGCAGGAGTTGAATTTTTCTTTTTGGGGGATGCTTGAACAGGTTTTGCTACATTCTTACCATGGAAAATTTTAGGGGCTAATATTCGCAGGTGGGCTAATTTTCCATGGTTTTTCCAAGAAAAGATTCACCAATTTCCATTTTTTTATAAAAATGATTCGCCCAAATTTTACAATATACAATTATTTTACTTTGAAAATCGCCCAAATTATATAGAAAATATATATAATATCATTATAAATTTGAATAATTTTACAAATACATCAATAAACATTTTATAGTTTGCATATTAGGGACTAGTGAGATTCGCCAATTTTTTAAACTTCAAGATAATTTTCCATCCTTAAAATTATCCCTGATTCTTAGTTCTTATGTTCACTCGGAGAGCTTCCTATTCATTTTCATTATCTTCGTTAGACAAAATAAAATCCCACATCCCATGGCATTCAACTATTTCGTCTTCTTCATTTTCTTCAGATGATAGAAGTGTATCTTCATCTTCATCTTCTTTTGACTCTACATTAGATATTGTATTAGGAGGTTTAGGTTCAATTGGCTGATTTCTTTTGAAGTTCGTAAAAGGCCTTTTAGTGGAAGTTTCAGCTACCTGTTTTTTAATTTCAACCATTTCATTGGACATATTTTTCAGGACTTTTTGTAATCCTTCCATATCATATGGATCTTTAGGTGATTTTTTCTTTGAATCATCTTTGAAACTAACCTTTTTAGATTTTCTCTCTTCATTGGAATTATTTTTGTCTAAAGAAATGATACGTTTTTCTACTGCGATTGCTTCCTTCATGTTTTCGGCTAGTGTAGGTTTAGTAGCTCTATCTACAAAGATGGCTATATTTGAAGGCAAAGCAGATATATACCATTCACTTTGGACTTCTTCACTAGGTTTTTGATGTTGCAGGAATTTTATTCAACATCTTGTTAAATCGAGAGTTGAAGTCTTTGATGAGTTCTTTAGATTCTGGTTTCAAATTAGAGAGATCATTAATCAAAGTTGCTATTGATCTATCATCTCCGAGCTCGGTTAGAAATTGTTCCTGAAAAACATCCCAGATATCAGTGGATCATGCTGGTAATGAAAAATACCAAGATCCCACCGTTCCTTGCAATGTATATGGAAATATTCTGACTACAACAACTTCTTATGTTACTCCATTTAAATTTGCAAACAACGTGAAGTTGTTAATGTGTTTTTCAGCTAATATACCAATATCAGGGATAAAATTGGATAACCATTTCTCAGGATTAGCTGGTAATTGTCTCAAAGGTGCAGGCATTGAAACAGATTCTGGATTGGTCCATGGTCTTTGTTGAAGCTATGCCATCTTTGTACTAACGGTAGAGGAAGTTGAAGGAACAATTGAAAGTGATTGAGTAGATATTGTTGAAACAACTGTACTCTTCTGGATTGTGACTTGAAGTTGGGAAGAAGATGGAAATGATGTGACATATGTGGATGATAATGATGAAAGAGTGTCACTATCTAACTCTAAAGGTGTTTTTATAGCTCTGGTTCGACTTGGCAGAGGAAGTTGAGTAGGTAAAATACCAAGCTTTTCACTTTGCAGTCTAGGAAGAGGCTGGGAAGGAATGTATTGTGAAGTCACACTGCCTTGGGATAACTCAGATTCTTCTTGCGATAATGAAAACCCTTCAAGCTTATGAATTAGAAATTTTACCTTAGGAGATTCAAAAGATAGCTCTTTTGATATGTCTATGGTTTTTGCAGTGGGTGTAGTAATTTTCTTTTCAACTTCTTCCCTAGAAATTTGAGATGAAGGAGAAGTTGAAGAAGTTGATGAGGGTGAATTGCTCTTGGAATGGCCTGTACATTTGGATTTACTTGCCATTCATAGCTTAGGGCCCTCCTTCTAGTGCCAAAAATGTTGAAGGCTCAAAAATCCTAGCTTCAAACATTGGGGAAAACCACTCGGTCTAGACCTTAGTACAACTCCTTTTCCCTTTGGGATGGTGGCTCCGACTGGATAATATGGGACCAGTTTCCCAATGATATATGGGTTGATAATTGGTTTTTTGTATAATGGGTAATGGAAATAATAATTAATCTAATATATAACTTAAATAAATACAAATAACTCTACTTAAACCAGGTATCATATAATAAATTCGATTCTAGATTTGTTCCCGATTAGATGAATAATCATATAGATGGCTTATTCGTCCAAAAGAAAGATGTATACACATATAATATTTACTTTGTTTAAGAAATTAAAAAAATTAGTGATGATAACATATCGCATTCATATATTTATGTTGCTCACATATATTTTGAAAGATGACAATTCTAATTTTTCAAAAATGATATAACAAAGGATTGTTTCCCAGGCATACATATGTAAACAATAGAAATTTTCAAAAAGAATGTTTCATTGCATAAAGAAAATTGAACAACATGATTATTATAGAAATACCAGATACATTTGTAACCTCCTAATGCAATTAACACTCTAATCCCGATTTCTTACTTAGAACAACCTTCAAGAAAAACAAAAATTCAAATTCTTGAAAACATTTTCTTCATAAAATTGCAGAATCGTGATCCACCATTAATAAAAATAATGTATTTGGAAGTACAGAAATGTAACTTCTCAAGTCAAAAATTAATATAAATTGAGGACCCTTTTCTAAATACATGAAAGGAGTTTAAATAATAATAAACTTAAAACAAACTATCTAAAATATCGCTAAAAAATGTAGAATCAGAGAACGGATTTCAGAAATAGATTGCGATCTCCACTAAAACAGGTTCATTGTATATCTAGTATGCGCAGTTGTTAAATTGATAGCATTTCTTTCACTTTGGGAGGATGACTCAATCGGTAATGTAGCTGAATGGTATATGTGGCATCCGAAAGTTCTGGAATCATATAACTGATGGCATTAGTGAGGAATTTTGTAGTCATCTGCTGGCTATGATACTTAACCAAATAGAACCAAAGTGCATCCCATGTTATTCATTGTATTATGCTGATCTATTGGTCCTTGTTGGCTAAGTCCTGCTTCCATTGTTTCTCTATTTCTTTGACCTTTGGGGGTTTCCCTGGGATACAATCAGAAATCAGGTTGGCCATATACAAACTGTCATTGATTAATTCCACTAAATTGTTCATTGCAGCTCTTGCTCTGGAGGTAGCTCGTTCTCCCTTAATCAACTATGTCTCCCATTCTGAAAATAAAATTTCCTTGTGTGACTCTTGAATCTTGGGAAAGCGTTAATACAATAACTTTTTTGATCTCTAATTAATGATGATCGCATATCGGAGATCGGAAGGCTCAAGGGTTAGGCTTAAGTTTTCTATTTGATATCTGGGATAACGATTGTTGCTAAGCTGGCATGGGGGATGCGGTATTTTTAAATCATAACAAATAAATGAGATTTCCTTTATAAATGATCTATTTAATAAAACATTTGTATATTTAATACTTCATGTTTTGATTACAGGAAATGCACTTTTGTAATAATGATATCGCATCGTAGATTTTTAGTGGAGTGTCTTTGGATATGAGTCATGTGTTTTTAGTGATGAGCGATTGTGATTATCGCATAGGAAATTTTAGAAAGGGTGCAAAAATCTGATATGACTTCACCGATTTGTGATTGCGATCGGGTTTATCGCATCGGAACTTTTCAAAATGGAAGGTTTGGACTCTTGTTCATGCGATATGCACTTTTGCAATTACTTAATCACAAATCGGAGTTGAGTGATAATACAATTGATTCTATAATTTGAATATGCGGAATGCGATAAAGGCCTTTATGTTTTATTTTTTTTGTTAAATAAATCCTTTTTCATTGGGGTTCGATTCTTTTTCATGATAGATCGAATTTCCTCAAAACATTTTATTGATTCTATAACTATTAAAAGAAAAAAGGACCCATTTCTTTTTTTAAAATTAATATAAAAATTTGAAATGGGGAGGGTTGTAAACCTTATGTAAACCACATGTAAACCTTTTTGTGTGTTAAATCACATCGGAGGAGGAAAAGGATATTATATCGTAAAATCTATGGAAGGACTAAGTTAAAAGTGTGATTTTTGAAGCGGACGTGATGCGGCTCAAAGGTGAATATTAATATATTTCAGGTCAAAGTTTTAATGTGTTTACATTTGTTTTATGAAGAAAACCATGGAAGCGGAGGTCAACTCGGGTTATAAAGGAAAATCCTGAGTGCATGAAAAAGGACCCGAAGCTCGTGCAGAATAGTGTTACGCGGTTGTGGGTGTCAGTTAATCAGAAAGGCTAAACACAAGAGAATGGACTAAGGTAGAGAGACCTGAGAGTCCGTACAGAGTATGTTGAATGTTGAGGTTAAATATAATGGGCAGAGTCATGGAAAAGAAGGGTATAGTAGCATTGTTTGAAACGTAATAACTGCATCAAGTTGGGCTATTTAATATTCCCATAGAGAATTCAAATATTCAGGAAGTTATCTATATCAAATAGGTAATATCCATATACATAAGGTTACAAAAATAGAGAGAGAGAGAGAGAGAGAGAGAGAGAGAGAGAGTGAGAGTGCAGCAGAATTGAAGAGAGTTGAATATTGTTAGAAAACTATAGAATGGAAGAGAGAAGAAGAATATAAGAAATTTGCACAAGGTTGGAGAGTCAAATAATTGGAGAGGAATGATAGAGATGTTGTGCATATCAGGAGTTGATATGAAGCAGATATGAAGGATGAAAAGGAAACATTGAAGAAGGAGTAAAACAGAGATTATATCGAGGTAAATCAGCATAGGATTTTAGTGTAGTGTGAGGGAATTCGTGCTTCCATATCAATTTGTAGCTTGATAGGTGTCAAGTTGGAGCTAGTTAAGCTAGAAGCCTCCTCTGGGTTGTAGCCTGCAGAAAAATACATGGGAGTTGGTGCTTCTGTTTCAAGTTGTAGCATGATAGATGTCCAGTTGGAGCTAGTTGAGGTAGGAGCCTCATGTGAGTTGTATTTTGTGGAAAGTAGATGGGAGTTGGAGTTTCCTTGCAAGTTGTAGCTTGCGGAATTTGAGGTACTAGACTCCTGTAGGTTGGAGCCTACAAAAAATCAGTGGTGAGAGGGAGTTGGAGCTTTCCTTTGCATCACAAGAATAATAATATGTGGTTTTCTCCCATATGGGTTTCCACTTATATCTGTTGTCTATGTGCTTGATGATTATTTTTTGATGTGATGTTTTAATCTTTTTAATTACTTTCTCTACACACATTAAGTTTGTTGATTCATTATGTATTAAGTTGCTTATGAAATGAAGGTGTAATTGAGTTCATTGAAAAGAGTTTTAAATGTCTATGAATGTACTAAACTGGTTCAACCCCCCTCTCAGTTTGGCTAAGAGTTCATCATGGTTGAGTTACATTAACTAAGGATGACTATCAGTGGACAAGCTTGACTATTGTTAAATATGGTAAACATAAGGTTGACCAACTTTTACTATAAAATTTGACTTTGTGTGATTAATATGGTTGACTATGGTTGGAAATTAATATTATATTTGACAGAAATTGAAAAGTGTTGATTGTTAGACATAGACAAACATATTTGGGCATAATAAAAAATAGTAAACTACATTAGTCAATGTCCTCAATGAATTTTGTAATATTTCATTATAGTGGTGGATAACTGAAATATAATGTAACATCGCAACAATGTTAGTAAAATTACGACGTTGGATAAATTTTTGTACCATTATAGTGTCAAAACATGTTTGTCACAATGTGAGGTTGGCTTGTTTGTCACATTAATTCATTTTCGTAATGTTATGATAGCTATTTTAGATGCATTGTCAAATAATCTATCTTGATAATAGTTTACATATTTTTTTTATGTAGACACATTAGATTTTTTTTCAATAATGTCACATTCCATGTTCATGTCATTTAAATTGCACAACCACTTATGATTTTACTTCTGCAATTTAATATTGCAATGAATTTTTTTTTGTGATATTGGTGATGTTGATTTCTTTGTCGCTATGTCATATTGGTTTTTTCCATAACATTTTCCTACAATTTGTTTTTATAGTAGTTTAACGTCATTCCTTTTGTGCAAAAACATTAAGACAATTTTTTTTTAATGTAAAATTTTGATGTTGGTTTTTAATCGCAAAAATACAATCCCTATCTTTACTGCTTGACAAAATGATATTTTGATTTTTAATTAGAACATTGTATGCCCATTTAACATTATTTTATATTTACAATAAATAATGCTTAACATAAATTTTAAATAGTGTTAAATGTGTTTATAAGTCATGCTTAATGTTAAAGTTAATATTTAATGCTAATATGTATGAGACATGCTTAATGTCATTAACACAATAAATATTGTGTATAAAATCTTTTGGTGAAAATCACATTCAAGAAGATTTTGTCGACGCATTTCGAACCAGCCATTGTGGTTCATCATCAAGACAAGATGAGAAATTTGATCTAGGACCCAGTTTAAATAGAAAGGAAACTCCAACTAGCCATTGTGGAATAATGGCTTGTTTCACTGGAATAAGAAAATACAAAGAAAAATTAGTAGTTTATTTAATAATAAATAAAATCAAATAAAAATAAATGAATAAATAAACAATAATAATAATAATAATAATAAATAAAAATAAATAAATAAATAAAATCAAAAAATAGAATATATATATATATATATATATATATATCTATAAATAAATAAATAATAAAATAATAATAAAAATAAATAAATAAAAATAAAATAAAATAAAATAATATTAAATAAATAATAATAATATAGATGATAAATCAATAAATACTAATAATAAATAAATAAATAATAATAATAATAAATAAAAATAAAGTATAGAAAGGTTCTTAGTTATTGGTTTTCTTCCCTTCAGTTCTCCTTCGTATCCTTTCTTCTCCTTTGTTCCTTGGTTTCTTCCTCCCTTTCTGTACTATATTTTTATTTATATTTTTGTTATTTAATTATTTTTTATTATTAGTATTTATTCATTTATTGATTTTTCATTTATATTATTATTATTTATTTAATATTATTTTATTTTATTTTTATTCATTTATTTATTTATTTTTATTTATTTTGTTTTTAATTTTTATTATATATATATATATATATTATCTATTTATTTTTAATTAATTTATAATATATAAAAAAAAAAATTATTATTATTCTTTTTATTTTTATTTTATTTTATTTATTATTAAATAAACTATTAATTTTTCTTTGTATTTTTTTATTGCAGTCAAACTAGCCGTTATTTTACAATAGCTAGTTGGAGTTTCATTTCAATTTAAACTGGGTCCTAAATCAGATTTCTCGTCTTGTCCTGATGATGAACCACACTGGCTGGTTCGAAACGCATCGACAAAATCTGCTTGAATGTGATTTTCACTGAAAAGTTTTATACACAATTTATGCATCACGGAAGCCAAATTCCTAACAATAAATATTGTTTAATTTTATGATTGGTATTTCATATTATTCACCTTTTTAATTATGATAATAATTTTCATGTTTAGTCAGTTTTTATTTTAGTGCAATAAATCCCTTCCTTTCCTTACAAATAAATCAAGGCATGAAATGTTATACTATTTTAAATTATTAAGATAATTTTAATATTAAATGAGAAGACAAAAAATTGTGCTTTAGAAATATATATATTTTTAAACAACATTATAATGGAGAAAAGTGCATGATGATTTGAAATAATATATTTGACATTAATACCTATTCATATCAATAGGTATAGCATTATATTTACAATTGTGTATCATCACACTCATGTTGTTGTTAAATTTGACATTTGTATTAATATCAATATTAGTATTGCTAAATTTTAATATTAAATGTTACACTTTAATCATAAAAATATCTAAATTAAATGTTTTTCAAATTTATTTTTATAATAATTTATATATCTTAAAACTTTTCTTAGTTAATCATATTAGGATTTATTGTTATTATTAGCCTTATTGTTTTAAGTCTTTTTTGTTTTGTTTCTTCTTTTTTTTTCGAATTTTTTATTTTTTAAAATGATTATTAATAATTAACGACTAAACTATACTATTGTGTGTATAAAAATAAATGTATATTCTCCAAATTAATATAAATATTTTTCATTATATTGAAATGAATATATTTTTTCAATTTTGTTATTGTCATAAAATGGAAATGTTCATTTGTCAGTGTTAATGAAAGCACTCTTACTATAGTATACAAATAAAATAATAATAACACAACTATAAATTCAATCATATCTAGTATGAAATTAAATAATCACAAGTGATTTTTATAATAATGTTTTCAAATAAATCCAAAGAGTTATTATAGAAAATGGAGATTGAATGTTAAACCATAACCTTAATTATGAAAACCTTAACCTTAATTACAAAAACTTTAATTTTAATTATATAACAGGCAACCAAAATTAGATCATTACCAAATCTAGTTATACAATTACTAGGATGGTTTCATTAGTTCAATGTTTTATGTAGATTCCATTAAGGAATAATCAAGGCTTCAAAAGGGTTCTATTCAGAAATCCTAGTCCTCATAGTAGTCATTCAACAAAAAAATTTCATAGATTTACTGAAGTAATTGAAGAGTTTCTCAAGTAATTACTTAGAGGTCTCCAACTGAGTTATTCAATGATACAATTCAATTCAATGAATTTAATGAGGTTACCTATCACTTATATTATTTATCTTATGTGATAATGACTTTGCTCAAGACTTAGTATACCCATCCATTATTTGAGAAGTAATGAGGTATTTAGAATCATGTTTTTCTCAAATATAGCTATATATCTAGACATGAATTAATGGAATGATATAGACAATGTGGTGATTATTATTCAGTGGGGCGATGTATATCTATGGGCCAGGTCATGATTTTGAAAAGGAAAGAAATGTTGGGAAAGGAGGACACAATGGTCGCCATTACCTAATATAATAAAAAATATGTCTCTAACCATCCAAAATCATGTCAACTAGTTAACAATCAATTACAAACTATTTTTAATATAAATATCATACTAAATTTATGTGATATCAATTCAATATAAATCATTACTTATGATTAGTGCTCCACAATTTTCTTAAATTGTTGTGAATGGTGATGTTAATTTACACAGAATGTTATTTTTAATTAAGGACCTAAAGCTTTATGGTCACATTGTTAATTCCTTTCTCCTTAATTTACAAGTTGGTACTTGAAGAAACTAATTCTAACTATGGTGTCCTCACTAGGAATTCTATCAATGAATTATGAAACTCTTACATTCTATGTCAAGGTGGTTTTTATTAACAAAAAATTTCCAAATAGAGGTAAAGTGAACACTCTCTAGTAATGGAGTTTTGTGTGTAATTAATCCATATTTATGCAGGAACGAAATGAAATACAAATCTAAACATAAACATAGAGCTACAATGAA
Organism: Pinus albicaulis; assembly: GCA_034641835.2. NCBI lineage: Eukaryota > Viridiplantae > Streptophyta > Pinopsida > Pinales > Pinaceae > Pinus > Pinus albicaulis. The sequence goes on from CM076582.1 coordinate 376,135,739, forward strand.
GACTAAACTTGAATTCATTAATAACAAATAATGAAAATTGTTCATATAAAAAATGGAAATAATCTAGCTCACCTTATGGTAGCTTATCTCAAAGAAGAGATATCATGGCTACAAACCTTCTATTTTTTTTACAATGAGGCTCAAATGCCTTTGTGTTATTGAGAAACAATAGAAAACCCAAAAAATACTAAAAACTAACTCTAGGAGATGAAGCACCAAAATTTTGTGGGCCTTGTTGGGGTTAGGTGGTAAATCAACCCCCCGGGGTCGTAACATTTCCATAAAATCTCTATTTGACACATAGGATACATGATTACAAAGATCTATTCAAGGAATTTCTATTTTAAATAAATAACCCTACCACAATCTAAAATATTACCCCTTTTCCAAAAGGAAAAAGTCGTTTATGGCCTCAAAATGGTTCTGGAAGATCAGGATCCCAAAAACATTCAAAAATAGTAAATTTTCGTACAATTAAGGAAACTGAAAGAAATAATGTTGGGATTCCAAGTGGAATATTGAGGTGGTGACCAATATACATGTGGATCAGTATTTGCTCCATAGGAAGCAAAGGTAGCTGTTAAAAATTGAAATAAGAAGAGGCTTCTAATTTAATTTTCCCTTAATTAAATTATAAGTAAATTGTAATTCCACATCACATGACATATTTTAAAAGTTAGCTAAGTTAGGAAGAATTTTTTAGTTTAGTTAATTCGAGTTGAGAGTCAAACTAGAGGCATGTACAGTGTATTTTACTTTTTAGGAGCCCTAAGTGAGTTTATTCTGAGTTGTAATTAATTAGCTTAATTTATTTGAGTTGAAATCAATTTAACTAGTTCTAACTAATGGAGGAACTATTTAGAGGTAAAGTGAATTAAATCATATTTATTTGACATGCAGTGATCAATCAAATAACTGATAATTCACTCAAAAATAACTCATGCATGTCAATTCTTAGGAATACCGAATTGAGATTCGAGTTCAAGGGAAGTGTACTATCGGTTGTATAATCATAAAATTGTACAGGTTGTGCATGGATTCAGAGGAAGAGACATGATGTATTGCATAATTATTACTCGAGAATTTCCTTGTTCCTAGGGTCCTAATTACCCAAGAATTTTCTCAAGAAAATAGGGAATCCATAGATAAAGAAATTGGTTAAGCATTGAACCAAGCTTGCCTAGGAATCAGTGAGACAGACATTGATAGTGCAGAGAGCTCTCAAGCCTGACAGAAGCATTACATTTTTCTCATATTATTTTACTTATGCAATATACAAATATCATTTTCTTTCATTGAGAATTTCCCCAGATAAATCTTTGTGTTTTGCGATTGAAATTCTTTCTCTTTCTTGTTCATGTGACTATGCAATCATAATTGGTTTTCACAATTTTAAGAGTAGATTCAATTATTTTATTTTAGCATATTACAAATATATTTTTTAATATAAATGGATATTATACCTGGTATCAGAGTAGGAATAACTATAGAAGAGAATAATACGATTTTGTTTTGAGTAGGTGAATTAAATTTGCAGTTGTACTCTTCAGGACCAGCAACAAGATCAGGATGTATTTTTGTGGATTGATGCTTCAATGTGACCTTGAGGGTGGTTCAAATTGCATAGCTTGGAAGGATGCAATGGAAGTAGTGTTGGAATACAATGAGTTGAAGGAGTTCATAGACAGTGATATTCCTAGGCCTGTAGTAACATATGCTCAAAATCTAGATGCATGGAAGAAGAGCGTAGCAAAGGTGAGAAGGATTTTATTGGAAGGAATTTTAGATCATATTTTCTCAAATATCCATGGAGATAAAACTCCATACGTTATGTGGGAGGCCTTAATAGATTTTTTCCATAACAATAACGACCACAGGATGCTGGCGCTGAAGGACAAGCTCAAAAAAAACAATATGGAGAAGGGAGACATAATACAAAAATACTTTACCAAGTTCACTTAGAGGCGGATGAGCTTGGAAGTGTTTGTGTTACAATTTCTGAGGGATATCTGGTGATCCTAGAACTTCTAGGCCTTATCAAGAGCTGGCACAACTATCAGGATCCAGTTAATGTGAGGGTGAAGTTACCAGAGTGGGAGCGATTGTGGTGCGACTTGGTGCAAGAAGAGATTCAGCATAATACCAGAGATGGTTCCTCATGAAATAATGATGATGATGAGAAATTTTACTTGGTTGGAAAGGAAAAAAATGGAAAGGGAAGGCATCCCATTCCAAATCAGATTCTGGTTAGGATGGCAAGAAGAAGGATTTGTCAAATATTAAATGTTTTCATTTGCATGAGACGAGAAACTATCTCGCAAAGTTCTCACACAATAATGCCAACAAGAGGACCTTATGAGGAGTAGGAGGTGAAGCTCTTTCTTCAAAATTTAAATTTTATTTCACTCTGATTGCATGCACGGTGTCATCCGTGATAGGTTTTGTGTAGTATCTGGATAGTGGATCTTCATTCCCTATGATCGACAGCAAATAATTCTTCGGCAACATGGAGGAGAATGATCTTCATATGCACATCGATATGGGAGATGGTGAGAGGTATATCATGATCATAACAAGTATTGTTACCTTTTAGAGGGAGTCTGGTACTCCTCTCACATTAAAATATGTCATGTATTCTCTTGGTTTAAAGAAGAATTTATTTTCAGTTGCTATGTTAGAAGATCATGGCTATGATGTGATATTTACCAATGGAAATGCGTTCCTTCATCACAAAGCCACATGATATTTGAATAATATTGGGGTTGGGATAAAGAACCTCTACAAATTGGATGTATTAGGCTGTGTTTCCTTGAGCATGAAAGAAACGAAGGTGCAGAGCTAAGACATCTGTGATTTATGGCATAGAATATTTGGCAATCTACACCATGGAACTTTGAATATCATGCAACATATTTCTACATGAATTCCCAAGGGTGCACTTGAGCAGAGCGATATATGAAAATCGTGTATAGTGGGTAAGTAAACCAAAGCAAAATTTCATGATAAGGAAATTCGAGTGAAGGTGATACTTGAAATAGTTCACTCGCATCTATGTGGACCGTTCTCGAAATCCCCCACAATAAAACATAGGTATTATGTGATTTTTATAAATTATTTTTCATGAAATTGTTGTATATTCTTCATGTAGAATAAATATAATACATTATTAAAATTTTGTGAGTTCAAAGAAGTTGTAGAAAAATATGCAAGGAAGAAGGTTAAGGATCTTAGCAGCGACAATGATGGAGAATATTTGTTGAATGAATTCAATAGATTATGTGCTTCATAAGGAATTTGATGAGAATTCATAGCACCTCATAACCCATAATAGAATGGGGTTTGAGAGGGGAAGAAAATAGTTATTATGGGAGAAACACGAGAAATGTTACATGATGAGGTGCTACCATTGCACTTGTTGGCTTAAGCATGCAACGCAATAGTATTTTTGTAAAACAAAAGTCCTCATCATATTCTCTGGATGAGTACAACATAGGAAGATTTATGAGATAAGAAACCATATGTGGCGCACTTTAAAATTTTTGGTTCCTCAGTTTATTTTCACGTAACGAAATATGCCAGGAAAAATATAGAACCAACAACTAATTTGGGAATATTTTTGGGGTACAATGATACATCTCACAACTATCGAGTGTACATGCCATCTCAGAGGATGAAAATGATCAGGAGAGATATGAAATTCGATGAAGAGAAGGCTATGATAATTTCCCTTGAGAGGGAAATTGATTTGCATGCATTTAAGGAGCTATTAGGTCCAAAAGAAGAACCTCAAGATATGGAGTATCTAGAATCATATGAACAAATATTGGAAGCACCCACTCAAGCATAGACATCCAAATATGTAAGGAAGCAAACCAGAGAGGTGGAAATATTGATTCATGATGCTACATAGAATGTGGGAGAACCCACATCAAAACATAGGAAGAGGAGGTCCCTAGATGGGTATACCAGCTACATGGCTCTTATGAGTGAGCATGTAGTGACTGAGCTATCCTAATTAAAGGAAGAGGTGCAGTAACCAATATGGGATGGTGCCATGGTAGAGGAGTATGACTCCACCATCAGAAAAAGTGCATGGGAGGTTGTCCCAAGATCAGAGGGAAAGTTAGTTGTAGGATCCACATGGATCTACAAGGTGAATCAGACAACATATGGGAGTGTTAAGAAACACAAGGCTAGATTTGTGACTAGAGAGTTCTATTAGATGAAGGAAATAGATTACGAGGACACCTTTGCTCCATTTGCAAGGTACTCATCAATCAAATCTATTCTTTCACTTTCATCATAGATGGGATGGAAGATACATCAAATGGATGTAAATACAACCTTCCTCAATGGAGTGATTGAGGAAGAGGTGTACATTGAGCAGCTGGAAGGATTTGATACCTTTCACATGGAGTCGCATGTGTGCAAACTCAAAAAAATGTTGTATGGAGTGGAACAAGAACATTTTTCTTGGTACACAAGGATTGATAAATACACCGAGTTGGGCTTCATGAAAAGTGAAGCAGATGGGAACTTTATAATATTGTGAAAGAAGGTAAATTATTGAGTATAGTATTATATGTCGATGATTTGATTCTAACAGGTAATGAGTAGTTGACCAAATATTGCAAAGATGGTGTTGCAAGAGAATTTGAGATGAACGATATGTGGCTCTTTCATTATTTCCTTGGTTTGGAAATTTGTCAAAGAGATGGGGAACTGTTTGTACCTTAGGCCAAGTATGCCAATGAGATTCTGAACAAGTTTCACATGGAGAGAAGAAAACCCATGGAGAAGTCTCTAGCAGTGAATTGGAGGAAGGAATATGCTACTTCAAGCGAAGTGGTACAAGATACCATCTATAGGCAGCTTATGGATTCACTCATGTGCTTGGTTAACATGTGATCAGCCATTTTTTATGTGCTTAACGAGCATATTCAAGCAATGGTTCAGCCTACGAAGTTCTATTGGAAGGAAACCAAGTGTTTGTTGAGATACCTAAGAGGCACCACTGAATTTGGTATATGGTACATTAATAAAGAGGGAGTGAATCTTCAAGGTTTCACAGATGCAGATTGGGCAGGGAGTCCATCTGACAGGAAGAGCACATCAGGGGGCATCTTCAGTATTAGGTCAGCATCAGTTTCTTGTTATAGTAGGAAGCAGATATCAGTTGCACTCAGTTCAATAGAATCATAATACATGGATACTAGTCAAGAAACTTGTGAGGCTATATGGATGAGGAAGATCCTTTTTGGGTATTTTGGTCAGTAAATGGATCCAATATTGATTTATTTTGATAACCACAGTTGCATCAAACGCTCGGTTATTCTAGTTTTTCATGACAGGTCCAAGCATATTGATATATGGTATCACCATCTTAGACATTGTGTCCAAAGGAGGATCATGATATTATAATAAATCCTAAATAGGAGTAGGATGAAAAAATATTGAAGAAGGAACTATAAATTGGTAGGATCATGTTATTAGAAAATCCCTTTCTTCTTCAGAGGGAGTGTTGAAATGATAACAAGAAGAGGCTTCTAATCGATTTTTCCCTTAATTAAATTAGAATTAAATTGTAATTCCATGTCACGTGATAGATTGTATGAGTTAAATAAGTTAGGAAGGCTCTGATAGTTTAGTTAATTTGATTTGAGGGTCAAATTAGAGGCATGTAGAGTGTCAACTACTTTTTACGAGCCCTAGCTCAGTTTATTTGGAGTTGTCATTAATGAACATAATTTATTTGAGTAAGAATCTGTTTAACTAGTTCTAAATGATGGATGAAATAGTGAGAGGTCAAGTGAATTAAATGATATTTAATTCACATGCAATGATAAATTTTGAAACTGATAATTCACTCAAAAAGAACTCATTCATGTCAGTTATGACGAAGGCCTACTTGAGATTGGAGTTAAAGGGAAGTGTACTATCAGTTGTATAATAAAAAAAATGTATAGGTGGTGCATGGAGTGAGAGGAAGAGCCTTGATGTATTTATCAAACATTATTGGGTAATTTTTCTTGTTAATTGGCACCTAATTACCCAAGAAACTGGGAAAGGAAATTGGGAATCTAAAGACCAATAAATTTTTTTAAGTATTGAAACAAGCTTGCCTAGGAATCATTGAGATAGATAGAGATAGTGCAGAGAGCTCTCAAGCCTCAAAGAAGCATTGTATTATTCTCATATTCTTTGACTTCTACAATATAAAACTAGCAGGTTTTTTAGTTGAGGCTTTTGCCAGATAAATATTTGTGTTCTGCGATTGAAATTATTTATCTTTCTTGTTCATTATATTATGCAATCGTAATTAGCTTCTGCAATATGTAGATTGTATTCAAGTATTTTATTTTCGCATATTATAAATATCTGTTTGAATTTACATGGATTTTCTAAAGTAACCATTACAATGAGTGCCTGCATGAGATGAGAAACCTTCTACTAGACTTGGTCCCTAGTGAGCCACTTTCCTTGGTATAGGAGTCGGTCATATTTGACAAAATGATATTGTTAGATCCTTTGTTGGAAGTGTTCTTGATCTATGATTATGATCCAATCATTTATGGTCTATTCCATGTAGTCTAGTTTGAGGTTTATTAGTGTTAGTTGTTCGAAAATGTCTCATGTGTCCAAAAATGGTAGATGGTATGGTTTAATGAGGTACACATTGAAAACTGAGTGCATGCCAAGTAATGAAGCAATGTTGAGATTGAAAGTGTTGTATCCAACAACCTTGGTGATGGTGATGGCTCGTATTGGATTGGTCAGACTTTCCGACCAATCCAATATGAGCCCTCACTCAAAAATAACTCATTCATGTCAGTTATGAGGAAGGCCTACTTGATATTGGAGTTAAAGGGAAGTGTACTATCAGTTGTATAATAAAAAAAATGTATAGGTGGTGCATGGAGTGAGAGGAAGAGCCTTGATGTATTTTTCAGTCATTATTGGGGAATTTTTCTTGTTAGTTGGCACCTAATTACCCAAGAAACTGGGCAAGGAAATTGGGAATATACAGACCAATAATTTTTTTAAGTATTAAAACAAGCTTGCCTAGGATTCATTGAGATAGATAGAGATAGTGCAGAGAGCTCTCAAGCCTCAAAGAAGCATTGTATTATTCTCATATTCTTTGACTTCTACAATATAAAACTAGCAGGTTTTTTAGTTGAGGCTTTTGCGAGATACATATTTGTGTTATGTGATTGAAATTATTTATCTTTCTTGTTCATTATATTATGCAATCGTAATTTTTTTCTGCAATATGTAGATTGTATTCAAGTATTTTGTTTTCGCATATTATAAATATCAATTTGAATCTACATGGATTTTCTAAAGTAACCATTACATTGAGTGCCACCATGAGATGGGAAACCTTCTACTAGACTTGGTCCCTAGTGAGCCACTTTCCTTGGTGTAGGAGTCGGCCAGATTTGACAAAATGATATTGTTAGATCCTCTGTTGGAAAGTGTTCTTGATCTATGATTATGATCCAATCAGTTATGGTCTATTCCATGTAGTCTAGTTTGAGATTTATTAGTGTTAGTTGTTCAAAAATGTCTCATGTGTCCAAAAATGGTAGATGGTATGGCTTAATGAGGTACACATTGAAAACTGAGTGCATGCCAAGTAATGAAGGAACATTGAGATCGAAAGTGTTGTATCCAACAACCTTGGTGACGGTGAGGGCTTGTATTGGATTGGTCAGAGTTTCTGATGGGCTCCGTTAAGGAATTCTTTCTGCAAATTCAACCAAACTTTTTATTCCACCTTAAACTTATGTGGCACTCAATGATTATCATGCCATTGTTTTTACTTGGAATTGGATTTATTTAATATTTCATGAAAATGTTGGTAAATGTGCTAGATGCATTCAATAAAGCCAATTTATTTATCATGCTTAGACTATACATTTTGAAATTTTTTCCTCCATATTGACATGAGGTATGCCAACATCAATCAGACATAAGAGTTTCAGATCCAAACCCATTTGAAAGGGGTTGCAAATTTTTTATCTATGGAGAGGTCTATTATATCTTTAATACACATAGGGGAGGATCTCATCCCATGTTCATGGATGATTGGAGATGTACATGTGTTTAGTCAATTTAATGCCTTAAATTGCTTCCATAAATTATCAACCAAGTTTTCTAAATAAGTTAAGTAAACCTTCTTATTACTTCGTTGTTTGTATTTTATGTTGTTTTGGGGGTTTTGTTATTTGATGTCTAAGAATGTTTAATCTAAAACCAAGAAAGAAATTAAATGAATCTAATGAATTTTTAAGAAGGAAGAAAAGTAAGTGTTCCTAAGTTAATCTAATTTACATAAAAGTAAATCAAAGACTCTTGGCTAGTTAAAATCTAATCTGAAAAAACAGATTATCTATATTAATGATTTCTATCTAACATTTGTCTTATTCCATGGATCTAATTCTTATAACTGAGATTGAAATTGCAGTGTTGTTCTAAGTGAAAGCATAAAAACAATAATGTATATTTAGTTACTCCAGCATTCAATATGAAGTGTTATCTTCTTGAGATGGTATGTAACCAACTATCTATATCTTAACTTCTTAATGTTCTAGAAAAGCAAGTAAAGTTTTCCAAGGAAATTAACTAATTTATATTTAGTACATTCAATATGAAGTGTCACCTTCTTGAGATTATTTTAAGTAACCAAATATACCTAATGATCTAGAAAAGAAAATAAAGTATGCATAAGATAACTCAGTAATTGCATTAATTAAACATTCAATCATCCAGTCTTGAAATATGATAGAATCAACTTCTTGGAATGATCTTAGGAATATCAGTCTCTGTGAGCAACTAATGTATGTTTTATTTGATCCAACATTCACTGTCAAGTATTACCCTCTAGATATATTGTGTAAGAAATCAATTATACCTTAGTTTCTAAGTTCATAGAAAGAATGTAAATGTGCAGAGGAAGAACTCATTAACTGTATGAATTAGACATTCAATCATTTAGGTCAAAATCATCTTCTTGAAATTGCCTTTGATAACATCCATTGACACAATTAATTGATAATTATATTATAAAAAAAATAAATGACAGAAAAATATGAAAACTAGATAAATGTGTGCTCTTATTGCTTCAAACTTGATTCAATTTGAAAACAGAAATATCTATCCTCACGAGATGTCTTAGAAGAATAATGATTACACAGTTATGTTTTAATTTTATACTAATGAGTAAAACTGAAATGTAACATTAATCTACTCAGAAAACATAATTAAAAAAAACAGAGCAAAGAAAATTAAGCTAAAATAAATGAATGAAAAACCTCCTCTAGTGTAAGGGCCCTCTGCAACTGATTCGGCTAAAATATTAGCTAGGCAAAGATGCACTTAAGTAATCATTGGCATGAAAATGGTCTTTTTATTATGATAAAGCAAAGTCTTAATACACATTTTATCAGCAAAATCTTAACTTAAACTTAAAACTTAATTGTTTTTGGTTTTGTACAACCAGTATTTAAAGAAAATAAACATAACTGTCTATGAGTTAATTCTGCTACAGGTGGCTAATTCGAATTTTAGAGTTAAAATTGGACTATTTAACTCTTGATTTGCTACGATAGGGAAAGTTAAGATTCCTTCTATTCTCAGCTAATGTCCTTTGACCATGCCTTTGACAACGATCTGAGGTATCTTTTTCTATCGATCTCGACCAAGTGAATAGGATAAAATCCATGTGTAGATCATTCTGGAAATGCCCATGTGGCTCAATTATCCATTTGATACCTCGAACCTGTAAGAGCATGAGATTAGCTATGGAATCCATGATTATCTACAAAATAGGTAGTGTTCCACAGCCAAATTATAAACATCTATTTGAATAGCAAGAACATGAGAATATAACATGGAAGTAATTTAAATGCATTTATTGAGACAAAACATGGAATTTATCACTGATTGGAATATGTAATATTATGAGAAAGTAAGGGAAAAAGATGAGAAAGGATGTCAGAGAGAGGATAATTCTGAGGTTCAACATACCCCCACTGCGAAGTCATTGCATTGCATTTTCCAAAAATGTGAATTTTGAGCTCATACTGCATTTCTTTAGACACTTCTAGTAACACATCCAATTTCCTTCTTTTGCTTTCATTTGAAGTGATTGTTGTCCTGGGTTTTCTTATAAGAAGCTTGTATTCGATATTAATGACTACCTTTTTTAGTAACTTGTTCTTTATTTTCATTTTCCTGTTATTTTTGTACCATAGTCATAAATTAGGAATGGTATTGTGATCAATTAACTTTTACAATTTTTTTTTCTTCTTCAAAGCCTCATTCTCCTATTTAATATGCCTATTCAATATCTCTAGTTCATAAATTTCTTGTTTTAGAGTTTCAACTAGAGGTTATTGTGGATTGATAGGATTCATTGTTGCACTTCTCTTCTCCAATGATTCTATGCAATCATATATTTCTTGTTGTGTTGGGTCTATGCCTGGTGATTTTCTACTGGGGCTACCTTCAAAATTATGAATAGGATAACTTTGAGGACTCTGTGGAGGATAAATATTGACAAGAGATGGCATTGGAGTTTCCTCATCTAAAATTACTAATTCTGTCTCTTTTGGTAGTGTTTTCTTCATAGAGCCTCAGAGTCTGGAGCTCCTTTTCAATTGTGGAGGATTTACATTTTCCTCATTTGTATCTTTGCTCCTCTTTCTTATGTTTCCTCATGTCTTGTTTTTCTTTTATTTTCTGATCTCTATCAACTCTTAAAACATGAGCTTTTCATCACTCTTCTACAATGAAGATGCATGTATATCTTCAATATTTTTATCAGTCTCCATCCTTCTGCTCTTTATGACATCGTCTTCTTTAGGTTGTTCTAGTGATTTTTGAAAATGGTTTCTAATAAGAAAATTCTCCCAAGTATCTCCTATGCTATTTAAATGCAACTCAATGACTATCTTTACCAATCCATAGTGATGCATGGTGTTATCTATAAACTGTATTCTTTTCTACACATTTGTGGACATCCTTTTTGAGCTATTTAGCTGAAAGAAGGGGAGATTTATTTCACCGTTTTCTAATAAATTCATCGGTAATCAAATATGGTATACATACTGTTGAGTCTCAAAAGTGTTTTCCATATTCATATATATTTACATTATGTCATTACCATTTAGCTCTCATTTAATAACTATCTGACCTAAAACCCTACATCAAGTAACCATTTTCATAAATATATGGGTTAGGATCCTTGTCTTCCAAAATTATTTATTTTATGTGTTTAAAGTGAATTTATGATTAGAAACTAGAAAATTAACATAGTTTCATATATATATATATATGTGTGTGTGTGTGTGTGTGTGTGTGTGTGTGTGTGTGTGTGTTATGAGTTTTGTGACATCTGTAGGTCAAAGGGAAGCTTCTAAAAGACCTTTATGTAGCCTCCCAAAACAAAATTTGAATTTGAGTGGAGAATATCATGGGATCATGAGGACATGTGTCTCATTTCCTTTTTGTATTGAAACTCTAAGAAGACATGTGTCCCATTTCTTATTTGTATTGAAACTCTAAAAAGACATGTGTCTTATCATTTCCTATTTTGATCATAACTCTAGAGATAGAGGGAGAGATTCATGGACTCTCATTAATGAGATAACTTCTCATATTTTTGTATAAATAGAGGAAGCTTTTTCTTATCAAGGGTAGTGAAGTATAGGAGAAGAAGAGAAAGGATTAGAGAGTGTTTTGTAACAAAGCTTAAGATGGAATGGGATGTAGATTTGCGAGTTTATCAATAAAGAAGTTCAGTTCATTGATGCTGTTTTGATTAAAACTTTAAGAAGCTAAAGACTTTCACCAAATTGGTAGCAGAGGGCCCCTGCTATTTGAGGAGGTTTTACATGTTTTCTAGATAAGTCACTTTCAATTCTATTTTGTCATATTTCCTTACTTAGACTGCTTTCTGAAATCACAGCTTTTAGCATTATGTTTCATGTCATTTTATTAGATAAAGGATCCTCATGATATTGCAATTAGTCTCTTTTTCAAGCTTTTCCAATACATCTCTATTAAATGAATGGGATTCAATTGTAATATTCTAAGTTATTAGCATTTCATTTTCTGTTACTTAGTTAAAAGGAAGATCCTCATTATACTACAGTTAGTCTCTTTCAAAATCTCTTCCAATAAACCTCTAATTCACGAATGAGACTTAGTTGTAATATTGTGAGTTATTTATTGTTTTTCCTTATCACATTATGATTAATCTCTTTCAAAAGCTCCTCCAATAAACCTCTAACTCATGAATGAGATTTAGTTGTAATATTATAAGTTGTTTCAGCATTTCATAGGAGATCCTTACTACATTATAGTAATATTTTTCTAAAGCTCTTCCAACAAACTTCTTTCAAATGAATGAGATTTCACTATAATGTTTTAAGTTACTGTTTGTTTCAGCATTTCCTTTTATGTTTTAGGAGATCCTCATTGCATTAGAATTAATATTTTTCACAAGCTCTTCCAACAAATATATAACTAAATGAATCAGATTAAGTTGTAGTGTTTTGAGTGACTTTCTGTTTCATGAATGTTCATTTAGAAGTTGTAATATCCATGGATTAGGAGTCTCTGTTTCCATCATTTTCTAGTTAGGAACAGAATTTGCAATTAAACTCTATTTTAATTCATTTATTAACATTTCATTTTCTCTCTTTTGACATAGATCTAACTTCATCTTTTTAGCATAGAGTAGCATACTAAGCATCAAATATAAAAACCCCAAAACATCAATAAAACACTAAAAACAACAAAGTAAGAAAAATAGATACTTAGGCACATATAGTGCATTACACTTCATCAGTTTACTAGCCCTGGTCGATAATTTATATTAGCAATTTAAGACACTAAATTGACTAAACATTTTGGCGCCATTGCCGGGGAAGTGTAACTAGGTAACCTTATTTCTTACATCTAAAAAAAATAAATTAATAATTTCTTAAGTATGCTCTCCTCCTGCACTTTGTGTGATCTAGAGGATCAGAAAAAGAATTTTTATGTTAAAAATAATAATAAATTATGTTTTCATCATTTCATTTCATTTTACAATAAACTTTAAAAATGATGAAAAAAATTAATTTCAATAATTGTTTTGTTTAATGAAATATATATGTATATTTTTGAATTTTTGAAAATATAATGTATAATTTTATTAACAAATCAATAAAAAAAAATAATAATAATAATTTAAAATAAATAAATAAATTGGCTCATGGAAATAAGACCCACGCATATGCATGAGGCCAGCCTTTGGCTTGGCTTTACGCATATATGTAGTCCTTCAATCCACACAAAGACCCATGCACTGCAATTTAAAAAAGAAAAGAAAAAAGAAACCTTTTCTTTTCTATATTTTTTTTTTTCCTCAAACAACAGTTATTAGAAATAATTTTTAAAAATTTGCACACAATGAAGGTATATCACATGAAGAAACTATTGATGAGGAGAAGATTGAAAATTTTTGATGAGGAGAAGATTGCAAATTACTGATGAAGAGAATATTACAAATTCAATTGTAGAGACAGACAATGGAAGTGTATCATATGAAGAAATTGCTGATGAAGAGAAGATTTCAGACTGTTGATGAAGAGAAAATTGCAGATTCCATTGCAAGTAATTGGAATGAGGGAGATCGATTTGAACTTGTATGTGAGATACAAGCCATTACACTTCAAAACCTGCAAATAAAAACAAATCAAACCACAAGAAATTGCCAGAAAACGAAATGTGTAATTGTCAAAAAAACTTGATTTTAAAACAACGTTTTTGAGCAAACAGAGACGAATTAGAAAAAACTAAAACATGGGTTTTTTTGGTAATGGGGTTAATTAGGTAATCCTTGAAGAAATTTCTGAAATTTACAGCCATTTGGGAGAAATTCAGGGTTCTTCAGAGCACTAATTTGTAGTGTGCGTGAAAGAAAAATGTTTTTTTTTTATGAAAATAGTCACGATTTTATAAAATTTAATTTTGAGAAATAATCAAGGATCTGATTTCCTTATTTGAAAGAAAATGTGGTAGAATTCATCTGTGGTGACACATGATGAGTGACAAATGGATTATTTGAGGCAAACACATTATCACATGTGAATCAAATGCAAGTTGTATAAATTGAGAAGGATTCTGCCTTCATCTCCTTCATATTTAAGAACTTGACTTTAGAAATTTCAAGCTTTTTATTTTTATCTTGCATGAAAGAGGAATTTGCATGACTTTGTTTCAAAAACATTCATAAGGACAATTATTTCATCCATGCTTTATTTCATTAAAAAAAAAAAAAATCAAAAATTTAAAAGATAAATAAATAAAATAAAATAAAATCTTTATTAATAATTTCTTTTTAAATAAAGAAAAAAAACAATAATAAAAAAATAAAATAAAAAATAATTCTTTTTAATAATGGTTTGTAGGACAATTGGAAGATTATTTAGATGATTTCTAAACATTTGGCATTAATATTGTTGATGTGTATTTTTCTATAAAGTTTTAACTTGCAGAACACAACGAATCTTTGTGATGCCAATTGTTTTACTAAGCACAATGCATGAAGTCATCCGACAATAGAGAGTTGATTTATTTTTCATGGTTATTCTTTAAAAATTGATTGTTATCGATATCATGAATTGGACTGAATATAGAACTTTTCGATTTACCTTAATATGTTTCATTTGACATTTAATTTTTGTGTAAGAATCAGAAAGAAATTAGCTACTTCTTTTTTAACACATTTATGTTCTTTATGTCAAGTTTTTTTTGCAGATTTGGGATGATCGAATGATCATTGAAGGAAACTAATTGTGCGCACGATTGGTTTTCAAATGACCGATTTCATGAGAAACATAAGAACAAGTCCATGTTCATATCCATCAAGACCATTACTTTTCCTCCCTTTTTGAATTATAAATCCAACTAAGAAATTCAAAGCAAACCACCATTATTTTCCCAGCAAGAGTTAGTTGTTCATTTTCCTTCATTCACATACACTTTCCATTACTTTCTATATACTCCACAAATAAAAGCAAGAAGCTCACCTACATGCTTATTTCCAATTGTCATTTTCCATTTTTCATTGTCCATTGTCCATTTTCCTTTTCCTATCCTTTTCATTTTGTAAATAAACCTCGCTTCAATGCAAATTATTGAATCCATAGTCCTTCAAAAATTATTCTTTCATGCTCGCGTTAGATGATGGAGGATTCCTTAAGGTCTCCCTTCTAACAAGTCTTGGCCTATCAACATCAGCACATTATCTAGGTCCAAGACTAGAGTCCTTAATAGTACCTTGAGGCTTGTATGCATTAATGACAAGTTCTCTCGCTGACAATGATGGGAAAACATCAATGTCCCTTGATTATCAGATCTTGCAAATGGCTCGACATCAGCCCATTTATTCGCACTTTGCAAGATGTACTTAGGTACCTTAGCACTCATTGACATTAATGGTGAGTTCGTCTCGCATTGGTTAACGACATTCATCAATGATCGGTAATCCAATGACTTCTCTTCATGCTTGATATCAACACATTTATTCGCATGACTAGAATTGTACCATCGAATTTTGTAACAATTGAAGACTACATCATTTCAGCAGTTTGCAGCAGGAATCAATTTGTATCAGCGGCAATAAAGATCCCAATATTGCCATCAACACAAAGAGAACAAAGAGAACAAAGAAGCAGATCAAATTCATTTATTTACATAGTTCCTGATCCAACAACATCAGCAGCCACACTCTTCAGTATACACAACTCATCCACATTTAAGGTAAGTGAAGGTATGTGGTTTTCTAATTTTTAGTCATGTAATTCATTAGAATTCTAAAATTGTAACTTTGGAAAAATTCATCTCTCTTTTTCACATTGTCATATCTTTAGTTGGGGGGAAGGGACATCATTTCATATCCACATGTCATACACTATATCACATGTTTTCATTCTCATTTCCACCCGCATATACTTCCCAACCAACTATTGTTGCAACATGATCCAAAAGATTATATGCTCAAAATGATCAATTCATTGATGAAGTAATTGATTCTAAATGTTTTCATGAACTTGATGACATTGTTACAGTAAGAACTAATAAAGTAAAAAAAAACCGGTTGTCAAACAAGAACCTACCATAAAAAAAAAATGTTGCAATCAAATATATTATAGTTTGCCAAAAGAAAATATTGTAAAGAAAAGTTTGGAACTAATCAATATGATTCAAAACTCGTAAAAGAATAACTCAAGAACAATTAACCATTGCTATTGCAATACTTGCATGAGGACATGCAACAATCAAATAGTTGTGTTGACTTCAAATTGTTTTCCATATTCATACGTATTTCCATTATGTCATTACCATTTAGCTCTCATTTCATAACTATCTGACCTAAAGCCCTACATCAAGTAACCATTTTCATAAATATATTGGTTAGGATCCTTGTCCTCCATAGTTCTTTATTTTATGTGTTTAAAGTGAATTTATGATTAGAAACTAGAAATTAAACATAGTTTCATATATCTATATATGTGTTATGATTTTTGTGACATGTGTAGGTCAAAAGGAAGCTTCTAAAAAACCTTTATGTGGCCTCCCAAAACCAAATTCGAATTTGAGTGGAGAAGATCATGGGATCATGAGAACATGTGTCTCATTTCCTTTTTGTATTGAAACTCTAAGAAGATATGTGTCTCGTTTCTTATTTGTATTGAAACTCTAAAAAAACATGTGTCTTATCATTTCCTATTTTGATTGTAACTCTAGAGATAGAGGGAGATATTCATGGACTCTCATTGATGAGATAACTTCTCATATTTTTGTATAAATAGGGAAAGTTTTCTCCTACTGGCAGAAAGTGGAAAGAGAGAAGAAGAGAATTAGGAGAGTGTTTTGTAACAAAGCTTAAGATGGAATGGGATGTAGATTTGTGAGTTTGATTACTGAAGAAGTTCAGTTCATTGATGCTGTTTTGATTACAACTTTAAGAAGCTAAATAATTTCACCAAATTGGTAGCAGAGGGCCCCTACTATTTGAGGAGGTTTTACATGTTTTCTAGATAAGTCATTTTCAATTATGTTTTTTCATATTTCCTTACCTAGACTGCTTTCTGAAATCATAGCTTTTAGCATTATGTTTCATGTCATTTTCTTAGATAAAGAATCCTCATGATATTGCAGTTAGTATATTTCTCAAGCTTTTCCAATACATTTCTATTAAATGAATGGGATTCAATTGTAATATTCTGAGTTATTATCATTTCATTTTCTGTTACTTAGTTAAAAGGAAGATCCTGATTATACTACAGTTAGTCTCTTTCAAAAGCTCTTCCAATAAACCTCTAATTCACGAATGAGACTTAGTTGTAATATTATGAGTTATTGATTGTTTTTCCTTATCACATTATGATTAATCTCTTTCAAAAGCTCTTCCAATAAACCTCTAACTCATAAATGAGATTTAGTTTTAATGTTATAAGTTGTTTCAGCATTTCATGGAAGATCCTTACTACATTATAATAATCTTTTTCTCAAGATCTTCCAATAAACTTCTATCAAATGAATGAGATTTCACTATAATGTTTTAAGTTACTGTTTATTTCATCATTTCCTTTTATGTTTTAGGAGATCCTCATTGCATTAGAATTAATCTTTTTCACAAGCTCTTCCAACAAATCTCTAACTAAATGAATCAGATTAAGTTGTAGTTTTTTGAGTGAATTTTCATTTCATGAATGTTCATTTAGAAGCTGTAATATCCATGGATTAGGACCCTCTGTTTTCATCATTTTCTAGTTATGAACAGAATTTGCAAATAAACTCTATTTTAATTCATTTATTAACCTTTCCTTTTCTCCCTTTTGACATAGATCTAACTTCATCTTTTTACCATAGAGTAGCATACTAAGCATCAAACATAAAAACCCCAAAACATCAACAAAACACTAAAAACAACGAAGTAAGAAAAATGGATACTTACGCACGTATAGTGCATCACACTTCATCAGTTTACTAGCCCTGGTCGATAATTTATGTTAGCAATTTAGGACAATAAATTGACTAAACACATACATGTAACCAAACCTTCCTTCACAGGTAATAAATTTATATAAAACCAAGAGCATGTTCCTCCATTTATTTTTAAGAACTGAGCTTGGGATACCTTTTATGAAAACAGAGACATCCATACTTGGGTTCTTGAGTATAAATTTCCATGATTCATTGTGAACCTCTTTGTTTTTGAACCACCTTTCACCAAACCTTGGAAGTTTTGTGGCTTCGGCCATGAATGACTCTGTATCTATGAACTTCATGCCTCCAATTTCCACTTTTGTGCCATCAAAAGACTGAGCTAAATATTTTGTAATCTCTTTGTGAAAACCATCGAATTTATCTATGAATTTGAGCCATCCAAATTTCTACAACATTTCCTGATATTTTGTTCCCGCCGGTTCTGATCTGACTATCAATCCCATGCCTGCAGAGTTTTTAACCTTCATAATTAGCCTTCTCTATTTATGAAATGAATTGGGTTACAGAACTGATGAAAGGTATCGAGGGTTTGTATGAAATAAATAGGTTGTATGGATTGGGGTTTCAAAGAAACGTAGATGGATATGTCACGTCAACAGGTCATGATCGTTAATCATCAATGACGGAGTCAATTATGGACCATTATGAAACACAATGAGGAGGATGTGGCTGATCTGTAGTATGATGGAAATCACAATAAAATCAAATGACAATCTGTCAAGGGAGCATATCACCATCAATATTATACATGCTAATGTTTTAATCTTGCTATTAAAATATTTTTTTTCAAATTTACCTTTTTAGAACTAACCTTTTCATTTGTTGTTTCTTTGATGTTTATTCTTTTAGGTACCTTTTAGCATGTTGGTCTTTAAAACATGTTAGGTCCCTATATCACTAGTATAGTCCCTTATTATTGTTAGTGTAAACCCCTAATTGTTATTATTGTACCCTTGTAACCCCCATTTTTTATTATTGTGCCCTTAAATTATTATTGTTAGGTCGGCTAGGATTACATTGTGGTCCACTAGGATTACATTATGGCCCCATGGACTCCTATATATAGAAAGGAGGTTTTGTAAATTGTATCATCCAAGAATTATTAATTCATGTAATGTATTGGAGGTTGCCCCCTTGAAGTGGCTTATTTATAAGGCATTTATATCTCTTTTCTTCTCTTTCTGGAGCTGGTTTCCCAACATTTGGTATTAGAGCTTTGGATTATAGGGTTTCCCTGCTCCGAATAGGTCATCGTGGAATTTTTGCTATAAATTTTTTTCTACGAAGTTTTAGAAGCTAAAATTTTTAGGGTGAGAAGCCGAAATCCTGACAAAGATTGTCTAAAAATTTCAGAGCTTGGTTCACAATAGTTTCAGAGATATGATCTGTGGAGGTTAGGTCTTTTTTTCAGGATCCTAAATAGGTCATCGTGGAATTTGCGCTATAAATTTTTTTCTACTGAGGTTCAGAATCTGAAATTTTTATGGTGTGAACCTGAAATACTAAGGAAACTCAAAAAAAAATTTTAGAGCTTGGTTCGCAATATTTTTGGAGATATGATCTATGGAAGGTAGTGCTTTTTCAGGCTCTCGAATTTCATCTCAAAAAGGTGGTCGTGGGAAAATTTTAATAACTCTCCCTCTGAGCATCGGATTTCAGTGTCGTAAAAAGTGGTTGCAACTAAACGGACTTTAGTTTCTTGGCTATGAATTTCACAGGTGAAGGATGAAACAGTGACACGTGGAAATTCATACAAGTTCGCTATACTAAACCAATCCATAATTAGGTCATTGTGGGAGATTGAACATAACTTTCTCTTGGAGAATCCAAACCAAGTCAGACCTGTGGCATTCAAAAGAGAATTTAGAGGGCTACTTTAGTACTGAATTTAAAATATTGAAGAGCCACAATCACAGAGATAATACAATTTCAATATCGAGCTCCTCAAAAGAAAGTAAAAGGTGTGTATTTCTTTTCTAATTGCATAAGTCTTGTTTGAAGAATCAAGTTGAATTGATTGCAAGGGCATATTGTAGAATAGATATCAGTATTGTATTATATAATGGCCCCTAAAAAGAATTCAACACCCATTAAGCCTTTGGAAAGCTCTACTATGACTCATGAAAATGAATAATGGAAACATGACATATCAAAATTACAAGAGCAAGTGCAACAAATTTCGCTCTCGCAAAGAGCAACAAAAAATGACATGCAAGTTTTGAAGAAAGGTGTGGAATCTAAGATAGATGGCATTGAATCTAATATTGATGGCATGGAGGCTGGCATGGAAGCTAAGATCGATGAGAAAATAGAAAACATGAAAAATGTTCTGAAAGCAGACATGGAAGGTTTGACAAAGTTGATACAAGAAAGGTTTCCTAATGGTGAAAAGATAGTAGAAGAACCTCATGATGAGAAAAAAATAAATGTTAATTGTGATTTCATAAACTCTAATGTTGGTGGGAAGAACCACCATATTCCAAAGATGGATATGAGGAAGTTTGATGGAAAGGATCCTGTAACATGGATACTAAAGATGGAGCAATATTTTGATCTCCATAACATGCAAAACACACAAAAGGTACGCATTGCAACTTTACATTTAGAACAAAATACATTTGTACGGTATAGATGGATTTTCTCCCGTAAAAAAATTGTCACTTGGTCAATTTTTATGGAGGAAATGATAGCACATTATGAGGATACAAAGAGAAGCACCTTCTTTAGCCAATTGATAAATCTCAAACAAAAGGTTTTAGTGGGGCAGCACATTGAGGACTTCCAAAAACTGAATATAAGGGTAACTGATATTCCAGAGGAACACAGGATTTATCTCTTCATAGGCACTATAAAGGATAACATCCAACATGAAGTTCGTGTTTTGGAACCTGATTCAATGGAGAAGGCATTCAGGTTGGCAAGAAAAGTTGAATGTAAAATTATGGCGACAAGGAAGCCTACCACTCAACTCTATAGAGAAGGAAGTGTTGCTACGCCTAGATTTCCACAACATACAAGGTTGAAACCACAACAATTGGAAGAAAAAAGAGAAAAAGGGCTTTGCTACAGTTGTGATATCAAATACACTAAAGGTCATAAGTGTGCTGAAAATAAATTATTTTACATAGATTGTGAAGAAGAAGAAGAAAATGAACAAGAAGAGGATATACACCAGGAACCGGCCCTAGAAGAGGAAGAAATGAATCCTACCATATCATGTAATGCACTGGCAGGAATTACCACTCCTCAAACTCTCAATATAGAAGGACAGATCAACAATAAAAAGGTAATAGTGTTGATTGATTCAGGTAGCACCCACAATTTTATTCATTGTAAGGTGCCAAGGAATTAAATTGTTTCCTATACCCAGCACCAGAGTGATGGTTGCAAATGGGGGAACTATAAGTTGCTCTGGGAAATGCCATAATATCAAGCTAACCATGGGGGAATATATATTGACTAGTCCAATGCTTTCAATTCCCATGGGAGGTGTTGATGTTGTACTAGGAGTACAATGGTTACAATCTTTGGGGATGGTAGCTTTTAATTTTCAAGAACTTTTCTTGAATTTTTTTTCAGAAGGAAAGGAAGGTGAATTACGAGGTATTGCAGGGAAGCCAGGAAGGATAATAAACTCTAATTTCATGACAAGGCTTCTAAAGAAATAACAACGAGGCGTAATTGCACAATTATGCTCACTAGAAGTTCCAACATCAAAATCATCTATTCCTACAAATCTCCAACAAGTCTTGGACAATCATTCCAAGGTGTTTGAAACTACCAAAATACTCCCACCTATTCATGATCATGATCATTCTATTCATTTGATTCCAGGAAGTGTTCCTCCAAACATGAAGCGTTATAGATATCCTTATGTCCAAAAGAGTGAAATTGAACGTATGATTGCAAAAATGTTAAAGGCGAGTATAATTCAACCTAGTCAAAGTTCTTTCTCTTCTCCTGTAGTATTGGTACACAAGAAGGATGGATCATGGTGAATGTGTCTAGATTATAGGGAGCTTAATAAGCTCACCATTAAAGATAAATTTCCCATTCCTGTGATTGATGAATTATTGGATGAATTACATGGAGCAATCTATTTTACCAAGTTGGATCTTCGTTCAGGATATCATCAAATTAGAATGAAGACTGAAGATATTCCAAAAACAACATTTCAAACTTATGAGGGTCATTATGAATTTTTGGTCATGCCTTTAGGCCTTACCAATGCACCTTCTACATTTCAAGGGTTGATGAATTCCATTTTCAATCCCTTCCTTAGAAAATTTGTGCTAGAATTTTTTGATGATATACTAATCTATAGCAGGTCTTGGAAGGATCATGTTGAACATGTTGATAGGGTGCTCAAGCTATTGCAGGAGAAACAATTATATGCAAAAACATCCAAATGTTGCTTTGGAGTACAAGAGGTGGAATATCTGGGTCATATTGTATCTCACGAGGGTGTTAAAGTAGACCCTAACAAAATTAAAGTCATTAAGGAATGGAAAATCCCCACAACCATAAAGCAGTTGCGAGGATTTATCGGGTTAACAGGGTATTATCACAAGTTTGTTAAGAATTATGGGAGAATAGCAGCACCTCTAACAACATTATTGAAGAAAGATGCATTTTCATGGACTCCTGAAGCAACTAAGGCTTTTGAACACCTTAAAGCGGCAATGTGCCTAGTGCCTATCTTAGCTACACCAGACTTCACAAAAACCTTTATTGCGGAATGTGATGCCTCAAGAAATGGAATTGGTGCTATTTTAATGTAGGAAGGAAGACCCATTTCTTTTGAAAGTCTTCCAATCAAAGGAAACTATTTACAAAAACCTATTTATGAGAAGGAAATGTTAGCAATACTGCATGCACTAAAGAAATGGTGAAATTACCTAATGGGAAGACACTTCAAGGTAAAAACTGATCATGATAGTCTTAAACACTTTTTGGAACAAAGAATATCTTCAGAAGAGCAGCAAAAATGGGTCACAAAGATGTTGGGTTATGACTTTGGAATAATCTACAAAAAAGGAAAGCTTAATATTGTTGCAGATGTACTCTCAAGAAAGAATGAATATGAGATCTAGAGGAGTGATCATGTAAGTTGGAAATTGTTGCCCTTATATCATGCAAGTATTTTGAGGATTTTAATTGTTGGGGTTTGGTAATGGTTGGGCATGTAGTTGATTTGGTATCTGTGTAAATGGTAGTGAAAGTTGTGGATTTTGGTTTTGGAGTTGGGGTTGTTGATTTTGTTGAGGAATTTTTTGGGGAGGATAGTTTGGATATGATGGAGGATATTGATAATATTGAGAGAATATTCCATAGGTATTTTTCATTCCTTGAGCCCAATATTGAGATTCATATTGAGATTGAGGCCAAGAATTCCTATTATTTGGTGGGGGTTGAGTATAGATTTGATTGTTAAAGCCTTGAGCTTGTGGCCCTTGTCGTGGTCTTCTAGAGCAAAGAGATTATGTTGGATTTGAAGTTGTTTCTTCTTGAAAAAAAACCTTAAGACATAGAATTCAAGGACAAATCTTAGTCTCATCACTTTCTGAACAAATGATACAAGTCTCTATAACTTTTGCATCAAGACGAAATTTTCTCAAAGAATGCTTCTTTCTACATTTGGGACAGAAAATAGCTAGAGCATCAGTGTCGGCTTTCTTCTTGTTTTGTAATTTAAGGGTGTCTATCTGTTCACTAAGACTCCATAAAATGTATGTTTTAAATTCATCAAGAATGTTTCCAATTTCTGCCCTACTCATTGTTCCAGTTGCAGATCTATTTACTCTAGCAAGAGAAGGATCTCTTGGATTTTTCCCAGTTTTTTATTTTCCCCTTGAGAGACGGATACATAATTCACCAATGTCAGATAATGGAATTTGAGAGATATCTCCCTTTCCCTTCATGTTGAGAATATCTATCCATTCAACTCTAATGGATTTTAATAAAAGATAATTTAAAGTATATTGATCTAAATTATTGTTTTTTTCTCTTTTTATGTTATATTTGAATCTTTCAATTAAACCCTCCAAATTTTCGTCCTCTTTTTGCATCATTTTAAATACTTCATCCTTGTTATTTATGGGTATGAAATAATCCCAATAAATTTCTAAAAATTCTCTCTTCATGTCATTCCATGGTCTGATAGATTCAGTGATTAAACTCATGAACCATTTTAGAGCTGCTCCTTTCAATGTTGAAGGAAACAATTTGAGTTTCTAAGAGTCTTGTAAATAATCATAAGTTCTACACAAGACTTCAAATTCAAAGAAAAAGGTTTTAGGATCTTCACTCTTTAATCCATGAAAATTTGGAATTACAGAAGGTGAAATATTTTTCATTGTGCCATTTGTCTCTTCATCAACTATACGAAATCCAAAGGAACTACCAATTTCCCTATTTCTTCTGCCTCTTTCTGCATTACCTCTACCTCTTCCTCTACCTCCTCCTAATATCACATTTTCTCCATTTATAATTTCTCCTTCTCCTTCTCCTTCTTCTCCTCTTCCAGCCATTATATATTCTTCAAAGCTAATATAAGATTCAACCTACAAGGTTAATTGTTATTCCTATGGTTCTTCTCTCAATGGTATGTTGAATAAAGGGCATTATTATTCCTCTCTACTAGGAATTTCTAACTCTTCAGCTAAAATATTTTCCCCTGTAGAGGTGAAAAAGGTTACTCCTTCTGTTGAAGATCTAATTTCCTCTTCCTCTAAGACTGCCTCAGTGGATGAAGTAGGAGATCCTTCTAATTGAATTTCTGACCTTAGAACTTCAGGGATTCTATGGCCAGTGAAATATGGAATATGAGTTTGAGATGGAGGTGTATCACTTCATAATATTGGTGAAGTAAGTGGTGTTGTAGGGATTAAACTCCTGCCTCTAGCTATGAATCTGCCCCTAGAGTCTCTTTCTCTATGCATACAATTTTTTTTTAGATGTAAGAAATGAGGCTACCTAATTACACTTCCCCGACAATAGCGCAAAAATATTTAGTCAATTTAATGTCTTAAATTTCTTCCATAAATTATCAACCGAGGTTTGTAAACTGATGAAGTGTGGTGCACTCTATGTGCTTAGTTAACCTTCTTCTTACTTAGTTGTTTGTATTTTATGTTGTTTTGGGGGTTTTGTTCTTTGATGTCTAAGAATGTTTAATCTAAAACTATGAAAGAAATTAAAAGAATCTAATGAATTTTTAAGAAGGAAGAAAAGGAAGTGTTGATAAGTTAATCTAATTTACATAAAATAAATCAAAGACTTCTGGCTAGTTAGAATCTAATCTGAAAAAATAGAGTATCTATCTTAATGATTTCTATCTAACATTAGTCCTATTCCATGTATCTGATTCTTATAACTGAGATTGAAATTGCAGTGTTATTCTAAGTGAAAGGAGAAAACAACTTATGTATATTTAGTTATTCTGGCATTCAATATGAAGTGTTATATTCTTGAGATGGTATGAAAGCAACTATCTATACCTTAACTTCTTAATGTTCTAGAAAAGAAATTAAAGTGTGCAAAGGAAAATAACTAATGTATATTTAGTTACTCCATTATTCAATATGAAGTGTCACCTTCTTGAGATGATGTTAAGTAACAAACTATACCTAATGATCTAGAAAAGAAAGTAAATTATGTAAAAGATAACACAATAATTTCATTAATTAAACATTCAATAATTCAGTCTTGAAATATGATAGAATCAACTTCTTGGAATGACCTTTAGGAATATCAGTGATGCAACTAAATGAGGATCTAAAAGCAGATGTAAATGAATATAAAGCTAACTACGAACAACTAATGTATGTTTGATTTACTCCAACATTCACTGTGAAGTATTACCCTCTTGAGATGTTGTGTAAGAAATCAATTATACCTTAGTTTCTAAGTTCCTAGAATGCAAGTAAAATGTGTAGAGGAAGAACTCATTAACTGTATGAATTAGACATTCTAATATTTAGTTCAGAATCATATTCTCGAAATGACCTTTGATAACATCCATTGACACAATTAATTGATAATTCTATTCTAAAAAAAATAAATGGCAAAATAGTAAGAAAACTAGATAACTGTGTACTCTTATTGCTTCAAACTTGATTCAATTTGAAAACAAAAAGACCTATCCTCGCGAAATGTATTAGAAGAATAATGATTACACAGTTATGTTTTATTTTTATGCTAGTGAGTAAAACTAAAATGTAGCATTAATCTACTCATATTTTTTTTTTAACAAAAATAGTGTAAGGAAAATTAAGCTAAAACAAATGAATGAAAAACCTGCTCCAGTGCAGGGGCCCTCTGCAACTGATTCAGCTGAAATATTAGCTAGCTAAATATGCACTTAATAAATCATGGGCATGAATACTGTCATTGTATTATGATAAAAGGAAGTCTTAATACACATTGTATCAGCAAAATCTTAACTTAAACTTAAAACTTAGTTGTTTTTTATTTTGTACAACTGGTATTTAAAGTAAATAAACATAATTGTCTATGAGTTAATTCTATTATAGGTGGCTAATTCGAATTTTAGAATTGAAATTGGACTGTTTAACTCTTGATTTGATATCATAGAGAAAATCAAGAGTCCTTCTATTCTTAGCTAACATCCTTTGACCATGCCTTTGACCATGATATTAGGCCTCCTTTTATATCGATCTCAACAAAGTGAATAAGACAAAATCCATGTGGAGATTATTCTGGAAATTCCTATGTGGCTCAATTCTCCTTTTGATACCTAGAACTTGTCAGATCAGGAGAGTATCTACATAATCCACAATTAGCTGCAAAATAGGCTGCGTTCTGTAGCCAAATTACAAAAATCTATTTGAATACAAAGAACATGAGAATATAACATGGAATTCATTTAAATCCATTACTTGAGACAAAACATGGAATTTATCATTGATTGGAATATGTAATCTTATGATAAAGTAAGGGAAAAAGGTGAGAAAGGATGTCAGAGAGAGGAAAATTTTGAGGTTAAAAAACATGCGTATTTTGTGCACGATTATCATATTGACGACCTCTGTCTATCCATCTGTCTGGGGACGGAATGTAGTCGACTTAGGGATCTTCGTGTCTAATAGTTACGAGAGGCTCGAATAGAATGTGCCCAAGAACCTACTATATTTATTTGATATAATGGTCTATGGGATCCAAAAATGTACCCACACTCATTCAAATAACAGTTTTCCATTGTTATGGATTGTGATTCTCATGTTGTAGGCCACTAATATACCCATCTTAGAAACTCTCTACAGGAGAAGAAATGGATAATCATTACCATGGTTGGCAGAAGGAACACTAGATATATAATTCATGGACATGGATTCCATGGTTGGCTAGGAGTATATAGATGGTTGTACAGGCCTTCTTGATGGTTGGCTTGGGGATAACACAGGTAGTGCATGATATGGTATATTTTCCAACATCTTGTCGGAGTTTTTTCCTATAAAAATACTTTTGTAGTATTATCATAATTTTATCCACATTAAAGTGTATTTGGACTCAAATATACTATACCTCTCAAATAATACTAGCAAGCTCACTTGAAGAAACACAAAGGTAGCCCAGGTAGCATTATATCTGTCCTAGAGGTAGAAGCATGGAAATCTATTTACATACACTAGCATATTGTATGTGGTAGTGAACCCTTGATAATTTTTGTGTGGTTGTGTCCATCTAGAGGTTTCATGGCCACAAAAGTTGAGAAAAATAGTTAGTTTTCGAACTGAGGGTCGGTCGAGGAAATATGCAACATGAGTGGTGCTTTCCTTCTTATGTTTAATTTTAAATTGAAATTGTTGTATATATGTCAACCAATTCTGATGGGCATGTTTTCTAAACTTCCATTATGTTTGTACATGTTGAATAGGTTGGTCATCTATGATGATGAATTTCTCCTTCCCAAAAGAGTAATGTTCCCATTAATGGCAAGCCCATATGATCGAATACATATATTTACCATTGGTGGGGTATTTATTAATTGTATCAAAAATCATCTCACAGTGATAGGTGACGAGATGCCATTACTAGGTGAGAAATCCACCAACAACATAGTTGGATGCATTTGTCTCAATTTAAAATGGTTGTTGTGGGTATGCAAATGTGAGTACTGGTGCATAGAAAAGGAAGTTCTTCAACTCAATGAACACCTTATGTTGGGACTTGGACCATAGAAAAATTTGTTTCGCTCTGTCTTTAGTAACTTTACTCAAATGCCAAGTATTATGAGAGAGTCCGAACTAAATCTCTGATAAAAATCGGCGAGACCCAAAAAGCTCTGAAGCTCTTTTAGAGTGGTCAGAGATGACCAATCAAGAACAACTTGGATCATATTCAAATCCACATGCACACATTGCTCATCAATGATTTAACCCACATATTATAGATGACTCATGATAAAGGTGTATTTGTCCAATGTCGATCATAGTGTGTGTTGTTGCCGAGTTTGAATGACATGCCAAATGTCTTGGAAATACTCTTTCCAATTATTGTTGAAGATGAGGATATCATCCAAATATAAAACCATGATTGAATTAGTAAAGGGTCAAAATGTTTCATCCATCAGCCTCATAAAATTTGTAGGGAAATTTTCCAACCTGAAAGTTAATCCCAACCACTCAAAATGGACCTCCTTGGATTTGAAGGTGGTCCTCCATACATCTGTGTGTTCTATTCAGACCAACTGATAACCAAACTTTAAAACAATCTTGCTAAAGTAATTTCCCCCCTTGAGTTGGTCAAGAAATTCATCAATCCATGGGATTGGATACCTATTTAGGATAGTGATTTTATTTAGTGCCTAATAATTAATGTAGAGTCTCTAGGTCCCATTCTTATTTTTTACAAGTAAAGCCAACCTCCCACAAGGTGAGGAAGATGGTCAAATGTGCCCATTTTTCAACAAATCCTGGATATGAGGCTTGATTTTTTAATTTAATAGAATAGCATGGTTGTATATTAGGACATTAGGTAGAGGTGCTTCAGGAGTCATATCGATCGAATGCTTGACCTGATAGTGCAAAGGTACCCATGTGGTTGAGGAGAATATGTCCATGTATTATTCCATGACCTTATCCACCTTCTTATTATGTGTGGTGGAACCTTTCTTAGTGGCTATGGATGTGGCCATGATCTTCCCCTTACTTTGATAGTGAATAAAAAAAAAAATTTCCCATTCTAGGAGATATTCTTTTTGCATTGACTTGTAGAAATAAAAGAGATGGTGGTAGGAGGTGCTACCTTTGGTATCGTCTATAAATTACTTCCAAAATTAATAATAAGAGTGTGAGGCATAGACTCATACACAACATGACACTTTCACAAGTATGTATGGCTTAATAACACATCACATACTTCAGGAGGAACAACATCACACAATATATAATCCATTAAGGGCTTCATGTTATATGGAAGGTGACATTATTGGCTGATGTGAAGATATCATCCTTCATGGAACCACTTAATGGTGTATGGTTGTGAGTGTGGTGTGGTCTGTAGGACCAAAAACTTAATGAAATGTACTGAGATGAGTTTATTTTTTTTGGTCTTAGATCTCAATCTTCTCAACCTTGGTGGAGGAAACAGTAGCGATGGGCTCTAAATCAATAATATGCTTTCTTTTATCATTTACCTTATTGGATTTTAACTCAGAGTCAGAACATGAATATGAATTTGAAGCTTTTAGCTCAACCACGACAGATTGTTTTTCAGGAAACTAATTTTTTTCATGAGTGGGGCTCTCATGGAACTCACAACACTTTTCTATGCCCTGATTTGTCTTGTTTGTTTTTTCCTTTACTTGAATCTTTGATGGGTTTTCCTAGGTCACCTGACCACCTCTTGGTCCTTTATTTTACAATTTTTGGGTGCCTTTTCCTTACTTCAGATTTGAAAATCCAAAGTATCACTTCTTCTATTTAAATTTCTTCTTGATCTTGAAAACATATCGATATGCAACACCAAGCAAGTTGATGTCGAGGAAATCAATATTGTCCTAGATGTATTTATGTAGATAGAAGAAATAATTTAGTAGTATATGTTGCCAAGAATATTTGATACCCAACTTCGTGCGAAGAGTATGAAAAATATTTTTAAAATATCACACATCTCGGTCCCTTCCATGCTGCATAGTCATCCAATTTATGTATTTATCTTTATAGCTCTTGACAGGGTAATATTATTCCTTGATGACGTCTTGAAAATAATTCCAACTGGGTGTAGATGAAAGTAATGAGGGTTAATTTTCATCCTTCTAGTCATAGTAGGTTTCCGACAACTCCTTGACATGGACATGGTCTTGAGGAGTAAAAAAGTAATACTTTCCCTATTGGAAAAATTATGGACTGAAAAATATCCTTCCACCATATTTAATAATTTATCTATGACATCTACATTTATATAGCCTTCAAATATAATAATGTCAAATTTAAATTGTACCCTGGAGGGGGTGGTACCTCTTAGATGGCTACTAGATGAAGAATATTTTCCCACTGATAACTACCAAAGGATTTGGAAACATTTATCCATCATCTCATTCCTTTGTCACTTGAAGTATTTTTCTAGCAACATTTTTAAAGGATCTCTTTCTCCCTCATCTTTCTTTTCTTCCTTCATCTAGGGTCATTGAGGTCGGTGAGGGCATTCTTGCTATGGTTCAACCAGTTCAATTACTAACTCCTTATAACCCGAACTCATTGGGGTAATGCACATAAAAACATAGCAAGAGAAGAAAACTTTGATACCACTAATATAAATTTATGCATGAAAAAAATGAAACACAAATTTGGATAGAAACATAGAGCTATAATGAAAATTGAAATTCAATTCATTAATAAAATATACTAAATTTTTTTTACATGCATAATGAAAATAAACTAGCTCAGGTGATGATAGCATATCTATGAGAAGAGATGTCATGACTACATGTATTCTGAACTTTGTTATTGTATGAGGTTAGGGGGGATTTTTATTATTGAGAAACAATGGAAAACCTTAAACATACAAAAACCTAACCCTAGGAGGCAAAGCACTAAACACTTGTGGGCCTTGTTGGGGTTAGTTGATACATCAAATTACCAGGGTCATAAATATTTCATATGATCGCCATTTGACACATACAATACGTCATTAGAAACAACTATCTGAGTGTTAAGAAGTTAAATCCTCTCTACGGACAAATACGATCCCTCTAGCCCTAGAGTGGGTCTAGAAACAAGGAGACATCCTAAAGTGTTGATTCCTAATTATTGAATGAAAGAGGAGTAGGACACGGTAGATCGACCTACTTGGAGTCCAATGCTATCGTCGTTACTGTAGTGGTGGTGGCCTCCTGCTCCTGTCTTTGCAAGTCACAATCCTTTCGCAGTCATGCTTGGATACCTACACATAGAATTAGAAAACAAGAACAACATACGACATAATAACATTTCATTCATAACTATTCATTCAAAGAGGGCTAAACAAATTGCATTAAAAAAATATCATAACACAAAATTGGAACCAAACAATAGTCACGTATATGTATTAATGAAAGGAAGAGATACAACCAAAGCTTTGACGTTGAGGTCTCCACCAACGGGGTTCAGTCGGAGTGCATCTCAGATGTTCATCAGGGAACTCGAATGGGATAAAGTCATGGAATCAAGCTCTCTCAGAATTCATGGACTCAAGCTCTCTCAATGTAATTCCTTCTTATCCTATCTCTCCAGTATTTCTCCAAGTTCAGCTCTTCCGTTGTTCAGCTAGTCAACCATTTAGCTATTCAACTAGTTTGTGAAAAGAGAGATGGCTTCTCTTTATAGAGGAAAAGGAGAAGGCTAGGATCCCTACAAAGGTGGGAGGGAGGCCTATCCTTTAGGGAGTTCCCATAAGAGGTGGAAACCATGAACTAAAGGAGGGAGTTCGTGGTTTATCATTCCAACCACTCCCAATGACTCATCCTCGAGGTGGTTGGAGTGGAATCTCTAGCTCTATTTTTAAAAAAAATTCCATAAACAGCTTGGCGTGGGTGGAAAAATAGGACAGAGCGTCAACTGGCATGGGTTTCAGTTTTAATTTTCCCCTTTGGCGTGAGGGAATAACTAACTACCCGCGTGAAGGCAAAAACAAGGGTTTTTGAGTCTCTACTCAGCGAATTGTCAATAGAAGAAATATCACTCTCATGTAAAGGGATACAATGATGGTCTTTGGAAGGCATGAAACTGCTTACTGATCACGAAAATGACCCTCAAATGGGGGAGATGGGGATTTCAGGGAATGTGACATGTAATAAATGCCCCGTAAAGCATGAGGTCCGAGGGAGAGGGAGCGGCGAAAGGCTTTATGAGAACACGTTCAAACAAAACACCACTATCAGAAAACCTGCAATTACGAATTATATCTTTGATACATGAAGATGTGGTATGGGCACAAACATCCATAATAGAATGTATAAAAACTAAGATCCGAGGTATGGACGTAGTCATCCAGTAAAAAGGATAAAAAAATGGACTCAGGTATGGTCGCATCCATCCTATAAAAAGAGAGATGCAATAAGTCATGATATTCCACAAAAATCCACAAAATGGATTTTATCAAACAAAATTCTAGGGTCTTTTGCTCCATCTTGACCCGAACAAGTACAAATTCAAGCATGCGAATATATGAGCTAAATTCGAACATGCAAGAAAATCATCTGATTACCAGCCAATGATAAAAGTTGTTCACAGGAATGGGAGAAACCACCAATAGTTACAATGGCTCTCAAGGTACAACTGATACAATCCATGGAATGTTAATAGTGATTTGGTGTCAAACATCTGCAGAATCACTCGATCAACGGCCAATGATGTGGACCTTGTGTCGAATGCAAAAAACCTACCATTAAGGCATGCAAGCTCCAAGGTACCAAAAGGGAGTCTGTAGATCAAATTCCTGGATAATGAGCTGAAGTCGACAAGAAGTGACCTGAATGAAGGTGGGAAATAATGTTTCCCACATCATTGATGGCAAGGGTCGAATCAAAGGGAGGTTGAAATCAGATAACTTGAACATATCAGCAGCATGACACTAGATTTGACAGTATTTGACATCAAAGGATCTGAGGTCATGATGACATGGAAAAGAGAAAATGAGAGGTCAAAAGAGATTACCCAAACCCATCAAGGCAAAAATGACGAAATGAGATGTCCCCAACTTGACACGAATGCAAACAAGTGCCATGTTCAAGAAAGACATACTACCAACATAACTAAAAATTGGTTCCATTTCCCCCCACCATTTCTAGCGAGTACCCCAATTATTTTCTAAAATAAGCTTGAAGGGGATACCATATTCTTGTGTTGTAAGTTTTCCCTTCAGACAAATCCAACCTAGTACATTTTATGAGTCCTAGGAAAGAGGAAGGAGGGTAATGTCATGGCGACGAAGTGCGATGTCATCAGGTTTTAACGAGTCTGAGAAAGGGAGAAATTGACATCTTTTCATGTTTAGAGGGTTTGAAAATAAGGTAGAAAAGAGAACTCCATCATAGCCCTTTTCATAAATAGTCCCTCAGATCCGAAAAGGTAGAAAATAATATCTGAAAGAATCTCTTAGTCGTGATAGACTAAGGTATTCCTTTTACATAAATAATCTATCCCAACCTGAAAAATGGGTTAAACGTATACTGGGTAGATATATCTTCACATCCATTTAACAAGTTCAAAACAATAAGAGTCTCAGCAATCTTTTCAATTTTAGAGAGTCAGAAAAGAGCTGAAAGATGACTGCACCTGGAGGAATGAGTGGTATTAAGGCTAGCAACTGGTTCTGATGATGGTGGAACTTCTCAAAACAAGTAAAGTTCAAGAGGATGGCTAAAAACACCACTCATTGGAGTGGTTCCTCGGGAATGGGTAAAACAATCAAGTGAAGGCATATGATCGGCCAAGAAAATGGGGATGATGGAATCAGAAAACCGAGGTTCATCTAGAAAAATGGGCTGATAAAATGGAAATCATGAGAGGTACAATGGGAATGGTTTCATTTTTGCACAAGCTTGAAATCTGGAAACTCTGCTTCAAGTTGGTTTTATTTTTACACAATCTTGAAACTTTTCAGAAAACTATGCTTGAAACTAGTTTCATTTTTACACAAGCTTGAAATGGAAACAAACTATGCTTGAAAAAAGTTTGCATGCCCCCAACATGGTGACTCAATTTGAGATACATGCCCCCCAAGCTTTAATCCATATGAAAGGTAGATGGAGTGAAGGTTCAAATTACGAGATCGAGAGAAAGACTCGACTGGAATTTTACGAGATCTAATCAAAGGCTTGAATTAAAAATGGAACACGTTTCATTTTTAGCAAGGTTGACACAGTAAAAGAATTATCCTCGTGACCTAATTAATTTTTTTTAATGAGGCTGACATAGAAAACGAACTATCCTCAGACAAACTTGTTTCATTTTTTAAGGAGCTTGACACAAGAAAACAAACACTGCTCCGAAAGAAGCTTGTTTCATTTTTTAAGGAGCTTGGCACAAGAAAATGAACTATGCTCTGACAAAATTTTACCCTAACGAAGAAGAGGTCATGGCTTCCAAGAGTTTCACATCTGATTGGAGAACAACATCTCAGAAATCAGGACCTGATGCCCCCAACACACGATGCACAACGACACTATCACTGAATGTGGGCATGGGTAGGTAGCCACATAATTATCCTGTAGTGGTGAAGATACAACTGGTGGATAAAAATCCAGCAGAGATGATGGTTGGCCAATTTCCACTTCAGGACCAAAGAATGAAAGTTGATCAATGGTCATGATCCGACCTTTGTGTGGAAAATAGATCACATGAAAGAGGGAGGAGACAAGTGCACCCATGGCATAAGCATAGTCATGCCCCAAGAATAAATTGAAATAAAAATGGCCTCGAACAACCATCACGTCAATATAGACGGTTTTCCCTCCCAAAGTAAAAGGCAACTTCATAAGGATCCCTAACGACTGACTTGTTCTTCTGTTAAATGCCAAAATAATTTGTGTAATAGGCACAAGCGGTGGAGAACCAAAAGATTGGCAAGTAGTGGAAGGCGTAACACTAATAGATGTGCCTTCATCTATAATTATGCTAGGTACGACTATATCAGAGGCCTATACCGTGATCTCAAAAGGCACATACGAAGGAAGGAAGTATCCTGCAAATTGACTCCAATCGAAGGAAGAAACCAAAATACTTGGAGGGGGTACCATTGAACTGAGATGGTCATCCTATGGTGTTACGGGAGCAAGAGGATCATCCTCCTGGACCTCCATCATGGGAGGAGGAGGAGAAACTTCTTGAAATATAGGGATGGGATAATCTTTCTCCAAGTCCAAGGAATCTAAAGAAACAAGAAGAACGTGCAGAGGATGAGATCCACTCTCGACGGAAAAGACCTGATGAACCATAGGCAGGATCAGATCGACTGATTCCATGACCAACAGTTGGTCGGGAATGGATTCGTGAATTTGAATTTCCAAGGGAGTGGGATCAACCAAAGATGAATCTTGATCAATCAGTTGATCAACTGGTGGAGGACTCAAACAAAGCTTTTGGTAACCGACTGGAAGGTAGGGTGTAGAAATGTAGGGTTTTCCAACACTCTCTTGGCTTCATCCATGTACAGACAAAGGTGAATGGGATGATGCTTTTCACACAAATTACAGGGATTGGTAATATTACCATGTTTTTTATGTGTCTTATCATTTCTAGTCGAAGAGGTGCCACCAATATGAATTCCAGAAGCCAAAGGCAATGATGGACGATCGTCAGACCATACGTCAAGTACCTTGGGAATGCCAGGGAAGTCTCAAATAAAGTGGTCACCTTTGCACAACATGCAAGGGAATTTAAATTTCTGTGGAAGGTTGGATGGTTTATCAAGGGAAGGTTTCTCAGGAGCAATAGCCGCAAATTTGGCCTCTCTCTTATCTGACTTCTTCTTTGTTGTCTTCTTCTTCTTCTTCTTAGCTACCTAGTTAATAGAATCTAGAATTTCACCAAACGAAGTAGAAGAGGAGAGGTCCACCTTAGAATCAACATGATGTTGTTTAGGTGGAGGGGATGATTGTACAGTGGGCAGAAAACTCGAGACCATAGAGGTCGAGAATAACCAAATAGGGAACCCAGCAATTAACCCAGGCAGGGACAATGTTGCCATATAAGGAGCACCAATATTCCCAAAAGAAGGAAAAGGACCAGTATTCCATTCGAAGGGGATTCCTTGGTTGGTAAACTCTGGAAATGTTTCCGTCAAAAAAAACCTTAAAACAAACCCTAAAGAAGATAACTTTAACCAAGAATATTTGGTTGACAGTCAATTTTAAGACATTAAAACAAAACTCTGTCGTTTCATATTTCAAGAGTCGAGAAACAAGAAAAAGGTGACTCTATCACTTTCAGTTTGAAACGAGCATGAAAGGACAAGCACTTAACGATCTTTTCTATTTTTAAGGAGTCATGGAAATATCAAAATGACTACTCAGGTGCTCTAAGCAAGAGGGTTTACGAGGTTTCCGTGAACTGCCATATACACCTTGGTGATCAAATGAAACAAAAATTACCAAGGACTTGACGTACATGCATGTAGTCTCCCCGAATGTTGTGTTCGGTGTTTCACAGTTACAAGGCGATAGACTCAGATTCCTATGGATAAAAGGATGGCAACCTAGAGGGGTATCCCTTTATATACTCGACGGTATGGGGAGCACAAGTTTGTACTACCGCTGTCTAAAGCCAAATGGAAAACAATAGCTACTAGGTTTTAAGACGGCATAACACGTCTGTCGTCTAGACAACTAAAAATGTTTCGTTAGGTTTCAATGCTTCCTTATATTAATTAAACGAATTTTAAAGTTGATATTAGATTATGTTCAGTTTTAAGGCCCTATCGAATCTGGATCTCAAAATTCCTAAATTCAAACTATATGCAAATGAACATCCTTTCTGATTCAATGAAGGCTGGTTACAAGAAGGATAGAGATATTTTAGACAAAATAAAACAATGTAAGTATGTGAAGAAATCCACTAATGCATCTAACAACATTAAAGAAAATTAAACTCTTTCCTAGACAATCAGGCGCCAGTTATGCAAAAGAAAATTTCACTTTTGGTGCAAAGAAAGAATGCAAAATATGTTTTTTTATTATTTTTTCAATGAAAAGAAGTACATGATGCACTAATTACATGAAACATTAAAAGAAACACTATTTTAAGTGTTGTGTAGGAATCGAAATTGAATGACTCAATAAAACGCAAAACAAACACAAGAAATCACTCAAACTAATGTCACAATCTTCCAAACCAAGAGAAATTTTTCAAAATGACCCAAAAGAAGAAATATAATCGATGCTTGGAGCAATAAGGAGCAGAACCAATATAAAAATGAAATGATCATTCAACAAAAGCAATCACTCAAAGGAATCAAGAAAACTTAGTGCAATAAACCCAAGAATGATACTGACAACAATCAAAACGACTTGATTTCCGAAAATAAGGCTCAGTGTACCAAACCCTTAGAAACCCTACGGCCTCAATTCACACTGATAATAAAATGGACAAAAAATAGAGGAAATAAGGTTGACGATAGTCAAAATAGTCCCAAAGGCATAATTACACATAAAAAAAATAACCCAGAAGCAAGCACAATTGATCAAAAGACTCATTAAGGAGGTCAAACCAAATCCTACAGGGGTTGGCATGACTGTAAGGCTATAATCTGCGCCATACAGGGGTTGGGACGACTGCAGAAATAGAAACCTATGCCAATTGGTGCGACTGATTAGAGGAAAAACATGCCAAGCCAGACAACTACAGGAAAAAGAGGAAAAACCAAAACCTAATAAGCAGAGGTCAATCTTGACACTCTGGAGCTGAACAGAGGATGAAAAATAAGCAAGCAAAATAGGAAAGGTAGATAAGCAAATCAATGATTGAAACTGACCCAACAACATGAAACGACAAACTCTCGCTCATCCCCAGTGGAGTCGCCAATTTTTTAAGCAGGTAAATCCTCTCTGTGGATAGAGACGATCCATCTATCCCTAGAGTGGGTCTAGAAATAAAGAGACATGCCAAAGTGTTGATTCCTAATTATTGAATGAAATAGGACACGGTAGATCGACCTACCTGGAGTCCAACACTATCATCGTTGTTGTAGTAGTGGTGGCTTCTCGTTCCTGTCTTGGAAAGCCACAATCCTTTCATAGTCATGCTTAGATACCTGCACATAGAATAAGAAAACAAGAACAACATATGACATAATAACATTTCATTCATAACTATTAGCCAGTGAAATACAGATAAGAAAATTGCATTAAACAAACGTCATAACACAAAAGTGGACCCAAACAATAGTCATGTATATGTATTAATGAAAGGAAGAGATACAACAAAAGCTTTGACGTCGAGGTCTCCTCCAGCGGGGTTCAACTGGAGCACGTCTCAGATTTTCATCAGGGAATTCAGACGGGATAAAGGCATGGAATCAAGCTTTCTTAGAAGGAATGTACTCAATCTCTCTCAACATAATTCGTTCTTATCCTATCTCTCCATTATTTCTCCAAATTCATCTCTTTGGCTGTTCAGTTAGTCAACCATTCAGTTATTCAACTAGTTTGTGCAAACAGATATGGCTTCTTTTTATAGAGGAAAAGGAGGAGGTTAGGATCCCTACAAAGGTGGGAGAGAGGCCTATCCTTTAGTGAGTTCCCATAAGAGTTGGAAACCATAAACTAAAGGAGGGAGTTTGTGGTTCATCATTTCAACCACTCCCAATGACTCATCCTTGAGGTGGTTGGAGTGAAATGTGTACCTCTATGTTTAAAAACATTCCATAAACAACTTGGCACAGGTGGAAAACTGGGACAGAGTGGCAACTGGAGCGGGGTCCAGTGTTAATTTCCCACTTTGGCGCGAGGGCATAAATGTCTTCCCGCGCCAAGGCAAAAACAAGGGATTTTGAGTGTCTACTCAGGGAATTTTCAAAAGAAGGAATATTACTCTCATGTAAAGGGATACAATGATGGTATTTGAAAAGCATGACACAAGTTATTGATCACGGAAATGACCCTCCAATGGGCGAGATGGGGATTGCACGGACTGTGACAAAATGCTATGTAACACTGAGAAAACAAATTTTGAGAAAAAACCCCTATTTTTTATTCTGGGTCTTCCCATTTTCTATAAAAATTTCATTTAGGGCCTAAAGATGGCTCTCAAAGTTTTGGACCCGAAAAACCACTAAAAATAGTAAACTATGCTACAATTAAAAAAATTGAAAGAAACAATGTTGGGGGTCGAAGTAAAATAGGTGGTTAGCCATGAATATCTATTGAATAATATAACTAGGTTTAGTCTTCATAATTATACTTCAGTCATAATGAAATGTATTTATCAAAATAAAGAAAATTTTTTTTTTTATTATATAAATTGACTTATTATAGCATGAGTTTAATGCTTGGGTCAAATTTTTTCAGGCCAATCTATCCATTTTAGACCTCTAGGGTTTATGCAAGTGTCGTTTTCCATGTCATATTGTAAGTTACTCTTCTAGGAAATTATTTGTTGAGAAATCAATTTATTTTTTGTAAAATAGGTCATTTGGGTCTCCTCAACCAAGTTGGCCTCAAACAGGGTAAGTCGACATCAGCAGAATCCTATACCATGGAGAAATTAAACCTCATTTGATACACTCATTCATCAAGTTTTATTTAAAGTAAAAGTTGTAGTAAGTTGGTTGCATAAAAGAGTGCGAAGTTGTAGGAGAAGGAGAGTATTTTAATGAAGAAAATCAAGTTTTTGGGCTACCATTATCTCACAAGTTCGAATATGTTGAGTTGAATCTAGGGCCAATATTCAATCTATATTGTAGGTTCAACGTTTTGAAGCTAGGGTTCAAAATATCTATAGTAATTGCACAAACTGGGATCAAAATTTATTGATGTTGTTGGGCTGAAGCTACTCAACAAGAAGATAAGATTGAATGTTGTTGCTTCATATCAAAAGGATGACTTGGTGGAGGAAGGTCTATTGGTCTAGGGTCTTGGTTGTCTCACAATCATATGAATCTACTGGGGGAAGATTTCTTGACTGCGCTTTCCCTTATATAGGGGGTTTTCCCTTGCTATCCTTCTACATTTGGTGTATATGATCTTCATGTTTTGATTTTGAAATTTTATTTATGAAAAAAATATAAGATAATAAAACAAAAAAATTAATAAGAATATAAGAATATCACAAGTAATTATCAACATAAGGAAATATCCTTGTCTTTCTGATTTTCCTACATGGTATCAAAGCTAAAGTAAAGAAGAAGGAAAAATGTAGTTTTAAGATCTATTGAAAGGAGAATGACGAGTTTCAATAACTTGAATAAGGGTCATCAACAAAAAAGGATCATATAAGGGGATAAGCCTATTATCTGCAAGAACCATGTATAACTCACTAAAGAAATATAACAAACTAGAAGGAGCATCCAACTAGAGGGAATGGAAATGATGATAGATCTCATGCTTGAGAAGAATAAATTTTTGGATATACTCAAAGGAAAAGTAAAGAAGCCTACAAATGAATAAAGTGAAGCAGAGAAAGAAATGTTTAGTGAAAAATAATATTTTTTATGAGATAATAGTGGATGAAATAAAGGAAAAAATCATTCCAAATATATCCAACATAGATTCCACTCAAGAAATATATGAGGCACTATCCAAATGATTCACAATCAAAAAAATTGTCAAATCGCAAGCTTAAAAAATGAACTAAGAAGTATATTCATATGAAAAAAGATGATAATGTGGAATCCTTATTTGTAAAGATAGATATAATTAGTGATGATTTGTATTCAATAGATGAAATAGAACCTGAAATTGAGCTCGTGATTACTTCCCTTCTAGGATTACCAACATCCCAGAGTTCCTTTGCATGAGGAATCAACATTTGGAAGGATATTCCTACATTCGAACAATTATGGAACCCCTGTAGTCAATAAGAATCTTGAATATCATTAGTAATAAATAAGTAGAATTAAGAGTAGAACATCTCAAATGCCTATTTAGCTCATCACAATAATATAGGAACCAAGAAGTTCATAAGGCCAAGGATGAAAATAGACCTATACAATATTTAATGTTACAATTGTCATGAAATGGGTCATTATAGAAACAATTGTCCTGAGAATCCAAGGAATAAAAGGAGAGACAAGGATCAAAAAAATATTTCTGATGAAGAATCACCCAAGAAGAACAAGACTTAAGAATCATAAATCAAGGATTTACACTACTAAGCCCTATCTCTCTCTTATCTCTCTTAGTATTCTATTTTGAGTTTTGAATTATTTTCCTTTATGTTTTGATTTCTAGTACTTATAGGTCTAACATGCTTTGGTAGAACGTTTTTGAATTGTTTCAATTAAGTTATAGGTATCCCTCAATATTGGATTAAGAGGGAGCCCTCACCATTTTCCCAAAGATAAATATCTTATTGCTAATATTACATTTTTATATGTGGTTTCATCTCTTATCAAGATGTGTTTGTATTCTATGCTAATAACATTCCTTTTTATATTTTCCTTTTTTTAGGAAATATTTTTGAATACTCAGGTGTTATGGATAAGAGCTCACAAGATAAAGCATGGTAAAAGTTTTTTTTCATAGGAAGCTCTTCAAGATATGATGTCGTAGAAGGTTTGATAAAGAAACAACTCAAAGGTATGTCTTAGACCATAAGATTTGTTCTCTTCATAATAAATGTATATTAATTTCTTTTAATGATATGCTTTTACATTACTAACATCATTATGTCTAGGGATTTTGAATCACAAAAATTATTGTTAAGTTGATTAATAATTAGATTGAATCTACCCTAATTAAAATCATCATTTTTTTGGAACCCTAAAATGTTCTCTGTAAAACCCTAACCTAATGGTGTATCAATATTGATTATGAAACCCTAGTATACTTAGGGTTATTTATGAAATCAAGATAATACTATTATTTTGTTGTTAAGGGTTTTGGCACTATTATACAAACCCTAATCCTTTAGGGATTGTAGTGTATTGAGATCCTAGAGCTTTATTATTTTTATAAATTAGGGTTTATGGGAAAAAACCTTATAATATCTAGAGTAAGATACTAGGAATGAAACCCTAGGTGTACGTTTGTTTGTTTGATTAAAACCCTAGCCTGCTAGATATTGTTATATGTATAACTTTAATGTATTGATATTTTTGCCTTGGGTTTACTTAATAGATGTGATATCATGCTAGTGCATGATTATGAAATACTATATATTTATATATGATAACCTAATTTTGTATACTCATAGTTCTATGGTCTGTAACTAAGCCCTAGTAGATGTGTGATATTCTAGGGTGTGGTGATATTGTTTCCAATGCAATGATAAAATCTAGGGTAGAAGTTGGGCATATTCATGTAAACTTAGATTGTTCTATGATTGATTTTGATTGTTAATATCTAAGGCTTAATTCTAAGGTTTGTCATCTCTCTAAAAGTATTATTGAGGCCCTATATATAATGAGGCTGATATCCTAATTGAGTTACTTTAAATCTCTAATGATGTTATCTAAGGTTTATAACAAAATCCAAGAAATAAGTTGAAGTATAGAATTAGGCATCTCTTGTTGATTATGAACCTAAATAAGTTTAGGTATTTTATATCTAAATTATAATTATTCCATTATCATATTAACATGATTCTTGTATAGTTAAATTCATGCTTTTATATATATATCTCGTTGTACTTTCTATTAATGTTTCACAGGTACACAATCTTCAAGATGATGAAGATATTTGTATAAGCATGATGTAGAAACTTGAATTTGATAAGAAGTAATGAAGCCATGAAATAGACTATGACGTCATAAAAAGTAGTTTATATCCCTATGTTGAGAGGGAGTGCGGATAAAAGAAAGGATATATCTCCCCAGTTCAGAAGGAGGGCATTTTATGATAGTCATGGTGGATACCTTGAAGAATAAATTGGAAAATGTCTATTGATGATATATTGGTGCTGGTGAAGAAATGAAAGAAGAAAATATTCCAACCATTTTCATATGAATAACTTTATATAAGTGGCATCAATATTATTGAAGACCCTAAAGGTTTTTGTTTACTTATATGTATTTGAAAGCTTGTTATTAATTGGGGTTGTGTCTGTATAGGTAAATCTATCGTCAAAAGGTCGAAGTCTTGGAATAATTTTTGGACCTGTAATTTAGTCTAAAATAATGCTTGATTTATTTTATGTTAACTATCTAATTGATCAGGAGATATTTGATGCTACCGATTTAAATAATCAGGAGTGTTGAGGCATCGTGTGTACTAAAAAAATCCTAGGAGGACATCTACATGATTATGATGTCTATATTCCAATGTAGGGAAGATTGGATTGATCATAGAGCTCCGACCTTGAATTACGCACCTAGATCCCTCGGTTGATGGTCAGCAAGTAATCCTGATGGTACCTATAGTGGCTAAAAGCTTTAGTCCATATTAGTCCCACCTTGATAGATTTCCCTAGTCAGGAATCTAATATGTGACACTAAATTTTCCTAACCTCTTCATAGTTCATGTGTTTTAAGGTCTTCCATGTACTTGTACATATGTGTAATTATGAATACCTCCCTAGTTAAGAGGTCGTGTTGAAGAATGTAACTAGGTTCAGTCTTCATAATTGTACTTGAGTCATAATGAAATGGATTTATCAAAAGAAAGAAAAAGAAATTTTATTATAAAATAAATTGACTTATTAAATCATGGGTTTCATGCTTGGGCTGATTTATTTTAGGCCAAGGTCTCCATTGTAAACCTCTAGGGTTTATGTCAAGTGTCCTTGACCATGTCATATTGTAAACAACCCTCCTTGGGAATTATCTGTCAAGAAAGAAAAATATTTGTTTATAAAATAGGTCATTTAGGGCTCCTCCACCAAGTTGAACTAAAAGAATATCAAGTTAGCCTAAAATAGGGTAATTCAACCTCACGGGAAGCCTATATATTGGAGCAACTTGACCTCATTTCATACACTCACTCATCAAGTTCGATTTGGAGTAAAATTTGTAGTAAACTGGTTTCCAAAAAGAGTGCAAAGTTTTAGGAGAAGAAGGAGAGAAGTTGGAAGAAGAAAATTGAGTTTTTGGGATACCTTTATCTCACATGTGCGAAGATGTTGATCTAAAGCCAGGGCTGAAATTCAGTGTCTATTGCAGGATCAAAGTTCTTAAGCTAGGGGTTGAACTATATTGAACAAGAATATAATATTGAAGGTTGTTGCATGATATCAAAAGGCTTAGTTGGTGGAGGGGGAAGGTGTGTTGGTATAGGGTCTTGTTTGTCTC
The DNA here is from genome assembly GCA_034641835.2 of Pinus albicaulis. NCBI lineage: Eukaryota > Viridiplantae > Streptophyta > Pinopsida > Pinales > Pinaceae > Pinus > Pinus albicaulis. The sequence continues at coordinate 376,180,196 of CM076582.1, forward strand.
ATTGTCATATGAATCTATTGAAGGAAGAATTCATGATTGGATTTTCCCCTATATAGGGTCTTTTCCCTCGCTATCAGCCTACATCATATGTCCCTAATCTTGATGTTTTGATTTCGATAATTTATTTATGAAAAAAAGATAAAATAAGTACACAAGAAAGTTAATAATACTATAATAATATCAAATGTAATTATCAACATAAGAAAATATTTCTTCCTTTCTTATTTTCCAACAATATCCACATATGATCACCAATTTACCTTGAGGTATACATATTATAACACACATTCAAAATGAAATAAGTACCAAAAAAAATTCTAACTCTCTTCCAGTTACGATTGTATTGTTAATATAAAAATGTTGGCACTAGTTTTGTAGACGACCTGGTGGACTATGAACTTGGTCCTTATTTCGTCAACCATTCAGGATCGGATTGCGAAGTCGTGGCTCTGGATTGTCAAGCCCTAGGTTTCACAACCTATTTTGGGGACGACTAACCAAGCCCTTGCACAATTTTCCCTTAACAAGTTGTACCACCACCTATATACTAATGAACACCCAATACGTATTATTCATTGCACAGTAAATTTAAAATTATGATTATGCGTCTATTTTGAATAACTACAAACTTTTGTATTCCTATTCAATTATGGTTCAAATTCTAGTTGTTTACTGTTTCAACTAAATTAAATTTTCATGGTTTCACCTAGCGGTTTTTTTTAAAGGAATACATTCAGTTAGTAAAATTTACTCCCAATCGAGATTTTTTGGAGAGTTGTATATAAAATATAGATTTCTCTTCCATAACATCACATAAAATGCGAGGGAATGACAAGTATTGTAATTTTAAAATATAAAAGATAAATTTTAAAAATAAAATATCTCCAATCGAATGCATAAACAACGATTTCTATTGCAAAAAGAATAAACAATACCAAAATATTCTTGGGTTTTTTCCGCAATTTTAGAGAGAACCAACTGCATCTCTTCTCGTAGCAAGGTTCCTTGGGGTTAAAAAAATTATTCCAGAAATCTTGGTGGCTCCAAATTCATCAAATACCTACGTCATGTGCTGAGACAAAGTGGATTTCTATAACTGGCTTGCTTGAGGCGAGAAGGAAGTGCTAAATGGCATGAAAAAATCATTGGAACGAATCTGTTGGAAGGTGTAAAAATGAAGAATGAATTCTTAAGAATGGGAAATACTGAAATGCAAAATAATCTAATCCCTGCAAATCAAATGAAATGCTATGAAACCAAATATGATGAGAAAGCTTCTGGGGAAACTGTAAAATTATTTGAGCACAAATACAGATCTAACTAAAGAATAATTGCACAGACTTGCCAAGTTGAAATAGAAAAACAATTATAACTGAGAATGAAATTAATTAATCAATATTAGTTTTACAATCAATACATAAAAGCAACTGAGTTAAGCTTAGTTTTACATGCAATAACTATGGATAGTTAAAGCTAACTGAAGCTAAGTGTGCTTTATGTTCTGTTAATGGGAAAATGCACCACATGCAAGCACTAGAGTTAGCTAACTAAAGCCATGTGCACACCACATATTAGCGCTTGAGTTAACTAGCTAAAGAAAAGTGCACATCGCATGCAATATCTAGAGTTGAACTACATCTAATTAAGGCTAACTATGTGCATGTACATCACTCGAGTTAACTAGCTGAAGAATAGTGCAGATCACATGCAATATCTAGAGTTGAAGTCAAGCTAATCTATGTGCATGTACACCAACACCCCCCCATAAGCATAACTTAGTTGAGTGTGATGAAAAATAAATGACTCCCGTCAAAGCGACCATTTCAGGTACCCATATACAATGCATGAAAAGACGAAAGAGGGAAAACCTAGTGGGAATAAAAACACCCCCTCAAAATATAATGAAAAGGTAGAGAAAAGACAGTTGCTAGGTAGTCGTGTCCTTCAACCCGAGACCATCTCGCAGGGATCAAAACTTCTTCTTAGTAAAGGTATTGGTGAAGATATCAGCAGTATTCTTAGAACTAAGACGGTACTGAAGATCGATGATCCCATCATGAATGAGTTCCCCAATTAAGTGTATGTGGATCTCCATGTGTTTTTTCTACTACCATTGCACTGGATCTCTGCAAAACTTTTGCGTACTTTGATTATCACACCAGATGATAGTTGGATGATGGACATTGATTCCAAGCTCAGATAGGAAATTTTGTAGCGAAATAGTCTGAATAGTGACATTGACTTCTCCTCTATACTCAGCCTCTGCTGATGATAAAGCAATGGAAACCTGATTCTTGCTTGACCAAAAAATTGGGCCAGATCCCAAACTAAGTACATAATCGAAGTTGGACTTGCGATCAATGTTGTCACCATCCCAATATGAATCTGTGAACCCAATGAGATCCAAATAACAATTTTTTGCATAATGAATCCCATAGGTGATTGTCCCCTAGAAATTTCAAAGGATGCACTTTGTAGCTTTCCAGTGTAGCTCATGTGGCTCGTACACGTATCTGGAAAATTCTCTTATGACATATGAGAGGTCAAGATGCGAGTGAGTGAGATAAATAAGACTTCCCATAGGCTTACGGTAAAATGTGCAATCAACCAATTGTGTGTTTTTGTCGTTCTGAAGGTGTATCCCTGATAAGAAAGGTGTGGTTGTTGGCTTGCAGTCACTCATGTGAAATCATGTCAAAATATCTCTAGCATACTTTGGTTGAGAAATGGTAATCCTAGAACCACTCTGATTGATCTCTAGTCGAAGGAAGAAATTTAGCAAGCCCATGTCTATCATAGAAAGCTACTTAAGTAATGTAGTTTTAATCTCAGTAATGAAAGAAGCAGAACTACATGTTATCAAAATATCATCTATGTAGAGTAATATAATCAAGAAAGAGTCAATTTTATTCAAAATATAAACATTTGAATCATATTTACAACGTATAAAATTTTTAGATAACAAATAAGAATCCATCTTTGCATACCATGCTCTAGGTTCCTGCTTGAATCCATCGACAGACTTCTTTAGTTTGCATACCAGAGGTGAATTGTGCATGTATCCCTGTGGCTTCTTCATGTATATTTCCTCCTTGAGATCACCATGAAGAAAGGAGTTCTTCACATCCATATAATGCACATCCCATCCTCTTGTTGATGCAATGGAGAGAGCTAGCCTAATGGAACCCATTTTTCCCACTAGAGCAAATGTCTCATCATAATCAACACCATGTACATGTTGAAAACCTCTTTCTACCAACTGTTCCTTATATCTAATAACTTGGCCATTTATTTCTTTCCTTGTTCGGTAAACTGACTTGCAGCTCACAAGTTTCTATTGGAAGGTAGCAGAACCAAATCCCAAGTCTGGTTCTCAATGAGAGGGTTATATTCCTCATCCATTTTTGCTTCCCATTCAGGATGCCCAGTTTCTTCTGCATAAGTCTGTGGATCAGATGCATGCACCATATAAGTGTGCATGCGCATGCATGGCTCCATAGCTCGATAGAGTGCTTCTGGATATTCCTCAAGTTGAGGTATGGAGGAAAGATCATCACATAGATCACTCATGCTATGCCATTTTTGTGTTCAAGGTGGTCAAGAATCTTCTGAAATACATGAGGAAGTATGATCTCGATGTTCAACATCTAGTAGCCCAATAAGTGTCACAAAAAAGACTCATCTTCATCAGAATTATGATCTGAAGTTTCATTTGCATACTGATCAATGAGTGGTGATGGAAACTTGGTAACAAGTTCATATGCTGGTGCATGCAAAGTATCTTCATCAAATTTGACACTCCTTTCAATAAAGAGATCTTTAGTGTTGATATCAAGCAATCTGTGCCCTTCTACTTCATCACAATATCCAACACACAAGCATGCTTTACTCTGAGGCTCCAAAGACTTTCTCGTCTCTTTAGGAATGCGGGCCCATGCTCAAGATCTGAAAATGTGGAAATGACTGACTTCAAGTTGCATGTCACTCGAACCCTAAAAAGGTGTTTTTCAAGTAATAGATTTATGAGGAGATTTGTTCTGGATGTATGAGGCACAATTGATAGCTTTGGCCCACAATTTTGACAAAAGAGATCTTGCATGCAACTTGGAATTGACCATATCTTTCAAAAGATCGATTCTTCCTTTCCGTCACATCATTTTGTGATGGAGTGTAAGGAACTGTATGTTGAAACTTTATGCCTGCTTCACTACAAATATTCTTGATATATTTTTTGACATATTTTTTCCCATTATCTGTGCGGAGTATCTTGATGTGTTTTCCAGACTCATTTTCTGCATGCGCTTTGAAAATATTTAGGTGTTGAAAAAATTCATACTTGAGTTTCAAGAACTAAACCTAAGTGATCTCATGTAATCATCTATAAATGAAAACCCATATCTTTATTTTCTCATTGAAAGCACTCGAAATCGACACATGAGATCAATATGTACAAGTTCCAAAGGTGAAAAGGCTCTCCATCCATGCCCCTTCTCGAACTTGTCTTGTGGATGATTTCCAAGAGCACATCCATTACAAACACCATTTGAAAATTCAATGGTCGGCAATCCTTTCACCATCCCTTGCTTGCTAAGTTTCTGCATATATCTAAAATTCAAGTGCCCAAACCGATCATGGCAAATCATACTTTCTTCATTTGCATGCGTAAGTAGAAAAATATAATTTGATTGAGGAACAAAATCAGAAAATGCAAACGGACGAGATTGATCATTTACCTTGCGAGATGCAACCTTCAAGTTGGTTTGCATGCCATAAATGATCAATAAATTTGGGTTAAATTTCACTTTCCTTCCGGTACCTATGTGTGTCATCTGATACACTGAAAGAATATTTACAGAAAGCCTTTGAATATACAATACATTCTCAAAACTTCCATCTTTGAATTGCACTCTTCTTTCTTCAGTTCCTTCAACTATAGAATTGTCCCCCATGAGAATAGGAGGTCCTGAGTATGGATGTAGATAAGAAAAGGATTCCTTTCAAGAAGCCATATGATGTGAAGTTCCTGAATTGATGATCCATTATTTTGGTGTAGAATGAAGAGCAATGAAAGCATGCCCATTACCCCTTGTTTTTTATGGGTTTTCCTTCATCTTCTTCTTGGCACTTTTTGGAATGTGATGACCAAGATTATTTTGCTGAAGGATCCTTACCATCAGATCAATAGTATTCTACATGAAAGAGGACTCATGATGATAACCTCTATTACAATAAGGAAACTTGAAGTTTCCTTTCTTACCCTTCTTACCCTTGGAGCTGGAAGAATCATTTGGAGGTTTTGGATTTCCTCCCTTTCTTGGATTTGGATCTCTTGCCTTTCCTTTGCCTTTGTATTGTTGATTTCGTTTCGAGTTTGACTTTCCTTTCTCATGCATGGCAAGTGCATGTGGATTTGGAGACTTTAATGAACCCATTTTTCTGAGCTTATCCTACTCATGAATAAAAGTCTCAATAAATGCATCAAATTTGGGAATTTTCCACTTTTCTCTAGTTGCAAGTCTAACTATATGAAATGTGAAAATGAAAACAACATATTCACGACCTAGTTTGTACAAAATAGCAATGATCAATTGACCTTCCAGTTTTTATTTATCGATCATGCCATCATGTAGTTGTAGAATCAATGATTTAAATTTCATAAGGAAATCTAGAATGTTCTAAAATATATTTGGATCTAAGGAATTTAGCTCATTTTCGAGAATATGAGCTTGCATCTCATCCTGAGTTCCAAATAAATTCTCCAAGATTGTCCAAACCTCCTTCGGAGTGTTGTATGTGTCCACATGGAAACACAATGCTAGAGATATGGAAAACAATAGAATACCAAAAGCCTTATCCATGCTATTGAAGTAATTAGATTTTTCAATGGAAAAATTGGGTTTAGCTCCCTTATTCATAACTATCCGTTAGAAGCCTTTCCCTCTGAGTTGAAAAAAAATCTTTGGCTTCCATTGCAAGTAGTTATACGAAGTAAGAGTCGCTGAAGATGAGAGCTCCATTTTTTATTTTTTTTACTTTGGAGCTGTAGCAACAATTTAAATTCTCCAATATTTTGATCTGCATATCAAAACTTCGAACAATTTCCAACTGTTTTCTCTTCAAAACAACAAAAAATTGTTGATGCAACTTCTCCAAATCCTTGTAGCTCTGATACCATGTAAAATTATTTGAGCACAAATACGGATCTAGCTAAAGAATGATTGCACAAACTTCCCAAGTTGAAAAAGAAAAACAATTATAATTAAGAATAAAATTAATTCATCAATATTAGTTTTAGAATCAATACATAGAGGCAACTAAGTTAAGCTTAGTTGTACATGCAATAAATAGGGACAGCTAAATCTAACTAAAGCTAAGTGTGCTTTATGTTCTGTTAATGTGCACATGCACCACGTGCAAGCATTAGAGTTAACTAACTAAAACCAAGTGCACACCACATGTAATAATTTGAGTTAACTCGCTAGAGACAAGTGCACATCGCATCCAATATTAGAGTTGAGCTAAAGCTAATTAAGGCTAACTATGTGCATGTGAGTTAACTAGTTAAAGACAAGTGCACATGGCATGCAATATCTATAGTTGAGCTAAAGCTAATCTATGTGCATGTACACCAACAGAAACCCATATGCTTGAAGTTCCGACTACCCATCCATGTAGAGGATGATCAAGGAAAATAAGTTACAAAGCAAGTTACCCATATGCATGAAAATGAAAAAGGCATGTTCCGACTACCCATCCATGTAGAGGATGATCAAGGGGAATAAGTTACAAAGCAAGTTGGAGCACTGATCCTAACGCACAAAAACAGATTGCTGAGAATTTATTTTTATTTTTTTAATTTGAAGGTTTCTATTTTCTTTCCAACTTTTCACTAGTTTTAGCACTCCTTTTGATCCAGCGACTAATGTAGCTTTAAGATGAAGCATATTCTTTGCATATTCCAAAAAAATTCAATCACATTAATGGTTTAAAATAAAAAAATAAAAAATCTTCACATATGGCACCCCAACTTCAAATATATAAGCCAATCAGCCAACTAATTTTAAGTTAAGAAATTTCTAAAAAAAATTGTTAAAACCAAAACTATATATTATAACTGCGAAAATTATAACTAAAATACTCCGGACTGTATTTATTGATTAGCAGCCCAGACATAAAATCTCCAACAATCAAACTTCAAAATTCTACTACACGCACACAGAAAAATCTGCTATCCTATGAGATTACAGACTAAACAAACCTATTAGATGTCAAAGGCAAAATCCATTATTATGCGACAATCCAAATATCTAGAAACACGGCGGGCTAGTAAACAAAGCTTCCTCGGAATAACAGTAACCCATATATAGGAACGGGAGGTTTCAGGCGCAGACATCTTGTCCGCGCCAGAAACACAACGTCGCCGGCTCTTCTTCTGCAGATGTTATACCCTTCGTATCTGCACCTAGAGATCCATCCCGTATTTATAACGAAACGAAATTAGTGAACCGAGCCGAGGATTCAGAACCATTGGTAGCTCCGAGAATATTTCATGACCATTTGCATTTCAGTTTTTTATAGACTAGCCTTAGCCTTCATGTAGTATACAATCTCATTGTACTGAGCTGTGTGTATTTTATTTGGATGTGAGTAACGTTAAAAAATATTAGTCATGGAACATTTTGTTCGTCAAACACTGTTATTATTTATTTATAACAAATCTTATAACAAATCAGAAAGAGAAAAAGAAGTTTATCAAGAGAAAAAGAAGTTTATCAAAATATGTGTAGCTACATTTTGGAAGACCCTCTGATTAAATGGTTTGCACTACAAAAACAAAAACCGTCAATTTGACTGGTGAGATGTTTTTGAGAAGCCAACTGGATATAAGGCTTTCTGGTTTCATGGGATGACTAGACCCCGGGAAAGCAATAGAAATATATAAAGAAATGTAACCAACAACTGGAAGTGATCCTTGAGGCTTCCAAGATTCAAGGTATGACCAGACCGTTGTGTAAGCAATACAGAAAGAGACATGACCTCTGACCGGTGCAAGCTTATAGACGGGTAATTTATTCATACAAATATTTCACTTGAAGTGGTTGATTAAGAAACCATTCAAGCATCCTTCATTTGTTTCCCCGAGTTGACCGAGGCAATGTGATAGGTTTCATATTCATAGTTTGAACCATTTAAATGGGATGGAAAAATAACCGTGATTTGAGTAGTTTCTTTTTTAGATTTTTAATTTTATAATGGTCATATATTTAGAGATTAGTTTTATAATTTTTAAATATTTAGAAAGATCATAGTTTTTGTTTTTTTTTATTATAAAATTTGTTTCCATGAATTTCATTGGTTTATGAATATAATCATTAAAATGATTTTATGTTTAATTTTTTTATGTCTGTTATTTATCAATTTTATGTAGATTATTGTGATCTATACATTTTACATATTTTGTTATCTATAAACTTGATGTGGAGTATTATGATTTATAGATTTTTCATATTTTTTATTCACAGTTATTCTATGATAAATATAAACTTTATATATATATATATATATATATATATATATATATTATATATATTATATTTTGAATGGTTGAAAAAAAATACTTATTATTTTATTTCGACAAGTAATATATTGAGGTTTATATTTGTTAGATTTATTAAAAATGCTATTAAGGTAAAATAGGGTATGTCACTCCCTTTGTTTGGAATTAATAGTTTGGAATCAATAGTGTTAGTACATGTCTTGGGTCAAGAAACATTGGGATCTATCACTTTCTCACATGAACACACTCTCTATTTTGTTAAGTATTATGCATTGTGTCTCATGAAACTAGTCATATCTACCATGCCTCATTTGGAGATATACAAGTATAGTATGTACAATAAAAAAAACCAAGTTTTACAACATCATACATAATAGATCTAGTAGTGTGATCAATTGATCACAAAATAGGCGTATCCATCATCATATCTGTATTTGTAAAATGGTATCCATGCATTCCTCTAGTGTGTACTAGGGACCTAAAATAACTCTACTACTATTTCTGTTTTTATGCGATGGAAAGAAGTAATTGGGTTGATAAAAACTTTCTCTTTCAATTTCAATTATAAAATTGAATTATCAAGTTGTGATAAGATCACCTCCTTATCATGTCACCTCCCATCATGATGATGACAAAATTAAGGATGACATATGGGCCCACTTTTCATATGCCATATCTTGTTGGAGCCATTTTCACATAACCCTTTCTAAGTATTTATATCATGATAGGTATTTCTAAGTTATGAAAAAAATGGCTTTGGTTATAACAATTTTATAGCAAACTATTATAGGAAATGCTGGATTTATTATTAACTTTTAAAATAAGGAAATAAAAAATTGGATATTAATTATCTACCATAGTTGTGTTTGTTTTATAGATTATTGTGCAATATATGTATAATATAGAAGTTTTTAGCAATATTAGCTATTATTATTCTATTCAAATAACTATTATCATATTGTTTTTACTTTATAAACTCATGTTTAAATAAAACCTATCAAACCATACTAATTATAAATACTTAACTATGAATTTATGTTTGCATTGTATAATCAATTCATTTTGACTAATAAAAAAATTATTGTTTCAATTCATTGTAACTAACATAAAATATGCATTATTTATGAAAATAAATTTCTACTACCCAATTTTAACTATTATTATAATAATATTAGAAATCCATATTAACTAAAAATATAATACCTACTAATATGATACCTACTAAGGTCTCCCCCTGCTCTAAATAGACTCCCGAAAAAGTGAGTACAACATTTGACTCTTCAAAATGCATTTGGTGATTATCCTTGATGATGGACTCACTTAGAAGTCTGAAAAGTTGGATTAATATAAAAAAACACAGGAACAGGTTATTCCTCTCATCTTAAATCTATTTTCACCTGTATGAATTCTCTCTTTAAAAACATTTGAGTCATCAAACACACAAATAAAGACGCAAAATGCTTGGACAATCTTGACCAACATTCATATTATTCAACTTTCTACATGAGTTGTCATCGTTGGAATAAATAAATATATATATATATATATATAAGGAAGCAACGTGTATCGAATATGATTAGCATGTCAGTCTATGATTCAAGCCATTCAAAATACTGAAACGAAAATTACATTAAAATAAAATACATCTCATTCTCATTACAACAAAGGCATATTTTTCCATACAAAACCTGTACAACAATTTTCAACAATTTTCATGGTGAAGACGACTTCTTTTTTTGTGAATGTTATTCTATCTCCGCGAAATCATTTTCCCTTGTATTTGGATGGATGGATAGGTCTTATAATATGTAGATTCTATATTTTAAGAAAACCGTAGCGATGACATCTTAAGCTTATGGTCTTCCATACCAAACACTTTGTTCCGCAGTTTTCACAACGAAGCGATTCAATGTAATCTAAAAACAATCAAAGATAATCATAAGACATAAATTCTCATATTTATGTATTCAAATCCTTATATATTAGAATTTTTATATTACATATTTTTTATATTAGAAATATTTTTATATTTATGCATTGAAATGCGTATATTAGAAAAGATGTTTGCGAAGGGAAAAGTAAGCAACTTTATCCAGATGATGACCGGTACTTTATCAAGTGTAGCACTTGAATGGAGAATTAAAACTATTCAGTATGTTTCATAACTATATTCACTATTTGTAATGGTATTTGTTCTGTTATTTATTGTAGATGGTGTTATTGTTATCTATATATGAGAGGAATGGTACCGGGCTTATTGGTCATGTTTTACATTTTCAAGTAATTGTCTTTTTATATATTGGTTATGTTTTACAATTTTTAAGTGGTTGGCTCCATATATACTGGTCATGTTTTAGAACTTTTATATATACTAGTCATGTTTTACTACTTTCAAGCTTTTAATGATATTTTCTATGTAATTTTCTTTCCTGTAATATATAAAATATTTTTTTATTTACAATTTAAAAAATATAACTATATTAAAATTTTAAACATTCTCATATATTACATAATTTTCTACATCACATTCTTCACTATTATTAAAATAGTCTAAAATAGAGATTAAAAATCAAACTATTTGTTGAATAAATAAAATATTCAACAATATTGTATTAGTCATTATACTTTTCTGCAATCCATTTTAAAATTGAAATGGTGATAAAAATATTAAATAAATGACATTTTTTTAATCTAAATATCAACAAAAATAGCATAAAGGAACAGTAATAAATAAATCTAAAATTCTTTTTAGATAGAAAAATACAAAATTTTCTAAATTCAAACAACATTAATTAAAATAAATTAAAATGTGTAAAGTAAAACATATAATAAAAAGAGTAAACTTAATTTTGAAAATATTTTACAGTAACATTATTTTTTTTTATATTAAAATACAAAAAAAAATATGAAATCAATCAATTGTTTTTAGCTATATTTTACAGGAAGATTGTTGTGTGTGTTTTTCTCTCTAAATCTCAACATTTTTAGCTATATTTTACAGGAAGATTGTTGTGTGTGTTTTTCTCTCTAAATCTCAAATTTTTCTACTAATCACACTGATTACTTTTGACTTTATTTTGTTTTGAGCTATATTTTACAGGAAAATTGTTTTTTTTATGTTTTTCTCTCTAAATCTTATCTTTTTCTATAAATCACACTTACTAATTTTGATTTTATAGTCTATAGATTTATTTGAAAAATACATAATAAAAAAAACTTAGAGCTTAAACACTTCCTATATAACAACATTTATAAACAAAACATATCACACTTTCCACTGTATATAGATTCTATGATATTGCTAACTACATTTCCACCTCCAAACCACTTCAAATTGGTTGCCTACCAATAAAAATTACATTGTTTTCTACTTCATCATTTTCTAGTAAAATTATACAAACTGAAAACAATAACAATATTTATAAGATGAAGATATTGTTAAAAATAATAACAACATTCTTAATTAGCAGTAACTTCAAAACCACCACAACAAAAACATACCTAAAATCAATGGTTGGTATTGTGAATTCGCACTGTACCAGACGAAATTATTGATTTATGTTGAAACCAATAAGTAATATATTTAGGATGCACGGCCAAAAAAAAACCACATTACATATTAAAATAATACCTACATTATGTCAAAAAAAACTACGTTATGTCGAAGAATAACAATAACTAAACTGATATATATAGAGGAACGGGAGGTTTCAGGCGCAGAGAGATGACACTGCCTTCAGGCATATATTCCAAATCGAATGAAGGAAGAGGATACATGAAAACAGTGTCATCTCGACCGCGCCAGAAACACAACGCCGCCTCCTTTTCATCTGCAGACGTTATCCCCTCCGTATCTGCACCCTGAGATCCAAAATATCTACACATTTGAAATGGGAGATCCATCCCGTATTTATAACGAAACGAAATTAGTGTGCCGAGCCGAGGATTCATAACCATTGGTAGCTACGAGAATATTTCTTGACCATTTGCATTTAAATTTTTTAAAAACTCGTCTTAGTCTTCATGTAGTAGACTATCTCATTGTACAGAGCTGTGTGGATTTGAATGATCTTGTATGAATTTTAGTTGGATGTTAGTGGTGTAAAAAAAATGTTAGTCGTGGAACAGTTTTGTTCGCCAAACGCATTTAATATTTGTAACAAATCACATAAACAAAAAGCAATTTATCAAAATATGCGTAGCTACATTTTCTAAGATCCTCTAATTAAATGTTTTACAATGTAAAAGCCATCAATTTTGACTGATCAAATGTTCTTGAGAATTCAGCTGGATGTAAGGCTTCCACCACTAGCAGAGCAATAGCAATATAGAAAGAGACGTGAAGTCCAGCTGGATGTGAGCCTTGACACTTCCATGTTTCAAGTTTCAAGGTATGACTAGACCATTGGGAAAGCAATACAAAAAGAGACATGACCTCTGGCCGGTCCAAGATTCTAGATGCGTAATCTAATCGTACAAACATTTCAGTTGAAGTGGTTGATTAAGGCATCATTCAAGCATCCTGCATTTGTTTCCCCGACTTCACCGGGGCAATGTGATAAATTTCATAGAGTTTCAGATCTAATCATACAAATATTTCGGTAGAATTGGTTGATTAAGGCATCATTCAAGCATCCTGCATTTGTTTCCCGACTTCACCGGGGCAATGTGATAAATTTCATAAAGTTTCAACTTTCTAGATGGGAAGGAAAAATAACCATCATTCTAGAGTAGGTTATTTTTTAAATTTTATAGTTCTCATATATTTAGAAGGATCAATTTTATATTTCTTAAATATTATGAAGATCAATGCTTTCCAAAACCATTTTTTATGTTTTTTTAAGTTTTAAAATGAAAATTTTATTTCTATTACGTTCATTGGTTTCTGCAAGTAGCATATTGAGGTCTATATTTAGTGAATTTATAAAAATACACATTTTATTTAAAATAGGGTATGCCGCTCTATCTTTGTTGTATCAATAGTTTTAGGGTTTGTATTGGCTTAAGAAACATTGTTCTCTTGTTCACATTATATATTTTGTTGAGTAATATGCATAATAACTCATAAAGTTAATGGTAGCTACTACCTTAAATTTGTTGATATACATGTTTAATATGTACACTATTATTGTTAAAATAGTTAATTAACTTTTTTATAAAGAGATAGTGGATGAAGCGGAAGTGAGAATGTCAGCTTGAGTAATGCAAACATTGGTGAGAATCCAATGCCCAGAAAACCTGAGGGTTCCTTCGCAAGGTTCGTCCACGGAGGGTGAGTCAGGGCCTAAGATTAGGCTAAAAGGCATAGTCAATGGAAAATAGGTGAATATTCCTGTACTACCCCTTGTTGGTCCCGAGGGACGGAGGAGGCTAGGTTACCTGAAATATGGTTATCGGTTCAAGGATGCAAGGTGACCCTTTTAGGGTTAGAAGGGGTAGAGACTTATATACATCTAATCGAGACAAGCCAGTGCCTAAGACTTATATCCCCTAAGCAAGAGCACCTTTCAAGCGTTAGCGTGAGTGACAGTCGGACCCACCAAGCACTACTATCCGTAGTATAGATAGTATAGACCCTAGTTTAGATAGTATAGATAAGGGTTGGCTCATTACCTCGTACCAATAAGGCCAATAAGGAGAGAGAGTGCTTGCCTCATTAACAAACATATATATCATGGTCTCCTGCCTCATTCGTGGTGGACAAACTAAAAAGCTCTCAATTTCATGAGCGGGCAAAAATTGGAAACATTCTTGATGAATTTAAAACATACATTTTATGGAGTCTTAGTGAACAGATAGACACCCTTAAATTAAAAAACAAGCAGAAAGCCGAGACTAATGCTTTAGCTATTTTCTGTCCCAAATGTAGAAAGAAGCATTCTTTGAGAAAATGTCCTCTTGATGCAAAAGTTATAGAGACCTCCTGCTTCCATTGTTTCTCTATTTATTTGACCTTTGGGGGTTTCCCTGGGATACAATCAGAAATCAGGTTGGCCATATACAAACTGTCATTGATTAATTCCACTAAATTGTTCATTGCAGCTCTTGCACTGGAGGTAGCTCGCTCTCCCTTAATCAACTGTGTCTCCCATTTTGCAAATAAAATTTCCTTGTGTGACTCTTGAATCTTGGGAAAGCATTAATACAATAACTTTTCTGATCTCTGATTAATGATGATCGCATATCGGAGATCGAAAGGCTCAAGGGTTAGGCTTAAGTTTTCTATTTGATATCTGCGATAGGGATTATTGCTAAGCTGGCATGGGGGATGCGGTACTTTTAAATCATAACAAATAAATGAGATTTCCTTTATAAATGATCTATTTAATAAAACATTTGTATATTTAATACTTCATGTTTTCATTACGGGAAGTGCATTTTTGTAATAATGATATCGCATCGCAGATTTTTAGAGGAGTGTCTTTGGATATGAGTCATGTGTTTTTAGCGATGAGCGACTGCGATTATCGCATAGGAACTTTTAAAAAGGGCGCAAAAATGTGATATGACTTCACCGATTTGCGATCGCGATCGGGTTTATTGAATCGGAACTTTTCAAAATGGAAGGTTTGGACTCATGTTCATGCGATATGCACTTTTGCGATTACTTAATCTCAAATTGGAGTTGAATGATAATACAATTGATTCTATACTTTGAATATGCGAAATGCAATAAAGGCCTTTATGTTTTATTTTTATTTTAAATAAATCCTTTTTTCGTTGGGGTTCGATTCTTTTCCATGATAGATTGAATTTCCTCAAAACATTTTATTGTTTCTATAACTATTCAAAGAAAAAGGGGACCCCTTTCCTTTTTAAAAATTAATATAAAAATTTGAAATGGGGAGGGTTGTAAACCTTATGTAAACCATATGTAAACCTTTTTGTGTGTTAAATCACATAAGAGGAGGAAAAGGATATTATAACGTAAAATCTATGGAAGGACGAAGTTCGAAGTGTGATTTTTGAAGCGGACGCGATGCGGCTCAGAAGTGAATGTTAATATATTTCAGGTCAAAGTTTTAATGTCTTTGCGTTTGTTTTATGAAGAAAACCATGGAAGCGGAGGTCAACTCAGGTTACAAAGGAAATGCCTAAGTCCATGAAAAAGGACCCGAAGCTCATGCAAAATAGTGTTATGCGGTTGCGGGTGTCAGTTAATCAGAAAGGCTAAACACAAGAGAATGGACTGAGGTAGAGAGACCTGAGAGTCCGTACAGAGTATGTTGAATGTTGAGGTTAAATATAATAGGCAGAGTCATGGAAAAGAAGGGTATAGTAGCACTGTTTGAAACGTAATAACTGCGTCAAGTTGGGCTAAGACAATAATGTTGCAGCACAGTTGGAAATACAACAGCATGGAGAGAAGACAAGATGAACAGAAAACTAAGACGCTGAAAGGGCTGAATTGCAATATTATTGTAACTGTAAAAGTGAATTAATTGATCCTTTTATATTATTTTTCATGCAAAGCGAAGTCTCCATAGGCATAGGAAAAACTCTGTGAGTGTTATAATTATTATTTCTAATGTAATAACTTGAACTGAAGTGTAACGAATCGAATGTGTGGAAGGAAAAGAGTTATACCTATTCACTCCATATTCCCATAGAGAATTCAAACAATCATGAAGTTATCTATATCAAATAGGTAATATCCATATACATAAGGTTACGGAAACAGAGAGAGAGAGAGAGAGAGAGAGAGAGAGAGAGAGAGAGAGTGCAGCAGAATTGAAGAGAGTTGAATATTGTTAGAAAACTGCAGAATGGAAGAGAGAAGAAGAATATAAGAAAGTTGCATAAGGTTGGAGAGTCAAATAATTCGAGAGGAATGATAGAGATGTTGTGCATATCAGGAGTTCATATGAAGCAGATATGAAGGATGAAAAGGAAACAATGAAGAAGGATTAAAACAAAGACGATATCGAGGTAAATCAACATAGGATTTTAGTGTAGTGTAAGGGAGTTGGTGCTTCCATATCAATTTGTAGCTTGATAGGTGTCAAGTTGGAGCTAGTTAAGGTAGCAGCCTCCTGTGGGTTGTAGCCTGCAGAAAAATACATGGGAGTTGGTGCTTCTGTTTCAAGTTGTAGCTTGATATATGTCCAGTTGGAGGTAGTTGAGGTAGGAGCCTCATGTGAGTTGTAGCTTACGGAAAGTAGATGGGATTTGGAGCTTCCTTGCAAGTTGTAGCTTGCAGAATTTGAGGTACTAGACTCTTGTAGGTTGGAGCCTATAGAAAATCAGTGGTGAGAGGGAGTTGGAGCTTTCCTTTTCATCACAAGAATAATAATATGTGGTTTTCTCCCATATGGGTCTCCACTTATATCTCTTGTCTATGTGCTTGATGATTATTTGTTTATGTGATGTTTTAATCTTCTTAGTTACTTTCTCTACACACATTAAGTTTGTTGATTCATTATGTATTAAGTTGCTTATGAACTGAAGGTGTAATTTAGTTCACTGAAAAGAGTTTTAAATGTCTATGAATGTACTAAACTGGTTCAACCCCCCTCTCAGTTTAGCTAAGAGTTCATCATGGTTGAGTTACATTAACTAAGGATGACTATCAGTGGACAAGCTTGACTATTGTTAAATATGGTAAACATAAGGTTGACCAACTTTCACTCTAAAATTTGACTTTGTGTGATTAATATGGTTGACTATGATTGGCAATTAATATTATATTTGACAGAAATTGAAGAGTGTTGATTGTTAGACATAGACAAACATATTTGGGCATAATAAAAAATAGTAAACTACATTAGTCAATGTCCTCAATCAATTTTGTAATATTTCATTACAATGGTGGATAATTGAAATCTAATGTAACATCGCAACAATGTTAGTCAAATTACGACGTTGGATAAATTTTTGTACCATTATAATGTCAGAACATGTTTGTCACAATGTGAGGTTGGCTTGTTTGTCACATTAATTCATTTTCGTAATGTTATGATAGCTATTTTAGATGCATTGTCAAAGAATTTATCTTGATAATAGTTTACATAATTTTTTTATGCAGACACATTAGATTGTTTTTCTATAATGTCGCATTCCATGTTCATGTCATTTAAATTTCACAACCACTTATGATTTTACTTCTGCAATTTAATATTGCAATGAATTTTTTTTTGTGATATTGGTGGTGTTGATTTGTTTGTCACTATGTCATATTGGTTTTTTTCATAACATTTTCCTACAATTTTTTTTTATAGTAGTTTAACTTCATTCCTTTTGCACCACAACATGAAGAAATTTGTTTTTTAATGTAAAATTTTGATGTTGGTTTTTAACCACAAAAATACAATCCCTATCTTTGTTGCTTGACAAAATGATATTTTGATTTTTAATTAGAACATTGTATGCCCATTTAACATTATTTTATATTTACAATAAATAACGCTTAACATAAATTTTAAATAGTGTTAAATGTGTTTATAAGTCATGTTTAATGTTAAAGTTAATATTTAATGCTAGTATGTATGAGACATGCTTAATGTCATTAACACAATAAATATTGTGTATAAAATCTTTTGGTGAAAATCACATTCAAGAAGATTTTGTCGACGCATTTCGAACCAGCCAATGTGGTTCATCATCAGGACAAGATGAGAAATCTGATCTAGGACCCAGTTTAAATAGAAAGGAAACTCCAACTAGTTGTTGTGGAATAACGGCTAGTTTCACTGGAATAAGAAAATACAAGGAAAAATTAATAGTTTATTTAATAATAAATAAAATCAAATAAAAATAAATAAATAAATAAAATAAAAATAAAAATAAAAATGAATAAAATAAATAAATAAAAATAAAATAAAATAATATTAAATAAATAATAATAATATAGATGATAAATGAATAAATACTAATTATAAAAAGTAATTAAATAATAAAAATAAAAATAAAGTATAGAAAGGTTCTTAGTTATTGGTTTTCTTCCCTTCAGTTCTCCTTCGTATCCTTTCTTCTCCTTTGTTCCCTGGTTTCTTCCTCCCTTTCTGTACTTTATTTTTATTTTTATTTTTGTTATTTAGTTATTTTTTATTATTAGTATTTATTGATTTATTGATTTATTGATTTTTCATTTATATTATTATTATTTATTTAATATTATTTTATTTTATTTTTATTCATTTATTTTTATTTATTTTATTTTTAATTTTTATTATTATATATATGTATATATGTATTATTTATTTTTAATTAACTTATAAAAAAAAAATTTATTATTATTCTTTTTATTTTTATTTTATTTATTTATTTTTATTTATTTTATTTATTATTAAATAGATTATTAATTTTTCTTTGTATTTTTTTATTGCAGTCAAACTAGACATTATTTTATAATAGCTAGTTGGAGTTTCATTTCAATTTAAACTGGTTCCTAGATCAGATTTCTCATTTTGTCCTGATGATGAACCACACTGGCTGGTTCGAAACACATCAACAAAATCTGCTTGAATGTGATTTTCACCGAAATATTTTATACACAATTTATGCATCACAGAAGACGAATTCCTAACAATAAATATTGTTTAATTTTATGATTGTTATTTCATATTATTCACCTTTTTAATTATGGTAATAATTTTCATGTTTAGTCAGTTTTTATTTTAGTGCAAGAAATCCCTTCCTTTCCTTACAAATAAATCAAGGCATGAAATGTAATACTATTCTAAATTATTAAGATAATTTTAATATTAAATGCAAAGAGAAAAAATTGTGCTTTAGAAATATATATTTTTTAAACAACATTATAATGGAGAAAAGTGCATGATGATTTGAAATAATATATTTGACATTAATACCTATTCATATCAATAGGTATAGTATTATATTTACAACTGTGTATCATCACACTCATGTTGTTGTTAAATTTGATTGCTAAATTTTAATATTAAATGTTACACTTTAATCATAAAAATATCTAAATTAAATATTTTTCAAATTTATTTTTATAATAATTTATATATCTTAAAACGTTTATTAGTTAATCATATTATGATTTATTGTTATTATTAACCTTATTGTTTTAAGTTTTTTTCGTTTTGTTTTTTTTTCGAATTTTTTATTTTTTAAAATGATTATTAATAATTAAAGACTAAACTGTGTGTATAAAAATAAATGTATATTCTCCAAATTAATATAATAATTTTCATTATATTGAAATGAATATATTTTTTCAATTTTGTTATTGTCATAAAATAGAAATGTCCGTTTGTGAGTGTTAATGAAATCACTCTTACTATAGTATACAAATTAAATAATAATAACACAACTATAAATTCAATCATATCCAGTATGAAATTAAATAATCACAATTTATGTGATTTTCATAATAATGTTTTCAAATAAATCCAAAGAGTTATTATAGAAAATGGAGATTGAATGTTAAACCATAAACTTAATTATGAAAACCTTAACCTTAATTACAAAAACTTTAATTTTAATTATATAACAGGTAACCAAAATTAGATCATTACCAACCCTAGTTATACAATTACTAGGATGGTTTCATTAGTTCAATGTTTTATGTAGATTCCATTAAGGAATAATCAAGGCTTCAAAAAGGTTCTATTCAGAAATCCTAGTCCTCATAGTAGTCATTCAACAAAAAAAATTCATCGATTTACTGAAGTAATTGAAGAGTTTCTCAAGTAATTACTTAGAGGTCTCCAACTGAGTTATTCAATGATACAATTCAATTCAATGAATTTAATGAGGTTACCTATCACTTGTATTATTTATCTTATGTGATAGTGACTTTGCTTAAGACTTAGTATACCCATCCATTATTTGAGAAGTAATGAGGTATTTAGTATCATGTTTTTCTCAAATATAGCTATATATCTAGACATGAATTAATGGAATGATACAGACAATGTGGTGATTATTATTCAGTGGGGCAATGTATATCTATGGGCCAAGTCGTGATTTTGAAAAGGAAAGAAATGTTGGGAAAGGAGGACACAATGGTCGCCATTACCTAATATAATCAGAAATATGTCTCTAACCATCCAAAATCATGTCAACTAGTTAACAATCAATTGAAAACTATTTTTAATATAAATATCATACTAAATTTATGTGATATCAATCCAATATAAATAATTACTTATGATTAGTGCTCCGCAATTTTCTTAAATTGTTGTGAATGGTGACGTTAATTTACACAATATGTTATTTTTAATTAAGGACCTAAAGCTTTACGGTCACATTGTTAATTCCTTTCTCCTTAACTTACAAGTTGGTACTTGAAGTAACTAATTCTAATTATGGTGTCCTCACTAGGAATTCTATCAATGAATTCTGAAACTCTTACATTCTATGTGAAGGTGGTTTTTATTAACAAAAAATTCCCAAATAGAGGTAAAGTGAACACTCTCTAGTAATGGAGTTTTATGTGTTGTTAATCCATATTTATGCAGGAACAAAATGAAATACAAATATAAACATAAACATAGAGCTACAATGAAAACTAAACTTGAATTCATTAATAACAAATAATGAAAATTGTTTATATACAAAATGGAAATAATCTAGCTCACGTTATGGTAGCTTATCTCAAAGAAGAGATATCATGGCTACAAACCTTCTACTTTTTTTACAATGAGGCTCAAATGCCTTGTATTATTGAGAAACAATAGAAAACCCAAAAAATCCTAAAACCTAACTCTAGGAGATGAAGCACCAAAATTTTGTGGGCCTTGTTGGGGTTAGGTGGTAAATCAACCCCCCGGGGTTGTAACATTTCCATAAAATCTCTATTTGACACATAGGATACATCATTACAAATATCTATTCAAGGAATCTGTATTTTGAATAAAGAACCCTACCACAATCTAAAATATTACCCCTTTTCCAAAAAAAAAAAGTCGTTTATGGCCTCAAAATGGCTCTGGAAGATCAGGATCCCAAAAACACTCAAAAATAGTAAATTTTCCTACAATTAAGGAAATTGAAAGAAACAATGTTGGGATTCCAAGTAGAATATTGAGGTGGTGACCAATATACACGTGGATCAGTCTTTTCTCCATAGGAAGCAATGGTAGCTGTTAAAAATTGAAATAAGAAGAGGCTTCTAATTTAATTTTCCCTTAATTAAATTATAAGTAAATTTTAATTCCACATCACATGACATATTTTACAAGTTAACTAAGTTAGGAAGACCTTTTTAGTTTATTTAATTCGACTTGAGAGTCAAACTAGAGGCATGTAGAGTGTATTTTACTTTTTAGGAGCCCCAAGTGAGTTTATTCTGAGTTGTAATTAATTAGCTTAATTTATTTGAGTTGAAAACAATTTAACTAGTTCTAATTAATGGAGGAACTAGTTAAAGGGAAAGTCAAATAAATCATATTTATTTGACATACAGTGATAAAACAAATAAATGATAATTCACTCAAAAATAACTCATGCATGTTAATTCTTAGGAATACCAAATTGAGATTCGAGTTTAAGGGAACTGTACTATCAGTTGTATAATCATAAAATTGTACAGCTGGTGCATGGAGTCAAAGGAAGAGACATGATGTATTGCATAATGATTACTCGAGAATTTCCTTGTTCATAGGGTCCTAATTACCCAAGAATTTTCTCAAGAAAATAGGGAATCCATAGACAAAGAAATTGGTTAAGTATTGAACCAAGCTTGCCTAGGAATCAGTGAGACAGACATTGATATTGCAGAGAGCTCTCAAGCCTGAGAGAAGCATTACATTTTTCTCATATTATTTGAATTATGCAATATAAAAATATCAGTTTCTTTCATTGAGAATTTCCCCAGATAAATATTTGTGTTTTGCGATTGAAATTCTTTCTCTTTCTTGTTCATGTGACTATGCAATCATAATTGGTTTTCGCAATTTTAAGAGTAGATTAAATTATTTTATTTTAGCATATTACAAATATATGTTTGAATATAAATGGATATTATACCTGGTATCAGAGTAGGAATAACTATAGAAGAGAATAATACGAGTTTTTTTTGAGCAGGTGAATCGAATTTGCAGTTGTACTCTTTAGGACCAGCAACAAGATCAGGATGTATTTTTGTGGATTGATACTTTAATGGGACCTTGAGGGTAGTTCAAATTGCATATATTAGAAGGATGCAATGGAAGTATTGTTGGAAGACAACGGGTTTGTAACACCCCCAAGTTCTATTCTTTTCAAATTAGACATTTGAACATAAATCGAAAGGGGAGTGGACACCAATGGATAATTATTGTGTGGATGTAGTTAATTATTTATGAAAAATAAATAAAATATTTTGTATGCACTATGACCAAATGAGATTATTGAGATCACATGCCTAATCCATGAGGTTATGGAAAAGGTAAATACTTTTTCCAAAATCTTTCAAAAATCCTTGAAAGAAATTATTTCTAATTTAGATTTTTGAGGAAAAATCTAAATTCCCCAATGATGAGGAAAGTAGTTGGGAAGAGGTAAAAAGCTAGAAAAGCTGGAAAAGCAGAAAGAAGCTTTAAATTCCCTAAATAAGGGAAGCCTAGGAAAATAGGAATAAAGCATCCTAAAATTCTAGACGCAGAATTGGAAACAGGCTTTGGGGGAGAGCATAGCTTAAATAAGTTGCTCCTAAACAGATTGAGGCTAGTCTGTTCTTGGAGGATCTCAGCTCGGAGGTGAGTTCTGGAGATAGAAGAACTCTAAGGTTGGGAGGACTGGCCATAGTATCAGTATGCATGTATAAATTTGGAGATTTATTTAAGTCTGTATTACATAGATCCAGGTTTATGAACTGTTATGTTATAAGTTCTTATGCAAATTTTAGATTGAATGGTTGTTCAGTACCTTATGCAATTACAATCTAGATCTAATAGCTAAAAATCCAGTATGTTAATAGCAGGGACCAATGGTTTGGTTCCAGGAATAAGTACCCTGCAGAAATAAAGTTTAGAGATGATAGATCATCTGAATGTCAAATCAAAGAGAAAAATTCAAGTTGTAGCTTGTTTTTTTTTAAAAGAAAACTTAGTTGCTATGTTGGACAAACAGAAAAATTTAATAAAACTGTAACCAAGAACAACAAGTAGGAAACAACTAAACATATTATAGAAGTATTGAATTCAGTCTAATAACCGTACTACAATGACAAGAATTGTAGAACTAAGAATTTAAACTGTTTTATTACATGGAATTCTAAATATATCAAACCAGAAATTAAATCCTAAGTATGAGGATCTGAAATTAGGGAGTATAAAATATCAACTTTCATTACTTCCATTTGATCGAAGAAAAATGATCTATATCCTATTTTTCCAAGGGAAGAGATTAATATGCACCAGAATTACAAATACGCTGAACAATTATAACAATAATATAAGAGAAGAGTCCTATTGAAATTCTACTTATGTGTGATAGAAGTATGTGTAAGGGAAAATTGTAAGCATATTTAAAATACTGGGAAAAGAGCATCTATCCACCTTCAATATAAACTGTTGTAAAAGTAGTTGAAGTAAAGAAGGTTAACTGAATATAGATAGATGTATACATCTATACATAGATGCTGAAAATTTATAATTATAGATGCTGGAAATCTATAAAGCTTGCTAACTGAAAAGTTAGAGAAAGGGAATATTGATCTGTTAGAGTTGGACAAAACTCTGAAGAACAGATATGAGAAATACAAATGAGTATATGTTTATGTATACATATAAATATCCGTCGACTGGGGTGACTGATAGGAATTGAGGTCAGTCCAAAATTTCTAATGGGAATTCTTATAATAACAAGAGTGCCTGTAATTACCAAAGAGAAATTAAATACCTGATAAAAGTATGAATGTGTAATTGATTAAACAAAAAAAAAATTGAATGGTATCAGGTGCATAAAAGTAGAGTATATCTGAGTTAATGTTTTGCAGATAAGAATAAGGGTATGGGAGACGTGACAAATGGTATTGGAGCCCAAGTTGAGAAAACTGGGCAAGTTATGTGCTCACTCAAAAAAATTTTATGCTACTGATTTTACCAATGTTGGGTTACTGTACATTGAACAATACTAAGGGATACAGCTACAAACCATGATTGAAGAAAACAAACTGTATGTGGATCTGGGTGGGGGAGAAAACACGCCAGATCCAAATAAGGCAATGCCGCATGAATGGTATAGTTTGAAAACCACAAGGACAAGCTAGCATATATAAAATAAGAGCAAGGTTTAAACCCTAGACAAACTATGTAACCACACCAAAATGGTATGCTGCTGTATGAAATTTAAATTTTGCTAATGTAAAAGGTTGTATAGAAAAAGTACCGCAGTATAAACCTGTGAATGATGACTGATGAGAAGGGGCTATTTTTCACCAGCAAGAAGCAAAACAAACTTGTTTCATACTTACTCATATACCAATCTTAGTAACAGTAAAGTTAAGGTAATAATTGAATATGAGGTAGTCTGCTACTATAATGATGATCAGTCTATAGATGTCAAAATGATTAATGGAATATTAATGGGAAAACTCCTAAGATATTTACAAAATTAACTATATGCAGTTTTCATTTGAGGCTGAAGACAACGAAAAAAAATTCATTTTCAGACTTGTGTAGGTGAGAAATGGAAGTTAGAAAATTGGTATGCACATTTAAACCCTTAGTTTTGAAATGGTTGAAATTAAATTTACGTGTGAACTGGTGAATAAGTGAGTGAGCAATTGATGGATGAGAATTATGAAACTATGTCTGAAAACAATTAGTTTGATAAAATATCTATTCAGTTAGTCTGTATCTACTCTTTTCACATATTCATTCCTCATGCATTTAACAGATTATAATATAGAGTGATTTGTATAGTTGTAAGGAATCCAGTAAATTTAAACCATCTGCTAGAGATTCAAAACACGTACATACCTCTAAGAAAAATCACACCGCCTCTAAAATGTGAAGAAAAATTTTTGAACAAAGAAGCTCAAAAGATTTTTTTCAACACAAAACACTTACATACCTCCAAGAAAAATCAAGTCGCCTCCAAAAAAATGTCTTCCCAAAAAGTTCTTTAATCTCAAACTTTGAACCTCCAAGAAAAATCACGCCGCCTCCAAAAAATGTCTTCCAAAAGAAATTTTCAAACCCAAACTTTGAAGAAAAGTTTTTGAATTCAAACCAAGTTGTATAATGAAATGAAGAGATGCGAAATGCGATAATTGTGACTCATTTTAGCGGCAATTTATATTGGCGTGAAATGTGTTTTTTTGTAGCTAGGATAGAAAATTCCGGTAGATGGAAACTGTTTTATAGTTGGCCCGAACTTTGATAAAAAATTCGGCCCAGAACTTGTCTTTCGTCGTTTTGGCGACGTGGCGAAAAACATGGTTAGTAGAAGCCGTAAGCTAATATGGATTCGGCCCGGTGCTAGCACGTCATTCTGTGAGACCAAAAACACAGCGGTTACGCAGCTTTACAGGCTGATTAAACTCCATGAAAACTTGTTAATTAACTGTCGGAACCAAGACAAGCATTTTCAGAATTGAATCTACTTTCAGGAAATATAAACTTTATGGAATTTCGTAAACGTTTATTAATTTTAATTATTTTTCTAATAAAATGAGTGCAAACAATTTTTGAGGGTCATCGTGATTCAGTGAAATCAAAATTTTGTATCTCCCAAAATACATTGTAAAATTTTTTTAAAAAATTATGGGGCATTACATTGGTCCATTGACTGTAATGGGTAGCTTTTAGATTTTTAGTTTATAACTTGTATGTTAAGAAATTTGTTGCCACGCGAAACATATCAAAAATACGCAGTTTTTCGTATTGGACCAGTTCGGAAAATTCTAGTAATTATGATATGCATCCATTTGCTTTGTAAATATGACGAAACCAAAGTAGACTCTGTCTAGATTGTTGTAACACATTTGGTTTTTTCAAAAACACAAATTTTCAATGAATACAACGTTGCCACATAACATGACTTCTTATGAATTCTTTGATTGTTAAGAAACACACACTCAAAGAAACGCTAAGTTGACATATCAAATCTACATAAAAAAAATTCAAAAAATAAGTAATAGAAAGCTAACAAAATTTCTCACAACTTTTATTTTTACCGCAAAATGAAATTCTACACAGAAAAATTGTTATAGTTTGCAGAAAGTTAAAGAACCGAAAAAAATGAAATTTTTTTCTCAAAAAAGGGCAAAAAGTGTAACCCAGCTTCACATTTTCACTTGGTCTTAACTATGGAGTTTAGTATTTAGAAATTGCAGAAAAGCTATTATAGAATAAAGCCATTTGGGGTAATTTCCCACAGTGGTGGGATATAGTAAAACTCTGTAATAACAGAATTTCATTAGCCAATGAATCTGGGAAGTGATCTATGAATAAATATATATATAGTCACAGGTGTAAAGAGGCAGTAAAATACATTTTTAATAGTTATGTCTTAGCTGAGAAGGGAATTTATCTCTATGTGAGACTGTCTAAAGAAAATTTATTTAAAGTACGCTATAATATAAGAAGGTACATGCATGAAAAGTTTATATAGAAATATATATTTTTGACAGTAAATAATCATCATAAAGTGCAAAACTGGACACAGTATTAGCAGGAGACTAGATGTGTAAATAACTATATGAAATGGAATATCAATGGGGATATTCAGAAGAGAATTCACAAATTGATAGATGGTGTAGATTTTAATAATGATTACAAAGATGTTAACAGAACCTCAATAGGCAAATATATTAACTAAGCAGAAGAAACTGACTCTTCTAAATAGAACAAAAATCCTATAGTTTACTGGTAAATAGATACAAAGATCTGGCAAACGAGCCGCTAGGTTCAATGGTCACCTATAAAATACCAAGAGAAGAAATAAGTTACAATTATAACTTTGAGACATAGAAAAAAAAAACTCAACCACGATAGAGTATTATCTCACCTGATAACGATAAGGTTTATAACCTATATTACTGCAACCTTTAAAATGAACAGAGGAGTATAATGAATAACGAGAAGCTGAATAAGTTAGTACTCTAATGCTTTGAAATTTCCGTAGATCCTTCCGTTAAGAGTGAGAAACAAATTATGGAAGGAAATCCTTACCAGCATTAGTAGTGTCGAGCTAATAGAATGATATAATTTGTACGTATTCAGTGATGTATAAACCCTTGTAGAAAAACTCCTGTGATATGGGAAATAAGAATAAAACTACAGAAATTTGAATTTGACTGTCATAAAATGTTAAATAGCTACAAAGAAATAAATCCTTGAACTCGATAAACAAAGGGACGGGAAAAAAATTATAGTAGCTTGAGAAGAACATAACTATAGTAGGGAAATTACTGGCAGTAGACCTTTGAAATTAATGAAAGCCTCACCAATGGCCAAGAGAATCGAATGGAATAGACTTAGTGCTCCTTTATACAAATTGAATGGTATGAAGCAATTCACGAATAGAAATCAAATTGAAAAAGGGTCATCCCGAAATTGTACTTGTTATAATAACGTCTTCAAGAAATATGAGAAAAATCGCAGACAGAAAAATAAAATGAAATGATTAACAAGGATCTTGAAAATAGCTTTCAGGCGTAGATTTGAACTCTGGGCTTAGAGTTGGAAAAGCAATACTTTAAACAAATATTGAATCTAGAAAACAACTGTAATTGACGAGCCATACGAACAGAAATTTCACTGTATCAGACTTCCCGGATACATGAAGAGGAATTTCCTTTGCACAGAAGCAACGTGACAAATGGGGTTAGTCATAACATGCTAGTGCGAATGAAAGCAGGGAGAGCTCTTTTAAGGAGCACCGAAGAATTTGTGTTGCAAATGAAAATGGAATACATTAAAACTGTATGATATACCCTATCGAAACCCTAAAAGATAGACCATCCCCATTGTACACGTGGAAGGAGATGCATAAGGTAAAGCCTGAGGCTGCGTGGTTGTCTTGGGATTCAAGAAAGGAATGCCATCATTGCAGAAAAGTCTCGATCCTTACTGCTCACAATACGAGACATTCAAAAAAAAAAAAAAATTACGACATCACATGGGAATAGACAGCTAGTTGGTGAGAAGTGATACCAAACGTCACTTCCAAAGCCACCAAAGTCGACACAGAAGCATTAAATTTATTAATTAGAGTTAATGCAAAGTACAATACAATTTAACCTTGCCGTAAAAGTTTCCCATCCATGACACTTGGGTGAGTACCCTTGCGGTTCCGTTTTTAAAAGTAAGCTAAGGTAACCATATGGGTATTCCATAATGACTTATTATGGAAGAGTATTAAAGGACACAACAAAGAGTGGCTCGATGTGGGAAAAGTGATAGAAAAGTCACATCAATAGAGATATGTGGGGGTACATATGTATAATGTAAAGGTTTTGATAGACTACACAAATCCGTTGAGGATATGTAAAGTTAGAACCGTTAACTCTATAGAAATTTAGGATTATATCATGTATACATTGCACTAAGCCCAAGAATGACATATAGACATAGTAGTTGTATACGAAACCTTTTTGGTTAGGAAATCAATTAGGAATACTACAACACAAGCTAAGGAATAAACCCTTGTTATTAAAAAGGAGATTCTAAAATTTTAAGTTGATGTCATGGGTTTCTTATCTAGTACTTTTATTAATGATCAGTAAAAGGATGGCATATTATTATGGAAAATGAAGAACTTAATAGAAACATAAAATATCGTGGGAGGGTTGTGAAACATAACCCCTTACTAAGTTATGACTAGATGTCGATGTGTAACATGGCATGCGAAGTGAACTATAAAAAGGGACTTCGTTTTTATAAGGGGAAATCATATATCTATTGTCGAGGATATAATGGGAAGAATAAACTAAGAGAATATTCTAAATTTAAATATATAATGGAAGTGATTTGAGTTAAAAATTAAGGTACGTGGGACATAAGTCAAATATGCAGTACAAAGATACAATTAACATCATATGTTAAAATATATGTGATTTTGTTATAAGTTGTAAAGGTAAATTTTTTGGAGTTGTATGAATATAATATTTCCATATATGAGTAATTCATGCAGGTAAATAATTTTCAAACCTTATACCCACGGGATTAAGAGAGAAAAACAAATTCACTAGCAAATATTAAAAGTGAATTCACTTTAGAAATTTACAAGTAAATTGGAATGACATATTTTACCATATGGCTGGAATATTATTACTCTAATTACGCTGTAAGGCGTATTTATTTGAAAACAACTTTGCTGGGTGTCGCTATGTCATACTCTGAGCCCTTTGATGTTTTGTTAGACGATTGAATCATCATCAGCCATGGATTTGATTTGGATCAGTTGCCAAGCAGTTGTGACTTTCGGTAGTCATCATCCCGCCCAGAAACCGTTACCTCTTCCAAAATCATAGGTTCTTGGCCCGCTAATGAAACATTGGGCTCTTTCCATTTCCTCCTTCAAGGGGTGGGGGGCCTGAGACAGCGATGTTTTGAGGAAGGAACCTTATTCTACATGTTTAATATCATCGGCTGGAGCCAGATCGCAGTCATTTCCTTTGGGGTGGCTTGGTTAGATGGGAGACAAGGTCCCTTTCCAGGCTTGTCGATTCAACTGATTCCCCTCGGGGGAGCCATTGTGCGGCTAAGTGTCCTTCCCTTGGGCGTTCTAATCCCTTTCAATAGTTGTATCGTAAGGCAAACGTAGTAGCACAGAGAGCAGAGGCATCGAAGGCATCATAGGCTTCGGCACCACCGGCCCTGGACAGTTAGAGATTGCCTCCTTTTCTCGTGAGATCCATGAAAAAGCGATAGTTAGCAATTTCTGTTAATAAAGTGGGGTGATTTGATCAATGCCGAAACTCAAGGTCTAAGCCCTGCTGCCTCCCGACTACTCGCCTGATGTTTATAGTCAAAGGAATGGCGTAGAGAGTAGGGATAACATAATAAGTGTTATTACTCCGTATCTCTGTCAAGTTGGACGTTTGCAGGTTGAATGTTTGGTGTTTGTTTCTTTGGAGTATAACATGGCCGTGCTTTTATTTTTCAGGTTTCCATCTGATTTTTTAAGTTCTTGGATGAGCAGAGGGTTTTAGTCTGTTATTTGAAGAGATTTGAGATTTACCCGGTAATCTCAATGCATTGGAGTGGAGTGTAAGCAGAGCAGATAAGTTTGCCCACTGATTTGATTCGAGTAGAATGGATCATAGGCAGAGAATGGCAAATTAAACCCTTGAATGGACGGTTGCAGGTTGAATGTTTGGTGTTTGTTTCTCTGGAGTATAATGCAGCCATGGATCTTTCGTTGGAGGGAACCACACAATCTTATCTTCACTCTAAACATCTGCTCTCTACTTCCAATAACGCCAATTTCCCAGGCGCTGTCAAGGACTGCTTGGAGTTCCTGCAGGGTTCCTGAGATATTTAGGGAAAAGCAGGACCCAAGAGCTGAACCCAAGGAATATCAAAGACGTTAAGGTCTGGATGAGCGCAACCCTGACTTATCAGAATGATTGCAGTTCGGCTCTCAGTTTTGTTAATACCACGCAGGTCGTGGAAAGAGTCATGGGAGAGCTGGTTACAGTCACGAGCTTGACCAGCAATGCCCTCAGCATGGTAGATGCTCTGGATACATACGGACAGAATATGGTCCTATGGAGGCCTCCCAAAATAGAGAGATCATCCAATTCCTCTAGTACTACAGATTATTACCATCATTATAATGAAATTTGGGATGTATTAGAGATTGATGAATTGGTTCCGGATGTTACTGTGTCCAAGGATGAATCCTCCATGAGCATTCAACAGGTGGTGAACAGTGCACCGGATAAATCTGAGCGGAGATTTGTGATACACATAATGGCTGGGGTGTATAAGGAGATTGTTAGGATTCCTCCCAGTAAAACTAATCTTATGTTTGTGGGTGATGGCATGGGGAAGACTGTGATCACGGGGTCTATGCGGGTGCCATCCCTGCCTGGAGTTCCAACTACATAT
Source organism: Pinus albicaulis (assembly GCA_034641835.2). Lineage (NCBI taxonomy): Eukaryota > Viridiplantae > Streptophyta > Pinopsida > Pinales > Pinaceae > Pinus > Pinus albicaulis. Next base: position 376,211,711 of record CM076582.1, read on the forward strand.
GGCTCTGCAACTGTTGGTAATTCTCATCATAGTTCCTCTTTTTCTTCATATTAAGTTGGAATTTATTTCTTTGCCTAGGTTTGGTTTTGTTATTGTGTTTGATCATGGTGTGATTCCTGGCAGATTTTAGATGCCTTGAATTGAAATTGGAAAATCTGCTCTTCCATCATGTTTTGATTATTACACATGGTTCTTGCAGACCACATCCCTCTGTGATTTTTCGGGTCAACTCTCTGCCCATATTCCCTCTTCTCTCACCTTCTGTCACTAATTCACCCCAAGATACATTAAAAGAGCTGTTAGAATCTTGAGCACCAGCAAAGAAGTAGATGAGTAAGGTTTGCAAGTTGAATTTCATACACATGCTTTGGTTAATTTGCTTACGACATTGTTGATCTCTTTAATCGTGTTGTTTGCATTGGCTTTCCCTCTTCATGGTCGCAAAATATCATCCACCCCATCTTCCAATTGAAGGATATCTCTGATACAAATAATTACAAGAATATTATGATTGGGCATGCCTTGGTCAAACTCTATGTTCTGGTCGTGAACTTGTAGCTTTCTCTACAATTTTAACATTCAATATTGCGATGAGACCATTCCTGAGAAACTGTCAACAATGACCGAGTTTTACGTCCAGTTTTTACAACAAAAATTGCGGCAATATCCCTTTATCAAATGTTGCATAAGGTTCTTCATTGCATCTCATTACCTAATGGATATACAGTGCTTGTTATTGCTGTGAACTTACATCTTTATTTTAGGGTGCTGCATATACATCAAATCATATTTAAATTTATTGACAGTTGATTTGACTAAAGTTATGTAGAGTTGTTTGGTGACTAAAAGTTATGCAGAGTGATTTGGTGACCTTGCTTATTGTAATTTGATACTATTTTGTTTTTACATTATGCATAGTTTATCCATGCACACATACTATCTTTTAACAAGTTTCAAGCAGGGTGATTTGCAAGGTTGTTTCATGGAAGATCCTAGCAGTACTTTGGCCAATGGTGTTTATCTGGAGTCTAGATTTTCCCACTCTGCTACTGTTGTTGGGAAAAGAATAGTAAGTATCTAAGGAACACCAACTTATTTACAATAGACATGTGCAGGTTCTTGAGTGGTGTAAAATTACATGTTTCTAAATCCCAAAATATTTTTTTATTTTTGGGGTAAAGACTTCTAAATTTCCATTAATCATTTACCTTCTGGAAGTACATATTTGGAGGGGATCAAGGAGGTAACCTGGCTAATGATGTGCAAATTCTCGATACATTGACTGGAAAATGGTAAGCTAGATGACTAACTGACAGACCTATCTCAGCTAAGTTGATTCGTATTTACCAGGGTTCATATAATTCTGTTATGCTGACAGGATTACTCCAATGGTTTTGGGAACCAAGCCATCACCTCGACGAGGCCACTCTGCTGTACCTCTGAACGATGATCGGATATTGATTCTTGGTGGTACTTCTGAAACCAAGGACACCATCTGGTTTCTAGAGGTTAGAATCATGTTGATATAATGCTGAACATTAAAATAACATTTGGTTTCTAGAGGTCAGAGTCATTTTGATACAACGTTGAACAATAAAATCTTTGTGTTTTTTTAATAAAAATTGAAAAGATCAATATTAACTTAATATACGATATGAGTAGGTTGACACTCCTTTCGTTAGAGAGCAGAAAGATATACAAAGGAAGTTAGTTGTAGCTTGGATCAAGTGTGCGATTCGTGACAGTCCTCAACCAGTGGTGATTAGTGGACCATCTGGTGTTGGTAAGGGAACCTTGATATCTAAACTCATGAAAGAATTTCCATCTACTTTTGGGTTCTCTGTAAGTCATACAACATGGCTTCCAAGGGAGAAAGAGATGGCTAGAGTACATTATCACTTTACCCACCGTGGGGTTATGGAAATGGAGGTCCTGCAAGGAAAGTTCCTTGAATCTGCAAATGTCCATGGCAATTTGTATGGAACAAGTATTGCAACCGTGGAGGCAGTGGCTGATGCTGGGAAGGTAGACTTGATCCTTTTTTTTGTGACTTGTAGATAGTTTTCAGTAATGGATTCTTGAACTAATGTTGGCCATAGCAATTCTGTTTTAATTGTTCCTCCTTTCTGTTAGTTTGATTGTCAGCTAGGTGGTTTTGGTTTAGTTGAACCCCAACTTTCTCTTACATAGAAGCGTCAATTGCAGAGATGCATTTTGGACATCGATGTTCAGGGGGCTAGGGCTATGAGAAACAGTACATTAGATGCTCTTTTCATCTTTATCTGTCCACCATCATTTGATGATCTTCAGAAACGCTTGCGTGGAAGGTACATACAAAAATCTGGTTTATGTTTTTTAGTGGCTTGATCATGCTTTTAAATTGTTATGGTAGAAGGTAAATAGTAAATACAAAATGTTAAAACTCAATATCATGGATATGGAATTTGATAAAAGGTATTTTACTCCAGGGGAACAGAAGAAGAGGATCAGATCCAAAAGCGTCTGAGAAATGCAAAGGAAGAGCTCGAGCTTGGGAGAAACTCGATGCTATTTCACCACATTTTGGTTAATGATGACCTGGAGACATGCTTTCAGAGTCTGAAGGTAGGTTACTTCTTGAGGCTTTGTTTGCATTAGAGAGTTTTATATTTTGATCTGAAGGAAAGCAAATTCTTTTAAATTCATTCTTTTTCATATGAAGGAAATTCTTGGCCTGAATGAGGGGTTCTTACCATTACCAGCAGCAAATGATCTCCTCAAGTCCTCTAAGTACCTGTTTTATTTTCCTTGTAATTTCCATGTTTTACTTCATAAGAGGGTGGCCTGTAAGGTTTTACCAAATGTGGGTCGTTCTTTGGCATGCATAGTAAACATAGCTTTGGTGGATGTCGAGCTTCTACCTGGCCATTCTGCATCATTAGTGGATCAAAAAGTAACAGTGTATGGGGGTATTACAGCAGATGGAAGAGCATCAAATAATACGTAAGTGAACATTTTCTGGACAATCGTCTTTCTCAGACAATTTCTTAACCCTGCTGCCTATTTGGGAATTCTTTGTTTCCTAAATAAAAATTTCAGGGCACTGATTTTTAAAACTCTTTGGGCTGCAGACATGTACTGGACGTGTCTTCCCTGGGAGGTGGAGCTCCAGGAAGAACTCGAGGCCTAAGAACTTATAGATTGGATAAACTTTCTTATCCTTACAGTTGTTTCAAGCAAGGAGCACAGTCAGCAGACCAGAAAAAGATTCAGTCTGAAGTTCTGGTTGCAGAAGACATGGAAGTTGGTCACTAGTAGAAATTTTGATGATATGGAGAGCCTGATTTTATCCAAATTTATACAACTTTTTAGATTTGGTGATCGTTAGATCTCATCTACTATTTATAAGGAAAAGTAGATCTATTGGGGAGTTGGCTTAGAAACCAGTACTGCATAACCTCATATTCAGATTAGGAATAGAATTTTAATAGGGCAATTTTTGAGGCTTCTGTACTAGTAGGGATGAGAATTGCATAACAAGTCTGATTTAGATTGATGCTAATACTAATAGTAGCGATTTTTTAGGACCCTAAAGTTGTAGTTGAAGTTCTGATTTATTGCAGGTCCATGATAGATTTGGTTTTTCACAAGTGTAGATCCCAAGTGGTTTCGCCATTCTTGATTCGTGCAAATTATATAATCAATTTTCTCTTTTGTAGACAGAAAGCGAGTCACTGGTTCTGATTTACGGTACTACACATAGAAAAATATGATTTGTTGTTGGATGCATTTGGTTATTTATGCATCTTTGTTCAGACTGGCCTGTGAAGCCCTAGCAGATGTACTATATTTTTCCCCACATTAATCACGTAATGATCAAGTGGAATTGATCTAGTAGCTAAGAATTTCAGCTACATTTATATTTCACATGAGGATGAGTATCTATCCCAGATTGGCAGTAGCCCATAATTTGATAGCCAGCTTGATGTAACCTCTTTTCACATGACATCTAAGTGGTATCAGGCAAGTTTTAATTTTTAATATTTGTTGTAAAACTTAGGTGTATTTTCTTCATTTAAAAATAAACTACATTATGCTAATGTGATGCCGGTTTGGTGAGGGTGAACTGTTTTGGCAATTCATATTTTTAAAGAACTGTGTTGTCGAGGTGGTGTGGCAAGCAGCAGGCATAGGCAGAGCTGAAGAAAGGATAGAAGAACCCATGTAACTCTGGTTGGTGATGTGATTATTTTCCCTTGTGACCTTATAACTATGTAGATAGCATGAAGAAAATTGCTTAAGAACAATACCAAAAAAATGTTTGATCATTTAGGACTACCTGATCAGGAGCTCAGGACCAAGTGTCGTAAAATGGTCAAAAATGAAGGTGCTCAGAACTAGTTTGAACCTGAACGACCGGATAGAGCTCGTCTTCCTAATTCCGGTGCCGTGAACGGTTCGGAAAACGGTCGCCGTATGCAGAAGTTATTCAAGTTTGAAGATTTCTCAATTTTCATTAAAAAAGGCCAAATTTGACTTATGGAAAATTTTTATTAAAAAAATAATATTCCAAAGAATATTCTGGGAATATTCCTTGGAATATTCCACAGAATATTCTGTAGAATATTCCGGGCGCAGCCAATGGAAGGGTGACACGTGGCTAGCCCAGAGGCCGCCACGTGGCCCCAAGTCGAATTGAAATTGGCGTTTTAAAATTTGTTATGGGTCGGCCGGATTCGAACACAGGACCGGGCAGATAACAACCAACCGACTTAACCGTTGGACCAAGGTTCAATTGTTGATTTATGTGGCGAATGGAGTTATTGTTATGGCGTGTGTTATTTTGGGCGGGGCCCGAAAGGGGGCCAGCCCCTAAGGGCCAGCCCCCTCTACATAGAACTGGGGCCGAGAACCTCAGCCATAAACCATCGGTGCGCTACTAAACGACGGTTAACACATTCGTTATAACATATGGTGTTTAATTATCAAACCGTTTAAAATCAATGCAACGGTTTAAAACCTCCGACATATGTGAATGCACATAACCGTAATATTTATTGCCAAGATTAACCGAGCGGATGAATTGGCGGCCTCCGCCCCTTTTGGCGCCATTTGCTTATTTGGTGGCCTTATCTACAGTTTCTCCACAATTAGTGGAGTTTCTCAAGGTGAAACTGGCAGTTTCGTAAATGTGGCATAACTTCTGCTAGGAGAGGTCTTTGAAGACGAATTTTTTTTTGATTTTGGGTCTCTTCGACCTTATGAAGCCATTGGAACAGGTTTCACAGCCATCTGAGGCCGTTTGCTGGTGATTTTTCTTCGTGGAAGTTCCAGGAGTCACTATGGCCAAATCAGTTTGGGAGCTGCATTGGGAATTGTGCAGCCAGTGAATGTCGAACGAAGGTCATTCCTGACGTTTTTCAGCATTCTGAATCCATTTCTACAGCTCGTTTTTCCTTTTGAGGAATTCTTCTCACTGTTTAGCTTCAGGGAAGCTTTCAGGGCCACCAGGGCCATTTCAGTGTTGGAGATGTTTGGGGGCTATGTTCATCCATTTTTGGTGATTCAAAAGTCTATTTCTGATATTTTCGACCTTCTGATTCGAATGGCAGAGGTTTCAGAACCAATTGAGGTTATCGTCACCTCGAAATTCTCCATGCAAGTCTAAAGGGCCACCAAGGACAATTGGGGAAAAGTACTGTATCAGGTACAATCTCACTGTTTAGTGTTTGGGAAAGAGAATGTTTAGCTAATTCCTATCTTCTGATTCTGTATTTACAGTCAGATCTGTCTTTCGAGACACTCTTATTCTTGTATTAGCCTTTGTAGCATTTTTAATACAAGAGGACAAGCCTAGTTTGAGAGGCTTGGTCCAGCAGATGTAGCCCAGAGGAGGGGGTGAACTACTTTATCATTTTGATGTCTTTATTTGCTGAAGATGATATGCTAAAAAAAACTGATATAAAGTGTTAAACAGCAAATATACATAACTTGCATACACACATAATCACCTACTCAGCTGCAGAAAGTTATTTGTCTTATTCCGCAAGACTTCAAACTTCAAGTATGTGTATGTCAAAGACTTCTAAGTGTTAACTTCATTATTTCTTTAGGCAGAGCCTGTAGAGGGCCAGGTAGCCTCTGGAACTCATTCTCTCTTTAGAGGTGACATTTCCGGTGAATGCCCCTACAGTCTATCTCTGTATAAGAAATAAGAAGTTTTCACATTTTCAGAGGTCACTTGGAGTGTATAGCTCAATTTGAAATTATGGGAAATGGATACCTTGCACCCTTAAACAAGTACATTCCATTTTCAGATCACTACCATACAAAGGACATTCAAATTGAAGGATGCTCAAGTGAGTCAATATGTTACTAAATCATCTAAACAAAACAATCTAAAGCAAAGGACCAATTTATCTTTTTTGGCCTCCTCTAATGGTTTCCAATCGCTTGTGTAAGAAGAAAGACCAATTTAATTTTTTTGGGTTCCTCTAATGGTTTTTAATCACTTATGTGTAAGAGGAGTTGCCATTGCTTATACATCTATGGTTGTCTGATTCATAGCCCTTAGGTTTAGTTTAAGGGCTGCCTTTCATCCCAAAGCTTAGAAAGGGTTATCCGTCTCTCTTAATGCTTGACCGACAATAATTCCATATGTATTTTCAGGACATCTCTTCTGAGATGCATTTTTCTGACACAATTATCAGGCCTATAGTACTATATGGCGTTGAAATCTTGGGGTCTGCCTCGTTACCACCTGATTGGGCTCAGGTTGAGACAGTCCAATTCCTCATGCTAAAGTTTATGATTTAGCATAAACAAGCAGTTCCATAAGCCATTGTACCAACAGTTTGGCATTCATCCCTTTTGCCTTGAGAGAAGTTTTAGACTTGTCTTCTTTCTTCACGGGAAACCCTATTTGGAACTTTTTTCTTTTGAGATTGCCTCCACAGGCCCCTTTGTCTAGCGAATATGCTTCTTTTTCAGAGGCCTCTTCAGTTATTCAATGAATGAGAGCCGCGCTCTTTTTAGTTATTCTTAGATGCCCCTAGAAACATCCTAGCCCCTAAATGGAGATAAACCGCAGAGACATTACTTATATATTTGTTTTTAGGTCATGAGCTTATGTTATACCACAACCAAATAGAGTTTTCTCCTCATGTTGTTTGCTATCACTTAAGTTGTTATTATTTACTTCTATATTCAGTGTGTGGAGTATACAAGAAAATCCATTTTTGCATTGAAAGCAGCGAGTTTTGCCATAGCTGAAACTGCAGAGACATTACAAGATGCAGACTACTTACCTTGCAGTACGAAATCCTTTGCCATAGCTGAAACTGTAGAGACATTACAAGATGCAGAATGCTTACCTTGCAGTAAGAAATCCCCAGCTGGTAAAGAAGAGGCCTCTGATAACTTAGACAGAGGTACTGATTATATGGGAATTTATAGTTCCAAGTACATGCTTCGAGGGTCATTTGAAAATGCCCCAGCTTCAACATTTGAAGGCATACAAGCAGCTAAGGTGGAAGAATTGGTGGAAAAAATTCCCACTGTAAGATTGGACAGTCCAATTCAGTGTATTAACCTCTATTTCTCTTCATAGTGGACCTGGCCATCAAATCTTCCAACGTTGGACTAAAAATGCCCAACGACTTGCCTGCAAGTCTGCTCACTAACGGGGAGCTTATTCTTATGAGCAGACATTATCTCTGTCAAGGCCAAATTCATTTTACCAGTGGTCTGATTTCCTACTTGCAATGGGCTGGAGGTTGTCATCATTCCCTTGGCATATTAATCAATTTCAAAGTGCTGTAGCAGATTGTTCAGGAGGCTGAGTTAATACAGTGTGTGCTGAAGCGAGATTTCCAAGCTTGTAATATATGTAATTTAATGAATTTATTTGCCCTTTTATCATTTGGAGAGAGTTCCAGGTTCCACACTAATCGTTTTGCTTGTAATATTCAAGATCATTCTCAAATAAAGTTCAGTTTTCTCTCAGATATCTATAGTTGTCATTTTTTTTATTTCCTCATGAAATGTTTGACGAAAGTTTGGTTCCTTGGAATATTATTTTGCTGAAGGTGTTCCTTTGGGTATTTATCAAAGTTTGCGCAACAACTGTTTGTTAAAAGGTGTCGAAGACAATTTAAAAACTGTGAAAAAATGGCATAAATTAGGTTTGGAATAGTACAAAGTTTGCATAATTGTTTATTAAAAGGTGTCAAAGAGAAAGTTTTAAAATTGTGAAGAAATTTGCATAAATTAAGAACATTACATAAAGTTATATCTATATATATATATATATATATATATATATATATATATATATATATATATATATATATATATATATATATATATATATATATATATATATATATATATATATATATTAAGCGATATTATCAGCCGCGATCATTTTTATTATGGGTTGAATCAAACGTCAAATGTGAGATGGTAAATAGAGGAAAAAAGGCGTACATTGGTTTATATTCCAAAGTTATGAATATTGATTTCATTAAATGAAACAGATTTGGACTATGATGTGTTCTTATAACTCCAATTCACTCCAATGCAGAACTTTTTTATATAAATTTATTGAAATTCTATATCAATGGATTCATCAAATTATTTACAGTCGATCTCTTTCTAGCATCTTCCTTATGGCGTTCCCTTTGCAACATTAGGTGCAATTGCTAGTTATGGTTAAAAGAGTAATAAAAACTATGGAGGTAGATTAAGTGGTAAAAGTATAGTATGACAAGGAAAAATTGGATACTTGTATTTAGTAAAGTTACCAGGATGATTTTCAAGTCATGTATATTTAAGTAATGAATGAATGAAGGGATAAATCAAATTTTCTCTGGTAAGTTAGCTAATGTAGAATTTAAAACTTCACAATTTTTTTCTATGTGAAAATAATTATGAAAATTATCATGCATGGATAAGAATCCAATGGAGCACAATTAATTTCCTATATATATTATACTTCATTTATCAAGTGAACCATGGTTTTAGGTTGAAAGTGGTTTTTGTTAGAAACCATGAGTTTTTTATATAAACCATGGGTTGATTTCTAATGATTAGTGAAATTCACATATAGATATAATTGGTCAATCATCATTGGAATGAGTAAAGCATGAAAATACAATTAAAAGTAAATGTATAAATTTTGGTGATTCTTTAAAAATGGCGGAAATTGTGTCAAGCTCATTTTTGACATTATCAAGTATTAATTCTTGGGAATGTAATGAATTATAGTAATTACATATATCACTATAAAAGAAACATGTAATCACAGTATAAAATTATGCTGGTGTAAATTTTACTAAATTTAATTATGCTGGTGTAAATTTTACTAAATTTAATTTCCCTGAGTGTTAAATTCAAGGACTAGGTAATAGTGTGAAATCATACATCTACAAACCGGGAGAAAGGAGAATGAGCTGTATTTGGACTTGGGTGTGGGGGAAACCCATCAGATCCAAATTTATTCACGTAATTTTTGAACCAGTGGATAGAATTCATAAAAGAGGTTAGAGGAAAAAATTTCATGTCTGAAGTAAGAATTGAATTATAGACATTATTAACGAGTCTGGTTATTACTAATTAAATTGATTGGCTAACAAAACAAAACGGTGAGAAGGTACTGGAAGTATAGCTATGAACTGAGAAAGGGTAAGCATAACCATGCATATGATACAGTTGTTTTCTTTCATTTATGAGTACTAATGAAAAGTTGTAAAATTGTTTAGCCACGTGTGTAACAAGAAATTGTACACTCTGGAAACAAGGGGAAAAAAGGTGAAGATAAGTGCAGATAAATCACCTAGAAAATCAAGAAAAGCCGAACTTGACCAAGTTTGCGTGAGGAGAGAATCTCACTGAAAAACAAGAAAGGATAAGTAGTCTACTAAAAGTGCACTAAACTATTATGAACCTGAACGGTTTGACTAATAACTGAATTTCTTGAAATTATTGAAATTCAGAATGTTATTGTGGATTATTAATTATATGTACCTGATATTACTTACATTGGTATGAATTTTGGACAGAGAGAATAGAATAAAAGATTTTCCAGACAGACTTCTTGCAAAGAAGTAGGAAGAAAATCAACTGCATAAGGCATCAGTAAATAGAGTGGAAGCAAGAGAGTACTCTACCGGAAACTGAGAAAGGACGAAGAAGAAATCTTCGTCAAAGTTGAAAAATCAACGTTAAAGAGTAACACCGAGGAAGGTGTTGGAAAGGGTGGAACTAGTGGCTTATAAACTGGCCTTACCCTTGCATATTAAATTTCATGATGTCTTTCATGTCCCCTTATTGCAAAAAATAAAAATAAAAAAAAATTGTGCATGATGCTTCTCACATTATTGATTGGAATGTGATCCAGGTGGAACCAGAAGAGGAATTCCTTCCAGAGCCGCTTCAAATCTTGAAGCAGGAAGAAATTGAATTGCGAAATCGAACAGTAGCTAGAGTAAAGGTGCAGTGGGAACACTTTACTGATGAAGAAGCTACATGGAAAAGAGAAGTTGAGATGATGGAAAAGCATTCATCTTTATTTTAAAAATGAACTATAGTAGTTAGTTGTTAACACCGAGGACGGTGTTTGCTTTCAGAGGGGGACTATGTAACACCCCCAAGTTCTATGCTTTTCAAATTAGACATTTGAACATAAATCCAAAGGGGAGTGGACCCTAATGGATAATTATTGTGTGGATGTAGTTAATTATTTATGAAAAATAAATAAAATATTTTGTATGCACTATGACCAAATGAGATTATTGAGATCACATGCCTAATCCGTGAGGTTATGGAAAAGGTAAAGACTTTCCCCAAAATCTTTCAAAAATCCTTGAAAGAAATTATTTCTAATTTAGATTTTTGAGGAAAAATCTAAATTCCCCAATGATGAGGAAAGTAGTTGGGAAGAGGTAAAAAGCTGGAAAAGATGGAAAAGCAGAAAGCAGCTTTAAAGTCCCTAAATAAAGGAAGCCTAGGCAAACAGGAATAAAGCATCCTGAAATTCCGGACGCAGAATTGGAAACAGGCTTTGGGGAGAGCATAGCTTAAATAAGCTGCACCAGAACAGATTGAAGTTAGTCCGTTCTTGGAGGATCTCAGCTCGGGGGTGAGTTCTGGAGATAGACGAACTCTAAGGTTGGGAGGACTGGTCATAGTATCGGTATGCATGCATAAATTTGGAGATTTATTTAAGTCTGTATTAAATATATCCAGGTTTATGAATTGTTATGTTATAAATTCTTATGCAAATTTTAGATTGAATGGTTGTTCAATACCTTATGCAATTACAATCTAGATCTAATAGCTGAAAATCTAGTATGTTAATAGTAGGGACCAATGGTTTGTTTCTAGGGATAAGTACCTTGCAGTAATACCGTTAGAGATGATAGATCATATGAATGTCAAATCAAAGAGAAAAATTCAAGTTGTAGCTTGCTGTCTTTTAAAAGAAAACTTAGTTGCTATGTTGGGCAAATAGAAAACTTTAATAAAACTGTAACCAAGAACAGCAAGTAGGAAACAACTAAACATATTATAGAAGTATTGAATTTAGTCTAATAACCATACTACAATGACAAGAATTGTAGAACTAAGAATTTAAACTGTTTTATTACATGGAAGTCTAAATATATGAAGCCAGAAATTAAATCCTAAGTATGAGGATCTGAAATTAGGGAGTGTAAAATATCAACTTTCATTACTTCCATTTGATCAAAGAAAAATGATCTATATCCTATTTTTCCAAGGGAAGAGATTAATATGCACCAGAATTACGAATACGCTGAACAATTATAACAATAATATAAGAGAAGAGTCCTATTGAAAATCTACTTATGTGTGATAGAAGTATGTGTAAGGGAAAATTGTAAGCATATTTAAAATACTGGGAAAAGAGCATCTATCCACCTTCAATATAAATTGTTGTAAAAGTAGTTGAAGTAAATAAGGTTAACTGAATATAGATAGATGTATATGTAAATGTATACATCTATACATAGATGCTAAAACTTTATAATTATAGATGCTGGAAATCTATAAAGCTTGCTAACTGAAAAGTTAGAGAAAGGGAATATTGATCTGTTAGAGTTGGACAAAACTCTGAAGAACAGATATGAGAAATACAAATGAGTATATGTTTATATATACATATAAATATCCATCGACTGGGGTGACTAATAGGAATTGAGGTCAGGCCAAAATTTCTCATGGGAATTCGTATAATAACAAGAGTGCCTGTAATTTCCAAAGAGAAATTAAATACTTGATAAAAGTATGAATGTGTAATTGATTAAACAAAAAAAAAATTGAATGGGATCAGGTGCATAAAAGTAGAGTATATCTGAGTTAATGTTATGCAGATAAGAATAAGGGTATGGGAGACATGACAGGGTTGAAGGAGTTCATAGATAGTGATATTCCCAGGCCTGTAGTAATAGATGCTCAAAATCTAGATGCACGGAAGAAGAGCGTAGCAAAGGTGAGAAGGATTTCATTGGAAGGAATTTTAGATCATATTTTCTCAAATATCCATGGAAATAAAACTCCATACGTTATGTGTGAGGCCTTAATATATTTTTTCGATAACAATAATGACCACAGGAAGCTAGCGCTGAAGGACAAGCTCAAAAAAAACAATATGGAGAATGGAAACATAATACAAAAATATTTTACCAAGTTCACTTAGAGGCGGATGAGCTTGGAAGTGTTTGTGTTACAATTTCTGAGGGATATCTGGTGATCCTAGAACTTCTAGGCCTTCTCAAGAGCTGGCACAACTACCAGGATTTAGTTAATGTGAGGGTGAAGTTACCAGAGTGGGAGCGATTGTGGTGCGACTTGGTGCAAGAAGAGATTCAACATAATACCAGAGATGGTTCCTCATGAAATACTGATGATGACGAGAAATGTTACTTGGTTGGAAAGGAAAAAAAATGGAAAGGGAAGGAATCCCATTCCAAATCAGATTCTAGTTAGGATGGCAAGAAGAAGGATTTGTCAAATATTAAATGTTTTCATTTTCATGAGACGAGACACTATCTCACAAAGTTCTCACACAAGAATGCCAACAAGAAGACCTCAGGAGGAGTAGGAGGTGAAGCTCTTTCTTCAAAATTTGAATTTTATTTCACTCTGATTGCATGCATGGTGTCATCCGTGATGGGTTTTGTCTAGTATCTGGATAGTGGATCTTCATTCCCTATGACCGACAACGAATAATTCTTTGGTAACGTGGAGTAGAATGATCTCCATATGCACATCGATATCGGAAATGGCAAGAGGTATATCATGATCAGAACAGGTATTGTTACCTTTTAGAGGGAGTCTGGTACTCCTCTCACATTAAAATATGTCATGTATTCTCTTGGTTTAAAGAAGAATTTAGTTTCAGTTGCTATGTTAGAAGATCATGGCTATGATGTGATATTTACCAACGGAAAGGCGTTCCTTCATCACAAAGCCACATCATATTTGAATAATATTGGGGTTGGGATAAATAACCTCTACAAATTGGATGTATTAGGCTGTGTTTCCTTGAGCATGAAAGAAACAAAGGTGCAAAGCTAAGACATCAGTGAGTTATGGCATAGAATATTTGGAAATATACACCATGGAACTTTGAATATCATGCAACATATTTCTACATGAATTCCCAAGGGTTCACTTGAGTAGAGCGACACATGAAAATCGTGTACAATGGGTAAGTAAACCGAAGCAAAATTTCATGATAAGGAAATTCGAGCGAAGGTGATACTTGAAATAGTTCACTCGCATCTATGTGGACCACTCTCGAAATCCCCCACAACAAAACATAGGTATTATGTGATTTTTATAAATGATTTTTCATGAAAGTGTTGGATATTCTTCATGTAGAATAAAGATCATACATTATTAAAATTTTGTGAGTTGAAAGCAGTTGTAGACAAATATGCAAGGAAGAAGGTTAAGGATCTTAGCAGCGACAATGATGGAGAATATTTTTTGAATGAATTCAATAAATTATGTGCTTCATAAGGAATTCAATGAGAATTCATATCACCTCATAATCCACAATAGAATGGGGTTTGAGAGGGGAAGAAAATAGTTATTATGGGAGAAACACGAGAAATGTTACATGATGAGGTGCTACCATTGCACTTGTTGGCTTAAGCATGCAACGCAATAGTATTTTTGTAGAACAAAAGTCCTCATCATATTCTCTAGATGAGTACAACATAGGAAGATTTATGAGGTAAGAAACCATATGTGGCACACTTTAAAATTTTTGGTTCATCAGTTTATTTTCATGTAACCAAATATGCGAGGAAAAATATAGAACCAACAACTAATTCGGGAATATTTGTGGGGTACAATGATACATCTCATAACTATCGACTGTACATGCCATCTCAGAGGATGAAAATGATCAGGAGAGATATGAAATTTGATGAAGAGAAGGCTATGATAATTTCCCTTGAGAGGGAAATTTATTTGCATGCATTTGAGGAGCTATTAGGTCCAAAAGAAGAACCTCAATATCTGGAGTATCTAGAATCATACAAAAAAATATTGGAAGAACCGACTCAAGCATAGACATCCAAATATCTAATGAAGCGAACCAGAGAGGTGGAGATATTGATTCATGATGGTACAGAGAAAGTGGGAGAACCCACATCAAAACATAGGAAGAGGAGGTCCCTAGAGGGGTATACCAGCTACATGGCTTTTATGAGCGAGCATGTAGTGACTGAGCCATCCTCATTCAAGGAAGAAGTGTGGTAACCAATATGGGATGGTGCCATGGTAGAGGAGTATGACTCCACCAGCAGAAAAAGTGCATGGGAGGTTGTCCCAACATCAGAGGGAAAGTTAGTTGTAGGATCCACATGGATCTACAAGGTGAATCAGACAAAATATTGGAGTGTTGAGAAACACAAGGCTATATTTGTGACTAGAGAGTTCTATTAGATGAAGGAAATAGATTACGAGGACACCTTTGCTCCATTTGCAAGCTACTCATCAATCAAATCTATTCTTTCACTTTCATCATAGATGGGATGGAAGATACATCAAATGGATGTAAATAAAACCTTCCTCAATGGAGTGATTGAGGAAGAGGTATACATTGAGCAGCTGGAAGGATTTGATACCTTTCACATGAAGTCGCATGTGTGCAGACTCAAAAAAGTGTTGTACGGAGTGGAACAAGAACATTGTGCTTGGTACACAAGGATTGATAAATACACCGAGTTGGGCTTCATGAAAAGTGAAGCAGATGGGAACCTTTATGATATTGTGATAGAAGGTAAATTATTGAGTATATTATTATATGTTGATGATTTGATTCTAACAGCTGATGAGTAGTTGACCAAATATTTCAAAGACGATGTTGCAAGAGAATTTGAGATGAACGATATGTGGCTCTTTCATTATTTCGTTGGTTTGGAAATTTGTCAAAGAGATGGGAAACTTTTGGTACGTTAGCCCAAGTATGCCAATGAGATTCTAAACAAGTTTCACTTGGAGAGAAGAAAACCCATGGAGAACCCTCTAGCAGTGAATTGGAGGAAGGAATATTCTACTTCAAGCAAAGTGGTACAAGATACCATCTATAGGCAGCGTATGGATTCACTCATGTACTTGGTTAACATGTGATCAGCCATGTTTTATGTGTTTAACGAGCTTTTTCAAGCAATGGTTGAGCCTACAAAGTTCTATTGGAAGGAAACCAAGTGTTTGTTGAGATACCTAAGAGGCACCACTCAG
Source organism: Pinus albicaulis (assembly GCA_034641835.2). NCBI lineage: Eukaryota > Viridiplantae > Streptophyta > Pinopsida > Pinales > Pinaceae > Pinus > Pinus albicaulis. The sequence goes on from CM076582.1 coordinate 376,227,467, forward strand.
TTTGGTATATGGTACATTAATAAATAGGGAGTGAATCTTCAAGGTTTCACAGATGTAGATTGGGAAAAGAGTCCATCTGACAGGAAGAGCACATCAGGGGGCATCTTCAGTATTAGGTCAGCATCAGTTTCCTGGTATAGTAGGAAGCAAATATCAGTTGCACTCAATTCAATAGAATCATAGTACATGGATACTAGTCAAGAAAATTGTGAGGCTATATGGATGAGGAAGATCCTTGTTGGGTTTTTTGATCTGCAAATGGATCCAATATTTATTTATTATGATATCCACAATTGCATCAAACTCTCGGTTATTCTAGTTTTTCATGAGAGGTGCAAGCATATTGATATCTGGTATCACCATCTTAGACATTGTGTCCAGAGGTGGATCATGATATTATGCTAAATCCTAAATAGGAGTAGGATGCAAAAATGTTGAAGAAGGAACAAGAAAGTGGTAGGATCAGGGTATTATAAAATTCCTTTCTTCTTGAGAGGGAGTGTTGAAAATGATAACAAGAAGAGGCTTCTAATCTATTTTTCCCTTAATTAAATTAGAATTAAATTGTAATTCCATGTCACATGATAAATTGTATGAGTTAAATAAGTTAGGAAGGCTCTAATAGTTTAGTTAATTTGATTTGAGTGTCAAATTAGAGGCATGTAGAGTGTCAACTACTTTTTACGAGCCCTGGCTCAATTTATTTGGAGTTGTAATTAATGAACATAATTTATTTGAGTAAAAATCAATTTAACTAGTTCTAAATGACGGATAAAATAGTGAGAGGTCAAGTCAATTAAATGATATTTAATTCACATGCAATGACGAATTTTGAAACTGATAATTCACTCAAAAATAACTCATTCATGTCAGTTATGAGGAAGGCCTACTTGAGATTGGAGTTAAAGGGAAGTGTACTATTAGTTGTATAATAAAAAAAATGTATAGGTGGTGCATGGAGTGAGAGGAAGAGCCTTGATGTATTTTTCAATCATTATTGGGGAGTTTTTCTTGTTAGTTGGCACCTAATTACCCAAGAAACTGGGCAAGGAAATTGGGAATCTACAGACCAATAAATTTTTTAAGTATTGAAACAAGCTTGCCTAGGAATCATTGAGATAGATAGAGATAGTGCAGAGAGCTCTCAAGCCTCAAAGAAGCATTGTATTATTCTCATATTCTTTGACTTCTACAATATAAAACTAGCAGGTTTTTTAGTTGAGGATTTTTCCAGATAAATATTTGTGTTCTGCGATTGAAATTATTTATCTTTCTTGTTCATTAGATTATGCAATCATAATTTGTTTCTACAATATGTATATTGTATTCAAGTATTTTGTTTTCGCATATTAGAAATATCAGTTTGAATCTACATGGATTTTCTAAAGTAACCATTACATTGAGTACCTCCATGAGACGGGAAACCTTGTACTAGACTTGGCCCCTAGTGAGCCGCTTTCCTTGGTGTAGGAGTCGGCCAGATTTGACAAAATGATATTGTTAGATCCTCTGTTGGAAAGTGTTCTTGATCTATGATTATGATCCAATTAGTTATGGTCTATTCCATGCAGTCTAGTTTGAGATTTATTAGTGGTAGTTGTTCGAAAATGTCTCATGTGTCCAGAAATGGTAGATGGTATGGCTTAATGAGGTACACATTGAAAACTGAGTGCATGCCAAATAATGAAGTAATGTTGAGATCGAAAGTGTTGTATCCAACAACCTTGGTGACGGTAAGGGCTCATATTGGATTGGTCAGATTTTCCGATGGGCTCCGTAAAGTAATTCTTTCTGCAAATTCAACCAAACTTTGTATTCCACCTGAAACTTATGTGGAACTCAATGATAATCATGCCATTGTTTGTACTTGGAATTGGATTTATTTAATATTTCATAAAAATGTTGGTATATGTGCTAGATGCATTCAATAAAGCCAATTTATTTATCATGCTCAGACTATACATTTTGAAAATTTTTCCTCCATATTGACATGAGGTATGCCAACATCAATCAGACATAAGAGTTTCAGATCCAAACCCACTGGAAAGGGGTTGCGACTTTTTTATCTATGGAGAGGTCTATTATATCTTTAATACACATAGGAGAGGATCTCATCCCATGTTCATGGATGATTGGAGATGTACATGTGTTTGGTCAATTTAATGTCTTAAATTTCTTCCATAAATTATCAACTAAGTTTTCTAAAAGAATGAATTGTGGTGCACTGTATGTGCTTAGTAAACGTTCTTGTTACTTTGTTGTTTGTATTTTATGTTGTTTTGGGGGTTTTGTTCTTTGATGTCTAAGAATGTTTAATCTAAAAATTAGAAAGAAATTAAATGAATCTAATGAATTTTTAAGAAGGAAGAAAAGTAAGTTCTTCTAAGTTAATCTAATTTACATAAAAATAAATCAAAGACTGTTGGCTAGTTAGAATCTAATCTGAAAAAATAGATTATCTATATTAATGATTTCTATCTAACATTTGTCTTATTCTAGGGATCTAATTCTTATAACTGAGATTGAAATTGTAGTGTTGTTCTAAGTGAAAGCATAAAACAAATAATGTATATTTAGTTACTTCAACATTCAATATGAAGTGTTATCTTCTTGAGATGGTATGTAACCAACTATCTATATCGTAACTTCTTAATGTTCTAGAAAATAAGGTAAAGTTTTGCAAGGAAATTAACTAATGTATATTTAGTTACTCCAACATTAAATATGAAGTGTCACCTTCTTGAGATGATGTTAAGTAACCAAATATACCTAATGATCTAGAAAAGAAAGTAAAGTATGCATAAGATAACTCAGTAATTGCATTAATTAAACATTCAGTCATCCAGTCTTGAAATATGATAGAATCAACTTCTTGGAATGATCTTAGGAATATCAGTGATGCAACTAGATGAGGATCTAAAATCAGATGTAAAATAATGTAAAACTAACTGTGAACAACTAATGTATGTTTGATTTGATCCAACATTCACTGTAAGGTATTACCCTCTAGAGATATTGTGTAAGAAATCAATTATACCTTAGTTTTTAAGTTCCTAGAAAGAAAGTAAATGTGCAGAGGAAGAACTCATTAACTGTATGAATTAGACATTCAATCATTTAGATCAAAATCGTCTTCTTGAAATTGCCTTTGAGAACATCCATTGACACAATTAATTGATAATTATATTATAAAGAAAATAAATGACAGAAAAATACGAAACTAGATAAATGTGTACTCTTATTGCTTCAAACTTAATTCAATCTGAAAATAGAAAGATCTATCCTCACGAGATGTCTTAGAAGAATAATTATTACACAGTTATGTTTTAATTTTACACTAATGAGTAAAACTGAAATCCAACATTAATATACTAAGAAAACATAATTAACAAAAACAGAGTAAAGAAAATTAAGCTAAAACAAATGAATGAAAAACCTCCTCTAGTGCAAGGGCCCGCTGTAACTGATTCGGCTAAAATATTAGCTAGGCAAAGATGCACTTAAGTAATCATTGGCATGAACACGGTCTTTTTATTATGATAAAACAAAGTCTTAATACACATTGTATCAGCAAAATCTTAACTTAAACTTAAAACTTAATTGTTTTCGGTTTTGTACAACCAGTATTTAAAGAAAATAAACATAACTGTCTATGAGTTAATTCTGCTACAGGTGGCGAATTTGACTTTTAGAATTAAAATTGGACTATTTAACTCTTGATTTGCTACGATAGAGCAAGTTAAGAGTCCTTCTGTTCTCATCTAACTTCCTTTGACCATGCCTTTGACCACGATATGAGGTATCTTTTTCTATCGATCTCGACCATGTGAATAGGATAAAATCCATGTGTAGATGATTCTAGAAATGCCCATGTTGCTAAATTCTCCATTTGATACCTCAAACATGTAAGAGCATGAGAGTAGCTATGGAATCCATGATTAGCTACAAAATAGGTTTTGTTCCGCAGCCAAATTACAAACATCTATTCGAATAGCAAGAACATGAGAATATAACATGGAAGTCATTTAAATGCATTCCTTAAGACAAAACATGGAATTTATCATTGATTGGAATATGTAATATTATGAGAAAGTAAGGGAAAGAGATGAGAAAGGATGTCAGAGAGAGGATAATTCTGAGGTTCAACATACCCCCACTGCGAAGTCATTGCATTGCATTTTCCAAAAATGTGAACTTTGAGCTCATACTGCATTTCTTCAGACACTTCTGGTAACACATCCAATTTCCTTCTTTTGCTTTCATTTGAAGTGATTGTTGTCCTGGGTTTTCTCATAAGAAGCTTGTATTTAAGATTAATGACCGCCTTTTTTAATAACTTGTTCTTTCTTTTCATTATCTTGTTATTTTTGTTCTTTCTTCAAAGTCTCATTCTCCTATTTAATATGCCTATTCAATATCTCTAGTTCATAAATTCCTTGTTTGAGAGTTTCAACTAGAGGTTCTTGTGGATTGATAGGATTCATTGTTGCACTTCTCTTCTCCAATGATTCTACGTAATCATATATTTATTGCTGTGTTGGGTCTATGCCTGGTGATTTTCTACTGGGGCTACCTTCAAAATTATGAATAGGAGAATTTTGAGGACTCTGTGGAGGATAAATATTGACAAGAGATGGCATTGGAGTTTCCTCATCTAAACTAACTAACTCTGTCTCTCTTGGTAGTGTTTCTTCATCGAGCCTCAAATTCTGGAGCTCCTTCTCAATTGTGGAGGATTTACATTTTCCTCATTTGTATCTTTGCTCCCCTTTCTTATGTTTCCTCCTGTCTTGTTTTCCTTTTGTTTTCTAATCTTTGTCAACTCTTCAAAGATGAGATTTTCATCATTCTTCTGCAATGAAGATGCATGTATGTCTTCAATATTTGTATCAGTCTTCATCCTTCTACTCTTTATGACATTGTCTTCTTTAGGTTGTTCTAGTGTTTTTTGAAAATGGTTTCTAATAAGAAAATTCTCCCAAGTATCTCCTATGCTTTTAAAATGAAACTCAATGAGTATCTTTAACAATCCATGGTGATGCATGGTGTTATCTATAAACTGTATTATTTTCTGCACATTTGTGGATATCCTTTTTGAGCTATTTAGCTTAAAGAAGGGGAGATTTATTTCATCGTTTTCTAATAAATTCATCAGTAATCGAATATGGTATACATACTGTTGAGTCTCAAAAGTGTTTTCAATATTCATACATAATTCCATTATGTCATTACCATTTAGCACTCATCTAATAACTATCTGACCTAAAACCCTACATCAAGTAGCCATTTTCATGAATATATGGGTTAGGATGCTTGTCTTCCAAAGTTATTTATTTTGTGTCTTTAAAGTGAATTTATGATTAGAAACTAGAAAATTAACATAGTTTCATATATCTATATATGTGTTATGAGTTGTTTGACATGTGTAGGTCAAAGGGAAGCTTCTAAAAGACCTTTATGTGGCCTCCGAAAACCAAATTCGAATTTGAGTGGAGCATATCATGGGATCATGAGGACATGTGTCTCATTTCCTTTTTGTATTGAAACTCTAAGAAAATATGTGTCCCATTTCTTATTTGTATTGAAACTCTAAAAAGACATGTGTCTTATCATTTCCTATTTTGATTGTAACTCTAGAGATAGAGGGAGAGATTCATGGACTCTCATTAATGAGATAACTTCTCATATTTTTGTATAAATAGGGGAAACTTTTTCCTATCAAGGGTAGTGAAAAATAGGAGAAGAAGAGAATGGATTAGAGAGTGTTTTTTAACAAAGCTTAAGATGGAATGGGATGTAGATTTGTGAGTTTATCAATAAAGAAGTTCAGTTCATTGATGCTGTTTTGATTACAACTTTAAGAAGCTAAAGAATTTCAGCAAATTGGTAGTAGAGGGCCCGTGCTATTTGAGGAGGTTTTACATGTTTTCTAGATAAGTCATTTTCAATTCTGTTTTGTCATATTTCCTTACTTAGACTACTTTCTAAAATCATAGCTTTTAGCATTATGTTTCATGTAATTTTCTTAGATAAAGGATCCTCATGATATTGCAGTTAGTCTCTTTCTCAAGCTTTTCCAATACATCTCTATTAAATGAATGAGATTTAATTGTAATATTCTGAGTTATTAGCATTTCATTTTCTGTTACTTAGTTAAAAGGAAGATCCTTATTATACTACAGTTAGTCTCTTTCAAAAGCTTTTCCAATAAACCTCTAATTCACGAATGAGACTTAGTTGTAATATTGTGAGTTATTGATTGTTTTTCCTTATCTCATTATGATTAATCTCTTTCAAAATCTCTTCCAATAAACCTCTAACTCATGAATGAGATTTAGTTGTAATGTTATAAGTTGTTTCAGAATTTCATAGGAGATCCTTACTACATTATAATAATATTTTTCTCAAGCTCTTCCAATAAACTTCTATCAAATGAATGACATTTCACTATAATGTTTTAAGTTATTGTTTATTTCAGCATTTCCTTTTATGTTTTAGGAGATCGTCATTGCATTAGAGTTAATATTTTTCACAAGCTCTTCCAACAAATCTCTAAGTAAATGAATCAGATTAAGTTGTAGTGTTTTGAGTGAATTTTAATTTCATGAATGTTCATTTAGAAGCTGTAATATCCATGGATTAGGACCCTCTGTTTTCATCATTTTCAAGTTATGAACAGAATTTGCAAATAAACTTTATTTTAACTCATTTATTAACATTTTAATTCTTTATGTCAAGTTTTTTTTTTTTGCAGATTTGGGATGATCGAATGATCATTGAAGGAAACTAATTGTGTGCACGATTGGTTTTCAAAGGACCGGTTTCATGAGAAACATAAGAACAATTCCATGTTCATATCCATCAATACCATTAATTTTCCTCCCTTTTTGAATTGAAAATGCAACCAAGAAATTCAAGGAAAACCACCATTATTTTCCTAGCAAGAGTTAGTTGTTCATTTTCCTTCATTCACATACACTTTCAATTAATTTTTGGCTACTCCATAAATAAAATCAAGAAGCTCACCTACATGCTTATTTCCCATTGTCATTTTCCATTTTTCATTGTCCATTTCAATTTTCCTTTTCCTATCCTTTTCATTTTGCAAATAAACCTTGCTTCAATGCAAATTATTGAATCCATAGTCTTTCAAAAATTATTCTTTCATGCTCGTGTTAGATGATGGAGGATTCCTTGAGGTCTCCCTTCTAACAAGTCTTGGCCTATCAACATCAGCACATTATCTAGGTCCAAGACTAGAGTCCTTAATAGTACCTTGAGGCTTGTATGCATTAATGACAAGTTCTCTCGTTGACAATCATGGGAATACATCAATGTCCCTTGATCGTCAGATCTTGCAAGTGGCTCAACATCAGCCCATTTATTCGCACTTTGCCAGATGTACTTAGGTACCTTGGCACTCATTGACATTAATGGTGAGTTTGCCTCGCATTGGTTAACGACATTCATCAATGGTCGGTAATCCAATGAATTCTCTTCATGCTTGACATCAACACATCTATTCGCATGACTAGAATTGTACCATTGGATTTTGTAACAATTGAAGACTACATCATTTCAACAGTTTGCAGTAGGAATAAATTTGTATAAGCAGTAATAAATATCCCAATCTTTCCATCAGCACAAAGAGAACAAAGAGAACAAAGAAGCATATCAAATTCATTTGTTTACATAGTTCCTGATCCAACAACATCAACAGCCACACTCTTCAGTATACACAAGTCATCCACATTTAAGGTAAGTGAAAGTATGTGTTTTTCTAATTTTTAGTCATGAATTCATTAGAATGCTAAAATATTAACTTTGGAAAAATTCCTCACTCCCCTTTTCAAATTGTCATATCTTTAGTTGGGGGGGAAGGGACATCATTTCATATCCACATGTCATACACTATCACACATTTTCATTTCATTTCGACCCGCATATACTTCCCAACCAACTATTGTTGCAACATGATCCAAAAGATTATATTCCTTGCAAATGATTAATTAATTGATGAAGTAATTGATTCTAAATGTTTTCATGAAATTTGATGCAAGAAAGAAAATAAAGCATTACTACACAAGAACCATTGATAAAAAAAAAATGGTTGTTAGACAAGAACCAACCATAAAAAAATGTTGCAATCAAATATATTATACTTTTCCAAAATAAAATATTATAAACAAAAGTTTGGAACGAATCAATATGATTCAAAACTCATAAAAGATCAACTCATCAACAAATGAATCATTGCAATAGTTGCATGAGGACATGCAACAACTTCAGTTGGGGGGTATGTTGACTCTCGAAAGTGTTTTCCATATTCATACATATTTCCATTATGTCATTACCATTTAGCTCTCATTTCATAACTATCTGACCTAAAAACCTACATCAAGTGACCATTTTCATAAATATATGGGTTAGGATCCTTGTCTTCCAAAGTTATTTATTTTATGTGTTTAAAGTAAATTTATGATTAGAAACTAGAAAATTAACATAGTTTCATATATATATATATATATATGTGTGTGTGTGTGTGTGTGTGTGTGTGTGTGTGTTATGAGTTTTGTGACATGTGTAGGTCAAAAGGAAGCTTCAAAAAGACCTTTATGTGGCCTCCCAAAACCAAATTCGAATTTGAGTGGAGAATATCATATGATCATGAGGACATGTGTCTTATCATTTCCTATTTTGATTGTAACTCTAGAGATAGAGGGAGAGATTCATGGACTCTCATTAATGAGATAACTTCTCATATTTTTGTATAAATAGGGGAAAATTTTTCCTATCAAGGATAGTGAAAAATAGGAGAAGAAGAGAAAGGATTAGAGAGTGTTTTGTAACAAAGATTAAGATGGAATGTGATGTAGATTTGTGAGTTTATCAATAAAGAAGTTCATTTCATTGATTTTTTTTTTATTACAACTTTAAGAAGTTGAAGAATTTCACCAAATTGGTAGCAGACCACCCCTGCTATTCGAGGAGGTTTTACATGTTTTCTAGATAATTGATTTTCAATTCTGTTTTGTCATATTTCCTTACTTAGACTGCTTTCTGAAATCATAGCTTTTAGCATTATGTTTCATGTCATTTTCTTAGATAAATGATCCTCATGATATTGCAGTTAGTCTCTTTCTCAAGCTCTTCCAATACATCTTTATTAAATGAATGGGATTCAATTGTAATATTCTGAGTTATTAGCATTTCATTTTATGTTACTTAGTTAAAAGGAAGATCCTCATCATACTACAATTAGTCTCTTTCAAAATCTCTTCCAATAAACCTCTAATTCACGAATGAGAGTTGTAATATTGTGAGTTATTGATTTTTTTTCCTTATCACATTATCATTAATCTCTTTCAAAAGCTGTTCCAATAAACCTCTAACTCATGAATGAGATTTAGTTGTAATTTTATAAGTTGTTTCAGCATTTCATAGGAGATCCTTATTAGATTATAGTAATTTTTTTCGCAAGCTCTTCCAATAAACTTCTATCAAATGAATGAGATTTCACTATAATGTTTTAAGTTACTGTTTGTTTCAGCATTTCCTTTTATGTTTTAGGAGATCCTCATTACATTAGAATTAATATTTTTCACAAGATATTCCAACAAATCTCTAACTAAATGAATCAGATTAAGTTGTAGTGTTTTGAGTGACTTTTCATTTCATGAATTTTCATTTAGAAGCTGTAATATCCATGGATTAGGACTCTCTGTTTTCATCATTTTCTAGTTATGAACAAAATTTGCAAATAAACTTTGTTTTAATTCATTTATTAACATTTCCTTTTCTCCCTTTCAACATAGATCTAGCTTCATCTTTTTAGCATATAGTAGCATACTAAGCATCAACATGAAAACCCAAAAACATCAATAAAACACTAAAAACAATGAAGTAAGAAAAATGGATACTTAGGCACATATAGTGCATCACACTTCATCAGTTTACTAGCCCTGGTCGATAATTTATGTTAGAAATTTGGTTCACTAAAATGACTAAACACATACATGTAACCAAACCTTCCTTCACAGGTGATAAATTTCTGTAAAACCAAGATCATGTTCCTCCATTTATTTTTAAGAGCTGAGTTTGGGATACCTTTTATGAAAACAGAGACATCCATACTTGGGTTTTTGAGTATAAATTTCCATGATTCATTTTGAAACTCTTTATTTCTGAACCACCTTTCACCAAACCTTGGAAGTTTTGTGGCTTCAGCCATGAATGACTCTGTATCTGTGAACTTCATGTCTTAAATTTCCACTTTTGTGCCATCAAAAGACTGAGTGAAATATTTTGTAATCTCTTTGTGAAAACCATCGAATTTATCTACGAATTTGAGCTATCCAAATTTCTACAACATTTCCCTGATCTAAGGGTATCCTTCCATATATTTTGTTCCCGCCGGTTCTGATCTCACTATCAATCCCATGCCTGCAGAGCTTTTAACCTTCATAATTAGCCTTCTCTATTTATGAAATGAATTGAGTTACGGAACTGATGAAAGGTATCGAGGGTTTCTATGAAATAAATAGGTTGTATGGATTGGGGTTTCAAAGAAATGTAGATGGATATGTCATGTCAAATGGTCATGATCATTAATCATCAATGACAGAGTCAATTATGGACCATTATGAAACACAATGAGGAGGATGTGGTTGATCTGTAGTATGATGGAAATCACAATCAAATCAAATGACAATCTGTCAAGGGAGCATATCACCATCAATATTATACATGCTAATGGTTTAATCTTGCTATTAAAATAATTTTTTTCAAATTTACCTTTTTAGAACTAACCTTTTCATTTGTTGTTTCTTTGATGTCTATTCTTTCAAGTACCTTTTAGCATGTTGGTCTTTAAAACATAAGTCTTCAATTTCCTGTAATCATCATTTTTGTGTAGGATGTACAATTGTGTTAGAGCTGCTGAATGAAATGTAACATGGCCGCAGTAGAGAATTAGCTACAAAATGGAATCAGCTACAGAGTGTAGTCAGCTACATAATGTGCTCAGCTGTAGAATGGAATCATCTAAAGAATGTAGTCATTTGCAGAATTGAATATGTAGAAAAAAATGAAATATGGTTTGTGGAATGGAATGTAAGTGGAATATGATTGTGAAATGGAATGGAAGTGAATATGATTGTGAAAATGGACTGAAATTGAATATGACTATGGACTGTAAAATGGAATGAATCTAAATATTATGAGCTGCAAATATGGAATATGAATGTAGTTTTTGTGTTACTACTTATTGTAGAAAAGAAATGGAAAATATCAGATGTCAGAAATCTCTGATTTTCACCCTGTATTCTCTATATAAGTATGCCAACCATTAATTGGTTTTCATACTTATACACTTTATTATTATTATTATTATTATATTTTTAGGGAAAATAAAACTATGTTAGTGAAAAAGAAGAATTCTTCGTCACTAACGTCATATCAGTATTATCTTAGAAAATCTTGATAAACTCTTCTCTTGAAATTGGCTTACGATATATTTTCATGCGATGACCATTCATAAGAAGAGGTACCTTTTCTTCATCTATTGTCATTATATTCATTGCTCCACTATCAAAGACTTTTTCAATCTCATATGGCCCAAGCCAATGAGTCGAAAAATTTCCTTGAAAATATTTCAATTTTTAATTGAAAAAAATTGTTGAATCTCCTGTTGAAACTTCTTCTCCTTGATATACTTATCATGCCATTTAGCCCTTTTATATTGGACTATAATAGTTCTTTGAACTGCATCTTGCTTGATTTCATCAAGCCCATTGAGTTGCTCCAATCTATGTTTCTGTGCTTCTGATAAATCATGTCCCAATTGGACTGCCATCTTGAAGGTTTGAATCTGAAAATATATAGGGAACAGGGCTTGCCTCCCATAAACAAGTTCATAGGGAGTATGTCCTATTATATTCCTCCATGTAGTTTTTTAAGCCCATAAGGCTTCAAGAAACCTTTCTACCCAATCTCTTATGTGTATATGCACAGTCTTAGTGAGAATTCCTTCAATCACTTTATTGGTAGACTCTACTTGACCATTTTCTTGTGGATGATAAGGAGTATAATTTCTATTCTTGATATTCTATTCTTCCACAAGCCTTTTCACCAACTTGGATTCAAAATGGGATCCCTGATCTGTCACAATTTCTCTTGGAACAGCAAAACGAGTGAAGATATCCTCAAAAAGAAAATTAACTACAACTCGTTCATTAGAAAAAGGTAATGCTTTAGCCTCTACTCATTTAGTGACATAATTAGTACATACCAAAATATACTTCTTTTTTTTTATGGTGGATAGATTGGTCCAACAAAATCCAAGGCCCATTTTTCAAAAGGTTCAATGAGTCCCTGAGACTATAATGGGATTTCATCTTAAGGAGCAGGTTTCCCTACCCTTTGGAAGTTTTCACACCTTTTGAAATATTCTTTGGCATCTCTGGAGATGGATGGCCAATAATATCCCAAATGAAGGATTTTATAGGTTTCCCTCTTTTCAACAAAGTTTCCACCACAATTTTCATCATGAGATGCCTTGAGAATTTTAGGCACTTCATCTTCTCGAACACATCTTCTGATAATGAGATCTGGACCTATTTTATACAATTCATTAGTAATCCATGAGTATGTTGCACTTATTTGAATGATTTTTCTTTTCTCCCTAGGAAACAAATGTGAAGGTAATTTTCTTGTAACTAAGTAATTAGAAATATATGTGAACCAAGGAATCTGAGTAGTTATTGCAAAAAGGTATTCATCAGGAAATTTATCTTCAGTTGGAGTGTCATCTTTGATATTTTTAATTCTAGACAAGAAATCAGCAATTGTGTTTTTTTTCCCAGTTCGGTCTAGAACGGTGATGTTGAATTCTTGCAGGAGTAATAACTATCCTATAAATATGCCATTAGTAATAGATTTATTCTTTAAATATCTAATTGCAGAGTGATGTGTATGAACAAAGGTTTCATAGCCTATTATATAATGTCTGAATTTGTTGATAGCATGAACAACAACTAAAAATTCATTTTCATTTAAAGTCTAATTTAATTCTGTGGGAGTCAAATTCTTGCTTATGTAATAGATGGCATAGGGGGTCAAGTATTTTTGTCCTAATATAGTTCCCAGAGCTATATCTGAAGCATCTATTGAAATGTGAAAAGGTAGTTTGCAATTTGGACCTCTTAAAATGGGTGCTTCAGAAATTTTTTCTTTTAAAGTGTCAAATGCCAACTGGCAATCTGGGTTCCAACTAAATTCACAATCTTTGGTGAGTAACTTGAAGACTGGGGATGATAATTTAGTGAAATTTTCTATAAATATTTTATAATATCCTATGAATCCTAGAAAACTTCTAACATCGTTTTGAGAACTTGGAATTGATAGCTTGGAGATGACTTCAACTTTATATTTATCAACCTTAACTCTATCTCCTGAAATGTGATTTCCTAAAACAATCCCTTCTGTAAACATCATTAAACATTTTTCATGGCTTACTGAAAGGTTTGCCTCCTTACATATTTTAAGAACCTTTTCAAAAATTTCTGAATCTTCTTCAAATGTATTCCCATAAACTGTAAATTCATCCATATACACCTCTACACAATCATGTATTAAATTAGAAAAAATTCCTAGTACTTCCCTTTAGAATGTTGCAGATGCATTGCAAAATCCAAAAGAAAGTACTTGGTAGGCATAAGTTCCCTATGGACAAGTGAATTTCGTTTTATATTGATCTTCAGGGGCTACCTGAATTTGATTGTAACCACTAAAACCATCTAGGAATGAGAAATAATTCTTACCTACTAATATATCAATTACTTGATCTATAAAAGGTAAAGGAAAATGATCTTTTAGGATAGCTTTATTCAATTCTCTATAGTCAATGCATACCCTCCATTTACCATTATTTTTAGGAACAATCACTAAAAGGGAAACTCGCTGACTATCTGAAATTGGGTAAATGAAGTTTACATTTAACAAGTTTTGCAACTCTTCTTTCACAATTTCCCTAAGATTTGGATTCATCCTTCTTTGAGGTTTTCTGATAGGTTTACAATTTTCCTCAATATTGATGTGATGTTTTCAATTCTTAGGACTAATTCGTTTCATGTCAATGTATTCCCATGCATATGCAGAAGAATGTTGTTGTAATGTTTTGATTAACTTTTCCTGTTGTAATCTCTCTAAGTTATTGCTTATGTTCAAAGTTTTCCGTGGAAATATTTCAACTGTAGAGCTACCAAATTCTTCCATAGAATAAAGAGACATCTGCCTAGATGACAAATATTCAATATTGGATTTTTCTCGAAATTGATCATGTTCATATTCTGGGGATGATTCAAAATTTTCCATTGAATTTAACATTTGACTATCTTCACTAATGCTTGAAATAGTAAAGAGAGGTAGTATATCATTTTCATCATCAATCCATTCTTTGTCATCTAACTCTATGATTGTTCTTGTTGGAGGATATAAAGTGAATTTCTCTATTGAGGTACCATCAGAGATATACATGTCACCAGATCTACAACTAATGAAAGCATCAGTTGTAGCCAACCAAGGTCCTTCTAATGTAAGTGGATGTCCTCCTAAATTGTTTTTGGGAGTTAAGATCATAAAATCAATAGGATACTCCCAAGATTCTAAGGATACTGAAATATCTTCCAACACACCATCTCGCTTCATTATAGATCTGTCTACCAATTACAGTAATGTAGGTGTATATAGAAGATTAGGAAGTTTGAGTGATTCCTTGGTTTATTTTCTCATAATGTTTATTGTTGCTCGTAAATCAATAAATGTATTCGGAATTTCAACTCCATTGATATTTTTTTTACAACTGGACTTCTTGGATCTAAATGTTTTTGTGTGGAAATTTTTCCCATCATTATGTCTGCAATTTTTCCTACGAGTCGAATTCTTTAAATTTCCTTTTTTTTTTCTTCCTAGTTTCTTCATGCTCAAATCCTTTATTATTTTGGTTAGAATTGGAATCTCTTTAATGGCCTGTAATGAAGGGATTTTGATAAAGAAATTTTTCAATTCATCTAGAAAATCATAATTGGGGAACATAACTATTTTTCTACTCCTCTATCAACTTGTACTCGTTCAGGAAAAGGAGGTGTAGAAGTAGGAACTGATGGTTGCTTTATGATAGGATTTGAGTTTACTAGTTTTTTTTTTCATTTTCATAGTTATGGTTTTTAAGAGATGTTCCATCCCCAAAAAAATTATTTGGCTATAGAGAATCTTCCTCAAAACTATTTTTTTCTTGAATAACTATAGAAGGCTTTTTCTTTTCTAATATCCTACCAGATCTATGTTGGACATCATTGAGATCTAGAGGAGTGATCATGTAAGTTGGAAATTGCTGCCCTTATATCATGTAGGTATTTTGAGGATTTTTATTGTTGGGGTTTGGTAATGGTTGGGTAGGTAGTTGATTTGGTCTCTGTGTCAATGATAGTGAAAGTTGTGGATTTTGGTTTTGGAGTTGGGGTTGTTGATTTTGTTGAGGAATTTGTTGGGGAGGATAGTTTGAATATGATGGAGGATATTGGTAGTATTGAGAGAATCTTCCATAGGTATTTTTCATTCCTTGATCCCAATATTGAGATTCAGATTGAGATTGAGGCCAATAATTCCAATTATTTGGTGGGGGTTGAGTATACATTTGATTGTTAAAGCCTTGAGCTTGTGGCCCTTGCCATGGTCTTCTAGAGAAAATATATTATGTTGGATTTGAAGTTGTTTCTTATTGAAAAACAAGCTTAAGACATAGAATTGAAGGAAAAATCTTAGTCTCATGAATTTCTGAACAAATGATACAGGTCTCTATAAATTTTGCATCAAGAGGAAATTTTCTCAAAGAATTCTTCTTTCTACATTTGGGACAGAAAATAGCTAAAGCATCTGTCTCGGCTTTCTTCTTGTTTTGTAATTTAAGGGTGTCTATCTGTTCACTAAGACTTCATAAAATGTATTTTTTAAATTCATCAAGAATGTTTACAATTTTTGCCCTACACATTGTTCCAATTGCAGATCTATTTACTCCTTCTGTTGAAGATCTAAGTAA
Source organism: Pinus albicaulis (assembly GCA_034641835.2). NCBI lineage: Eukaryota > Viridiplantae > Streptophyta > Pinopsida > Pinales > Pinaceae > Pinus > Pinus albicaulis. Next base: position 376,243,563 of record CM076582.1, read on the forward strand.
TTCTTCCTCTAAGACTGCCTCAGTGGATGAAGAAGGAGATCCTTATAATTGGATTTATGACCTTAGAACTTCAAGGATTCTATGGCTAGTGAAATATTGAATACGAGTTTGAGATGGAGGTGTATCACTTCATAATATTGGTGGAGTAAGTGGTGTTGTAGGGATTAAACTCCCGCCTCTAGCTATGAATCTGCCCCTAGAGTCTCTTTCTCTACGCATATCATTTTTTTTTAGATGTAAGAAATGAGGCTACCTAATTACACTTCCCCGACAATAGCGCAAAATTTTTTAGTGAATTTAATGTCTTAAATTTATTCCATAAATTATCAACCGAGGTTTGTAAACTGATGAAGTGTGGTGCACTCTATGTGCTTAGTTACCTTCTTCTTACTTAGTTGTTTGTATTTTATGTTGTTTTGGGGGTTTTGTTCTTTGATGTCTAAGAATGTTTAATCTAAAACTATGAAAGAAATTAAAAGAATCTAATGAATTTTTAAGAAGGAAGAAAAGGAAGTGTTGCTAAGTTAATCTAATTTACATAAAATAAATCACAGACTTCTGGCTACTTAGAATCTAATCTGAAAAAATAGAGTATCTATCTTAATGATTTCTATCTAACATTAGTCCTATTCCATGGATCTGATTCTTATAACTGAGATTGAAATTGCAGTGTTATTCTAAGTGAAAGGAGAAAACAACTAATGTATATTTAGTTATTCCAACATTCAATATGAAGTGTTATATTCTTGAGATGGTATGAAAGAAACTATCTATACCTTAACTTCTTAATGTTCTAGAAAAGAAATTAAAGTGTCCAAAGGAAAATAACTAATGCATATTTAGTTACTCCATTATTCAATATGAAGTGTCACCTTCTTGAGATGATGTTAAGTAAAAAACTATACCTAATGATCTAGAAAAGAAATTGAATTATGTAAAATATAACACAATAATTTCATTAATTAAACATTCAATAATTCTGTCTTGAAATATGATATAATCAACTTCTTGGAATGACCTTTAGGAATATCAGTGATGAAACTAAATGAGGATCTAAAAGCAGATGTAAATGAATATAAAGCTAACTGTGAATAACTAATGTATGTTTTATTTACTCCAACATTCACTGTGAAGTATTACCCTCTTGAGATGCTGTGTAAGAAATCAATTATACATTAGTTTCTAAGTTCCTAGAATGCAAGTAAAATGTGTAGAGGAAGAACTCACTAACTGTATGAATTAGACAGTCCAATATTTAGTTAAGAATCATATTCTTTAAATGACCTTTGATAATATCCATTGACACAATTAATTGATAATTCTATTCTAAAAAAAATAAATGGCAAAATAGTAAGAAAACTAGATAACTGTGTACACTTATTGCTTCAAACTTGATTCAATTTGAAAACAAAAAGATCTATCCTCGCGAAATGTATTAGAAGAACAATGATTACATAGTTATGTTTTAATTTTATGCTAGTGAGTAAAACTAAAATGTAACATTAATCTACTCAGATTTTTTTTTTAACAAAAACAGTGTAAGGAAAATTAAGCTAAAACAAATGAATGAAAAACCTCCTCCAGTGCAGGGGCCCTCTGCAACTGATTTAGCTGAAATATTAGCTAGCTAAAGATGCACTTAAGAAATCATGGGCATGAACACTGTCATTGTATTACGATAAAACGAAGTCTTAATACACAGTGTATCAGCAAAAGCTTAACTTAAACTTAAAACTTAATTGTTTTTTATTTTGTACAACTAGTATTTAAAGTAAATAAACATAACTGTCTATGAGTTAATTCTATTATAGGTGGCTAATTCGAATTTTAGAATTGAAATTGGATTGTTTAACTCTTCATTTGATATGATAGATAAAATCAAGAGTCCTTCTATTATTAGCTAACATCCTTTGACCATGATATTAGGCCTCCTTTTATATCGATCTCGACAAAGTGAATAAAGCAAAATCCATGTGGAGATAATTCTGGAAATACCTATGTGGTTCAATTCTCCTTTTGATACCTAGAACCTGTCAGATCATTAGAGTATCTATGGAATCCATGATTAGCTCCAAAATAGGCTGCGTTCTGTAGCCAAATTACAAAAATCTATTCAAATACAAAGAACATGAGAATATAACATGGAAGCCATTTAAATCCATTACTTGAGAGAAAACATGGCATTCATCATTGATTGGAATATGTAATATTATGATAAAGTAAGGGAAAAAGGTGATAAAGGATGTCAGAGATAGGATAATTTTGAGGTTCAAAAACATGCGTATTTTGTGCATGATTATCCTATTGACAACCTTCGTCTATCCATCTGTCTAGGGATGGAATGTAGTCGACTTAGGGATCGTGGTGTCTAATAGTTACGAGAGGCTCAAATAGAATGTGCTCAAGAACCTACTATATTTATTTGATATAATGGTCTATGGGATCCAAAAATGTACCCACACTCATTCAAATAAGAGTTTTCCAGTGTTATCTATTGTGATGTTCATGTTGTAGGCCACTAATATACCCATCTTAGAAACTCTCTACAGGAGCAGAAATGGATAATCATTACCATGGTTGGCAGAAGGAACACTAGATAGATAATTCATGGACATGGATTCCATGGTTGGCTAGGAGTATATAGATGGGTGTATAGGCCTTCTTGATGGTTGGCTTGGGGATAACATAGGTAGTGCATGATATGGTATATTTTCTAACATATTGTTGGAGTTTTTTCCTATAAAAATATTTTTGAAGTATTATCATAATTTTATCGACATTAAAGTGTATTTGGACTCAAATATATTATACCTCGCAAATCATACTAGCAAGCTCACTTGAAGAAACATAAAGGTAGCCCAGGTAGCATTATAATGTGTCCTAGAGGTAGAAGAATGGAAATTTATTTACATACAATAGCATATTGTATGTGGTAATGAAACCTTGATAATTTTTGTGTGGTTGTGTCCATCTAGAGGTTTCATGGCCACAACAGTTGAGAAAAATGGTTAGTTCCCCAACCGAGGGTCGGTCGAGGAAATCTGCAACATGAGTGGTGCTTCCCTTATCATGTTTAATTTTAAATTAAAATTTTTGTATATATGTTGACCAATTCTGACGAGCATGTTTTCTCAACTTCCATTATGTCTGTATATATTCAATAGGTCGGTCATCTATGCTGATGAATTTCTCCTTCCCAAAAAAGTAATGTTCCCATTACTGCAAATCCCATGTGATTGAATGCATATATTTATCATTGGTGGGGTATTTATGAATTGTATCAAAAATCATCTCATAGTGATAGGTGACCAGATGCCATTACTAGGTGAGAACTCCACCAACAACATGGTTGGATGCATTTTTCTCAATTTAAAATGGTTGTTGTGGGTATGCAAATGTGAGTACTGGTGCATAGAAAAGCAAGTTATTCAACTCAATGAACACCTTATGTTGGGAGTTCGACCATAGAAAAATTTATTTCGCTCTGTCCTTAGTAACTTTACTCAAAGGCCAAGTATTATGAGAGAATCCGAACACGAAACTTTGATAAAAATTGGCAAGACCCAAAAAGCTCTGAAGTTCTTTTAGAGTGGTCAGAGCTGACCAATCAAGAACAACTTGGATCGTATTCGAATCCACATGCACACATTGCTCATCAATGATTTAACCCAGATATTATACATGGCTCATGTTAAAGGTGTATTTGTCCAATGTCGATCATAGTGTGTGTTGTTGTCGGGTTTGAATGACATGCCGAATGTCTTGGAAATACTCTTCCCAATTATTGTTGAAGATGAGGATATCGTCCAAATATAAAACCATGAATGAATTAGTAAAGGGTCAAAATTTTTCATCCATCAGCCTCATAAAATTTGTAGGGAAATTTTCCAACCTGAAAGTCAATTCCAACCACTCAAAATGGACCTCCTTGGATTTGAAGGTGGTCATCCATACATCTGTGTGTTCTATTCAAACCAACTGATAACCAAACTTTAAATCCATCTTGCTAAAGTAATTTCCCCCTTGAGTTGGTCAAGAAATTCATCAATCCATGAGATTGGATACCTATTTAGGATAGTGATTTTATTTAGTGCGTAATAATTAATGTAGAGTCTCTAGGTCCCATTCTTATTTTTTACAAGTAAAGCCAACCTCCCACAAGGTGAGGAAGATGGCCAAATGTGCCCATTTTTCAACAAATCCTAGATATGATGCTTGATTTTTTAATTTAATAGAATAGCGTGGTTGTATATTAGGACATTAGGTAGAGGTGCTTCAGGAGTTAGATTGATCGAATGCTTGACCTGATAGTGCAAAGGTACCCATGTGGTTGAGGAGAATATGTCCATGTATTATTCCATGACCTTATCCACCTTCTTATTATGTGTGGTGGAACCTTTCTTAGTGGATATGGATGTGGCCATGATCTTCCCCTTACTTTGATAGTGAATAAAAAAAAATAAAAATCCCATTGTAGGAGATGATCTTTCTGCATTGATTTGTAGAAATCAAAGAGATGGTGGTAGGAGGTGCTACCTTTGGTATCATCTATAAATTACTTCCAAAAGTAATAATAAGAGTGTGAGGCCTAGACTCATGCACAACATGACACTTTCACAAGTATGTATGGCTTAATAACACATCACATACTTCAGGAGGAACAACATCACACAGTACATAATCCATTAAGGGCTTCATGTTATATGGAAGGTGACATTATTGGCTGATGCGAAGATATCATCCTTCATGGAACCACTTAATGGTGTACGGTTGTGAGTGTGGTGTGTTCTATAGGACCAAAAACTTAATGAAATTTACTGAGATGAGTTTATTTTGGCTCCAACTATTCACACTAACTACAACAGATACCCCTTAACCCACATCTATGAGTGGAAGAGATCATCCCCTTCGTCCAGGTCTTAGATCTCAATCTTCTCAACTTTGGTGGAGGAAACAGTAGCGTTGGGCTCTAAATCAATAATATGCTTCCTTTTATCATTTCCCTTATTGGATTTTAACTCAAAGTTAGAACATGAATATGAATTTGAAGCTTTTCGCTCGGCCATGACCGATTTTTTTCAGGAAACTAATTTTTTTCACGAGTGGGGCTCTCGTGGAACTCACAACACTTTCCTATGCCCTGATTTGTCTTCTTGGTTTTTTCCTTTACTTGAATCTTTGATGGGTTTTCCTAGGTCACCTAACCATGGCTCTGTCCTTTATTTTACAATTTTCGGGTGCCTTTTCCTTACTTCAGATTCGAAAATACAAAGCATCACTTCTTCTATTTAAATTTCTTCTTGATCTCGACAACATATCGATATGCAACAACAAGAAAGTTGATGTCAAGTAAATCAATATTGTCCTGGATGTATTTATGTAGATAGACGAAATAATTTAGTAGTATATGCTGCCAAGAATATTTGATACCCAACTTCGTGTGAAGAGTATAAAAAATATTTTTAAAATCTCACACATCTCGATCCCTTCCATGCCACATAGTTGTCCAATTTATGTACTTATCTTTATATCTCTTGACAGGGTAATATTATTCCTTGATGACGTCTTGAAAATAATTCCAACTCGGTGTAGATGAAAATAATGAGGGTTAATTTTCATCCTTTTGGTCATAGTAGGTTTCCAACAAGTGCTTGACATGGACATGGTCTTAAGGAGTAAAAAAGTAATATTTTCCCTATTGGAAAAATTATGGACCGAAAAATATCCTTCCACCATATTTAATGATTTATCTATGACATCTACATTTATATAGCCTTCAAATATAATAATGTCAAAGTTAAATTGTACCCTGGAGGGGGTGGTACCTCTTAGATGGCTACTAGATGAAGAATATTTTCCCACTGATAACTACCAAAGGACTTGGAAACATTTATCCATCATCTCATTCCTTTGTCACTTGAAGTATTTTTCTAGCAACATTTTTAAGGGATCTCTTTCTCCCTCATCTTTCTTTTCTTCCTTCATCTAAGGTCATTGAGGTCGGTGAGGGAATTCTTGTAACGGTTCAACCAGTTCAATTACTAACTCCTTATAACCCGAACTCATTGGGGTCATGCACAGAAAAACATAGAAAGAGAAGAAAAATTTGATACCACTGATATAAATTTATGCATGAAAAAAATGAAATACAAATTTCGATAGAAACATAGAGCTACAGTGAAAATTGAAATTCAATTCATTAATAAAACATAATAAATTTATTTTACATGCATAATGAAAATAAACTAGCTCAGGTGATGATAGCATATCTATGAGAAGAGATGCCGTGACTACATGTATTATGAACTTTGTTACTGTACAAGGTTAGGGGGAATTTTTATTATTGAGAAACAATGGAAAACCTTAAACATACAAAAAGCTAACCCTAGGAGACAAAGCACTAAATACTTGTGGGCCTCGTTGGGGTTAGTTGATACATCAACTTCCTAGGGTCATAAATATTTCATATGATCTTCATTTGATGGATATAATACGTCATTAGAAACAACTATCTGAGTGTTAAGAAGTTATATCCTCTCTGTGGATAGATGTGATCCCTCTAGCCCTAGAGTGGGTCTAGAAACAAAGAGACATCCTAAAGTGTTGATTCCTAATTATTGAATGAAAGAGGAGTAGGACACGGTAGATCAACATACCTAGAGTCCAATTCTATCGTCGTTACTATAGTGGTAGTGGCCTCCTACTCCTGTCTTTGCAAGTCACAATCCTTTCGCAGTCATGCTCGGATACCTACACATAGAATTAGAAAACAAGAACAACATACGACATAATAACATTTCATTCATAACTATTCATTCAAAGAGGGATAGACAAATTTCATTAAAAAAAAGTCATAACACAAAAGTGGAACCAAACAATAGTCAAGTATATGTATTAATGAAAGGAAGAGATACAACCAAAGCTTTGACGTTGAGGTCTCCACCAACGGGGTTCAGCCGAAGTGCATCTCAGATGTTCATCAGGGAACTCTGATGGGATAAAGGCATGGACTCAAGATCTCTCAGAAGGCATGGACTCAAGCTCTCTCAACATAATTCCTTCTTATCCTATCTCTCCAGTATTTCTCCAAGATCATCTCTTTCGATGTTCATCTAGTCGACCATTTAGCTATTCAACTAGTTTTTGAAAAGAGAGATGGGTTCTTTTTATAGAGGAAAAGGAGGAGGTTAGGATCCCTACAAAGGTGGGATGGAGGCCTATCCTTTAGGGAGTTCCCATAAGAGGTGGAAACCATAAACTAAAGGAGTGAGTCCATGGTTTATCATTCCAACCACTACCAATGACTCATCCTCGAGGTGTTTGGAGTGGAATCTCTGCCTCTATTTTTAAAAAACATTCCATAAACAGCTTGGCGCGAGTTGAAAACTGGGATAGAGCGCCAAAAGGAAGTTCTTCAACTCAATGAACACCTTATGTTGGGAGTTCGACCATAGAAAAATTTATTTCGCTCTTTTCTTAGTAACTTTACTCAAAGGCCAAGTATTATGAGAGAATCCGAACACGAAACTCTGATAAAAATTGGCAAGACCCAAAAAGCTCTGAAGCTGTTTTAGAGTGGTTAGAGCTGACCAATCAAGAACAACTTGGATCGTATTCGAATACACATGCACACATTTCTCATCAATGATTTAACCGAGATATTATACATGTCTCATGTTAAAGGTGTATTTGTCCAATGTCGATCATAGTGTGTGTTGTTGTCGGGTTTGAATGACATGCCGAATATCTTGGAAATACTCTTTCCAATTATTGTTGAAGATGAGGATATCGTCCAAATATAAAACCATGAATGAATTAGTAAAGGGTCAAAATGTTTCATCCATCAGCCTCATAAAATTTGTAGGGAAATTTTCCAACCTGAAAGTCAATCCCAACCACTCAAAATGGACCTCCTTGGATTTGAAGGTGGTCATCCATACATCTGTGTGTTCTATTCAAACCAATTGATAACCAAACTTTAAATCGATCTTGCTAAAGTAATTTCCCCCCTTGAGTTGGTCATGAAATTCATCAATCCATGGGATTGGATACCTATTTAGGATAGTGATTTTATTTAGTGCCTAATAATTAATCTAGAGTCTCTAGGTCCCATTATTATTTTTTACAAGTAAAGCCAACCTCCCACAAGGTGAGGAAGATGGTAAAATGTGCCCATTTTTCAACAAATCCTGGATATGATGCTTGATTTTTTAATTTAATAGAATAGCGTGGTTGTATATTAGGACATTAGATAGAGGTGCTTCAGGAGTCAGATTGATCGAATGCTTGACCTGATAGTGCAAAGGTACCCATGTGGTTGAGGAGAATATGTCCATGTATTATTCCATGACCTTATCCACCTTCTTATTATGTGTGGTGGAACATAACGATGGCTATGGATGTGGCCATGATCTTCCCCTTACTTTCAGAGAGGATAAAAAAGAAATCAAATTTCCCATTCTGGGAGATGATCTTACTGGATTTCTTAGCAAAGATCAAAGAGATGGTAGTAGGTGGGGATACCTCTAGTATTCATTATAACTTACTGCCTTAAGTAATAATAATAGTGTAAGGCCCAGAATCATACACAACATGTCGCTTCCATAAGTATGGGTGCTTATAACACATCACATACTTCAAGAGGAGCAACATAACACAATAACTCATCCGTGAAGGGCTTGATATGTAGGGAAGGCGACACTATTAGTTGACGCGGGGATCTCATCCTTAGTGGAGCCTCTCGATGGTGTATGGTTGTAGGTGTGGTGTGGTCTATAGGACCAAAAAACTTAGTGAAATTTGTAGAGATGAGTTTCTTTATCCACACAATAAACGCTGCCAAAAATGAATGCCCCTTAACCTTATACAGGAACGGAAGATCATCCATAGTCAGATTAGTGTACTAGATCTCAATCTTCTAACTTAGTGGAGAGCGCATTGAATTGGAAAAATACAATCAATAATATGCTTCCTTTTATCATTTCCCTTATTGGATTTTAACTCAAAGTCAGAACATGAATATGAATTTGAAGCTTTTCGCTCGGCCATGACTGATTGTTTTTCAGGAAACTATTTTTTTTCACGAGTGGGGCTCTCGTGGAACTCACAACACTTTCCTATGCCCTAATTTGTCTTCTTGGTTGTTTCCTTTACTTGAATCTTTGATGGGTTTTCCTAGGTCACCTGACCATGGCTCTGTCCTTTATTTTACAATTTTGGGGTCCCTTTTCCTTACTTCAGATTCGAAAATCCAAAGTATCACTTCTTCTATTTAAATTTCTTCTCGATCTCGACCATATCGATATGCAACACCAAACAAGTTGAGATGTCAAGGAAATCAATATTGTCCTGGATGTATTTATGTAGATAGACGAAATAATTTAGTAGTATATGTTGCCAAGAATATTTGATACCGAACTTCGTACGAAGAGTATGAAAAATATTTTTAAAATCTCACACATCTCGATCCCTTCCATGCCGCATAGTTGTCCAATTTATGTATTTATCTTTATAGCCCTTGACAGGGTAATATTATTCCTTGATGGCATCTTGAAAATAATTCCAAGTGGGTGTAGATGAAAATAATGAGGGTTAATTTTCATCATAGTAGGTTTCCAACAAGTGCTTGACATGGACACGGTCTTAAGGAGTAAAAAATTAATATTTTCCCTATTGGAAAAATTATGGACCGAAAAATATCCTTCCACCATATTTAATGCTTTATCTATGACATCTACATTTATATAGCCTTAAAATATAATAATGTCAAAGTTAAATTGTACCCTGGAGGGGGTGGTACCTCTTAGATGGCTACTAGATGAAGAATATTTTCCCACTGATAACTACCAAAGGATTTGGAAACATTTATCCATCATCTCATTCCTTTTTCACTTGAAGTATTTTTCTAGCAACATTTTTAAAGGATCTCTTTCTCCCTCATCCTTCTTTTCTTCCTTCATCTAAGGTCATTGAGGTTGGTGAGGGAATTCTTGTAACGATTCAACCAGTTCAATTACTAACTCCTTATAACCCGAACTCATTGGGGTCATGCACAGAAAAACATAGAAAGAGAAGAAAATTTTGATACCACTGATATAAATTTATGCATGAAAAAAATGAAATACAAATTTGGATAGAAACATAGAGCTACAACGAAAATTGAAATTCAATTCATTAATAAAACATACTAAATTTCTTTTACATGCATAACGAAAATAAACTACCTTAGGTGATGATAGCATATCTATGAGAGGAGATGTCATGACTACATGTATTCTGAACTTTGTTATTGTACAAGGTTAGGGGGAATTTTTATTATTGAGAAACAATGGAAAACCTTAAACACACAAAAACTTAACCCTAGGAGACAAAGCACTAAACACTTGTGGGCCTCGTTGGGGTTAGTTGATACATCAACTTCCTAGGGTCATAAATATTTCATATGATCTTCATTTGATGCATATAATATGTCATTAGAAACAACTATCTGAGTGTTAAGAAGTTATATCCTCTCTATGGATAGATACGATCCCTCTAGCTCTGGAATGGGTCTAGAAACAAAGAGACATCCTAAAGTGTTGATTCCTAATTATTGAATGAAAGAGGAGTAGGACACGGTAGATCGACATACCTAGAGTCCAATTCTATCGTCATTACTGTAGTGGTAGTGGCCTCCTGCTCCTGTCTTTGCAAGTCACAATCCTTTCGCAGTCATGCTCGGATACCTACACATAGAATTAGAAAATAAGAACAACATACGACATAATAACATTTCATTCATAACTATTCATTCAAAGAGGGATAGACAAATTTAATTAAACAAACGTCATAACACAAAAGTGGAACCAAACAATAGTCACGTTTATGTATTAATGAAAGGAAGAGATACAACCAAAGCTTTGACGTTGAGGTCTCCACCAACGGGGTTCAGCCGAAGTGCATCTCAGATGTTCATAAAGGAACTCGGATGGGATAAAGTCATGGAATCAAGCTCTCTGACAAGGCATGGACTCAAGCTCTCTCAACATAATTCCTTCTTATCCTATCTCTCCAGTATTTCTCCAAGATCAGCTCTTTCGCTATTCATCTAGTCAACCATTTAGCTATTCAACTAGTTTGTGAAAAGAGAGATGGGTTCTTTTTATAGAGGAAAAGGAGGAGGTTAGGATCCCTGCAAAGGTGGGAGGGAGGCCTATCCTTTAGGAAGTTCCCATAAGAGGTGGAAACCATAAACTAAAGGAGTGAGTCTGTGGTTTATCATTCCAACCACTCCCAATGACTCATCCTCGAGGTGGTTGGAGTGGAATCTTCGCCTCTATTTTTAAAAAACATTCCATAAACAACTTGTCGTGGGTGGAAAACTAGGACAGAGCACCAACTGGCATGAGGTCCAATTTTAGTTTTCCCCTTTGGCACGAGGGAATAACTAACTACCCACGCGAAGGAAAAAACAAGGGTTTTTGAGTCTCTGCTCAACGAATTGTCAAAAGAAGGAATATTACTCTCATGTAAAGGGATATAATGATGGTCTTTGAAAGGCATGAAACTTCTTATTGAGCACGGAAATGACCCTCAAATGGGAGAGATGGGGATTGCAGTGAATGTGACATGTAATAAATGCCCCGTAAAGCATGAGGTCCGAGGGAGAGGGAGTGGTGAAAGGCTTTATGAGAACGTGTTCAAACCAAACACCACTGTCAGAAAACCTACAATTACCAATTATATCTATGATACATGAACATGTGGTATGGGCACAACCATCTATAATAGAATGAATAAAAACTGAGATCTGAGGTATGGACGCAGCCATCCATCGAAAAGGATAAAAAAATGGACTCAGGTATGGTCGCAGCAATCCAATCAAAAGAGAGATGCAATAAGTCATGATATTCCACAAAAATCCACAACCTATATTTTATCAGACAAAATCCTAGGGTCTTGTGCTCCATCTTGACCCGAACAAGTACAAATTCAAGCATGCGAATATATGAGCTGAAGTCCAACATGCAAGAAAATCACCTGATTACCAGCCAATGATGAAAGTTGTTAACAGGAACGGGAGAAACCACCAATAGTTACAATGGCTCTCAAGGTACAATCGATAAAATCCACGAAATGTGAATAGTGATTTGGCATCAAAAATCTGTAGAATCACTCGATCGACAATCAATGATGTGGACCTTGTGTCGAATGCGAGAAACCTGCCATTAAGGCATGCAGGCTCCAAGGTACCAGAAGGGAGTCTCTAGATCAAATTCATGGATAATGAGATGAAGTTGATAGGAAGTGACCTAATTGAAGGTGGGACATAATTTTTCCCACGTCATCGATACGAGACAAAGGAACATGATGATAGTGAAATAGGACCAACAGAGAATCAAAGGGAGGTTGAAAACTGCAGAGGCAAACTTCTCTTGAACATATCAGCAGCATGACATTGGATTTGGCAGTATTTGACATCAAAGGATCTGAGGTCATGATGACGTGGAAAAGAGAAGATGAGAGGTCAAAAGAGATTACCCAAACCCATCGAGGAAAAAATGACGAAATGAGATGTCCCCAACCTGACATGAATGCAGACAAGTGCCATGTTCAAGAAAGACATACTACCAACATAACTAAAACTTGGTTCCATTTTCCCCCACCATTTCTGGTGAGTACCCCAATTATTTTTTAAAATAATATTGAAGGGGATATCATATTCTTGTGCTGTAAGTTTTTCCTTCGGACAAATCCAACCTAGTACATTTTATGAGCCCTAGGAAGGAGGAACTGGGTAACGTCATGGCGACGAAGTGTGATGTCATCAGGTTTTAACAAGTCTGACAAAGGGAGAACTCGACATCTTTTCATGTTTATAGGGTTTGAAAATAAGGTAGAAAAGAGAACTCCATCATAGCACTTTTCATAAATAGTCCCTCAAATCCGAAAAGGTAGAAAATAATATCTGAAAGAACCTCTTAGTCATGATAGACTAAGGTATTCCTTTTACATAAATAATATGTCCCAACCTGAGAAAGGGGGTAAATGTATACTAGGTAGATATAGCTTCGCAGCCATTTAACGAGTTAGAAACAACAAGAGTCTTGACAATATTTTCAATTTTATAGAGTCAGAAAAGAGCTGAAAGATGACTGCACCTGGAGGAATGAGTGGTATTAAGGGTAGCAACTAGTTCTGATGATGGTGGAACTTCTTAGAACAAGTAAAGGTCAAGAGGCTGGCTAACAACACTACTCATTGGAGTGGTTCTTCGGGAATGGGTAAAACAATCAAGTGAAGGCATATGATCGGCCAAGCAAATGGGAAAGATGGAATGAGAAAACCAAGGTTCATCTAGAAAAATAGGCTGATAAAATGGAAATCACGAGAGGTACAATGGGAATGATTTCATTTTTGCACAAGCTTGAAATCTGGAAACTCTGCTTCAAGTTGGTTTCATTTTTACACAATCTTGAAACTTTTCAGAAAACTATGCTTGAAACTAGTTTCATTTTTACACAAGCTTGAAATGGAAACAAACTATGCTTGAAATTTTTTTGCATGCCACCAGCATGGTGACTCAATTTGAGATACATGCCCCCCCAATCTTTAATCCATATGAAAGGCAGATGGAGTGAAGGTTCAAATTACGAGATCAAGAGAAAGACTCGACTGGAATTTTATGAGATCTAATCAAAGGCTCGAATTAAAAATGGAACACATTTCATTTTTTAACGAGGTTGACACAGTAAAAGAACTATCCTCATGACCTAATTAATTTTTTTTAATGAGGCTGACATAGAAAATGAACTATCCTCAGACAAACTTGTTTCATTTTTTAAAGATCTTGACACAAGAAAACAAACACTGCTTCGAAAGATGCTTGTTTAATTTTTTAAGGAGCTTGGCACAAGAAAATGAACTATGCTCTGACGAAATTTTACCCTAACGAAGAAGAGGTCATGGCTTCCAAGAGTTTCACATCTGATGGGAGAACAACATCTCAGAAATCAAGACCCGATGCCCCCAACACATGATGCACAACGACACTATCACTGAATGTGGGCACGGGGAAGGTAGCCACATAATTAACCTGCAGTGGTGAAGATACAACTAGTGGATAAAAATCCAACAGAGATGATGGTTGGCCAATTTCCACTTCAGGACCAAGGAATGAAAGCTGATCAATGGTCACGATCCGACCTTTGTGTGGAAAATAGATCACATGAAAGAGGGAGGAGACAAGTGCACGCATGGCATAATCATAGTCACGCCCAAATAATAAATTGACATCCAAATGGCCTCAAACAACCATCACGTCAATATAGACAGTTTCCCCTCCCAAAGTAACAGGAAACTTCAGAAGGATCCCTAACGACTAACTTGTTCTTCTGTTAAATGCCAACAAGTTCTATGTAATAGGAACAAGCGGTGGAGAACCAAAAGCTTGGCAAGTAGTGGAAGACCTAATACTAACAGATGTGCTTTCATCTATAATGGTGCTAGGTACGACCATATCGAAGGCCTCTACCGTGATCTCAAAAGGCACATACGAAAGAAGGTAGTATCCCGCAAATTGACTCCAATCGAAGGAAGAAACCAAAATACTTGGAGAGGATACCATTGAACTGAGATGGTCATCCTATGGTGTTACGGGATCAAGAGGATCATCCTCCTGGACCTCCATCATGGGAGGAGGAGGAGCAACTTCTTGAAATATAGGGATAGGATAATCTTTCTCCAAGTCCAAGGAATCTAAAGAAATAAGAAGAACGTGCAGAGGATGAGATCCACTCTCGATGGAAAAGACCTGATGAACCATATGCAGGATCAGATCGACCGATTCCACTACTAACAGTTGGTCAGGAATGGATTCGTGAATTTGAATTTCCAAGGGAGCGGGATCAACCAAAGATGAATCTTGATCAATCAGTTGATCAACTAGTGGAGGACTCAAAGAAAGCTTTTGGTAACCGACAGGAAGGTAGGGTGTAGAAACGAAGGGTTTTCCAACACTCTCTTGGCTTCATCCATGTACAGACAAAGGTGAATGGGATGATGATTTTCAAACAAATTACAGGGATTGGTAATCTTACCATGTTTTTTATGTGTCTCATCATTTCTAGTCGACGACGTGCCACCAATATGACTTCTAGAAGCCAAAGTCATTGACGGACGATCGTCGGACCATACTTCAAGTACCTTGGGAATGCTAGGAAAGTCTCAAAGAAAGTGGTCACCTTTGCACAACATGCAAGGGAATTTAACTTTTTGTGGAAGGTTGGATGGTTTATCAGGGGAAGGTTTCTTAGGAGCAATAGCCGCAAATTTTGCCTCTCTCTTATCTAACTTCTTCTTTGTTGTCTTCTTCTTCTTCTTCTTAGTGACCTAGTTACTAAAATCCAGACTTTCACCAAACGAAGTAGAAGAGGAAGATGAACAAATAAGCGAAGGAGGGGAGAGGTCCGCCTTAGAATCAACATGATGTTGTTCAGGTGGAGGGGATGATTGTACAATGGGCAGAAAACTTGAGACCACAGAGGTCAAGAATAACCAAATAGGGAACCCAATAGTTAACCCAGGCAGGGAAAATGTTGCCATATAACGAGCACCAATATTCCCAAAAGTAGGAAAAGGACCAGGATTCCAGTCAGAAGGGATTTCTTGGTTGGTAAACTCTGGAAATGTTTCCATCGAAAACAACCTTTA
The DNA here is from genome assembly GCA_034641835.2 of Pinus albicaulis. Taxonomy (NCBI): domain Eukaryota; kingdom Viridiplantae; phylum Streptophyta; class Pinopsida; order Pinales; family Pinaceae; genus Pinus; species Pinus albicaulis. The sequence goes on from CM076582.1 coordinate 376,259,253, forward strand.
AAAAAACCCTAAAGAAGATAACTTTAACCAACAATATTTCGTGAACAGTTAATTTTAAGACATTAAAACAAAACTATGTCGTTTCATATTTCAAGAGTCGAGAAACACGAAAATGGTGACTCTATCACTTTCAGTTTGAAACGAGCATGAAAGGACAAGCGCTTAACGATCTCTTCTATTTTTAAGCAGTCATGGAAATATCAAAATGACTACTTGGGTGCTCTAAGAAAGAGGGTTTACCAGGTTTTCATGAACTGCCATATACACCATGGTGATCAAATGAAACAAAAATGACCAAGGACTTGATGTACATGCATGTAGTCTCCCTGAATGTTGTGTTCGGTGTTTCACAGTGACAAGGCAGTAGAATCGGCTTCCTATGGATAAAAGGGTGGCAACCTAGAGGAGTATCCCTTTATATACTCGACGGTATGGGGAGCACAAGTTTTTACTAGTGCTGTCTAAATCCAAATGGAAAACAACAGCTACTAGGTTTTACGATGCCGGAGCACGTCTATAGCCTAGACAACTAAACATGTTTCATTAGGTTTCAATGCTTCCTTAGGTTAATTAAATGAATTTTAAAGTTGATATTAGATTATGTTCAGTTTTAAGGCCCTATCGAATCTGGATCTAAAAATTCCTAAATGCAAGCTATATGCAAATGAACATCCTTTCTGATTCAATGAAGTCCAATTATGAGAAGGATAGAGATATTTGAGAGAAAATAAAACAATGTAAATATGCAAAGAAATCCACTAATGCATCTAACAACATTAAAAAAAATGAAACTCTTTCCTAGACAATTAGTCGCCAGCTATGCAAAAGAAAATTTCACTTTTGGTGCAAAGAAAGAATGCAAAATATGTTTTTTTATTATTTTTTCAATGAAAAGAAGTACATGATGCACTAATTACATGAAACATGAAAACAAACTCTAGTTTAAGTGTTGTGTAGGAATCGAAATTGAATGACTCAATAAAATGCAAACAAACACAAGAAATCACTCAAACTAATGTCACAATCTTCCAAACCAAGAGAAAGTTTTCAAAATGACCCAAAACAAGCAATATAATCGATGCTTGGAGAAATAAGGAGAAGAACCAATCGAAAAATGAAATGATCATTCAACCAAAGCAATCACTCAAAGGAATCAAGAAAACTTAGTGCAATCAACCCAAGAATGAGATTGACAACAATCAAAACGACTTGGTTTCCGAAAAGAAGGCTCAGTGTACCAAACCCTTAGAAACCCTAAGGCCTAAATTCACACTGATAAGAAAATGGACAAACGATGGAGGAAATAAGGTTGACGATAGTCCAAACAGTCCCAAAGGCATAATTACACATAAAAAAATAACCCAGAAGCAAGCACAATTGACCAAAAGACTCATTAAGGAGGTCAAACCAAATCCTACAGGGGTTGGCGTGACTGTAAGGCTATAATCCGTGCCATACAAGGGTTGGAACAACTGAAAAAAGAGAAACCTATGCCAATTGGCGCGACTGATCAGAGGGAAAGCGTGCTAAGCTAGATAACTATGGGAAAAAGAGGAAAAACCAAAGCCTAATAAGCAGAGGTCAATCTTGACACTCTGGAGCTGAACAGAGGATGCAAACTAAGAAAGAAAAATAGGAAAGGTAGATAAGCAAATCAATGATTGAAACTGACCCAACAACATGAAATGACAAACTCGCACTCATCCCCAGTGGAGTCACCAATTTTTTAAGCAGGTAAATCCTCTCTACGGACAGAGACGATCCCTCTATCCCTAGAGTGGGTCTAGAACTAAAGAGACATGCTAAAGTGTTGATTCCTAATTATTGAATGAAAGAGGACACGGTAGATCGACCTACCTGGAGTCCAACACTATTGTCGTTGCTGTAGTAGTGGTGGCCTCTCGTTCCTATCTTGGCAAGTCACAATCCTTTCGCAGTCATGCTCAGATACCTGCACATAGAATCAGAAAACAAGAACAACATATGACATAATAACATTTCATTCATAACTATTAGCCAGTGAAAGAGGGCTAAGAAAATTTCATTAAATAAACTTCATAACACAAAAGTGGACCCAAACAGTAGTCATGTATATGTATTAATGAAAGGAAGAGATACAACTAAAGCTTTGACGTCGAGGTCTCCTCCAGCGGGGTTCAACTGGAGGACGTCTCAGATGTTCATCAGGGAATTCGGACGGGATAAAGTCATGGACACAAGCTCTCTCAGAAGGCATGTACTCAATCTCTCTCAACATAATTCATTCTTATCCTATCTCTCCATTATTTCTCCAAATTCAACTCTTCGGCTGTTCAGTTAGTCAACCATTTAGTTATTCAGCTAGTTTGTACAAACAGATATGACTTCTTTTTATAGAGGAAAAGGAGGAGGTTAGAATCCCTACAATGGTGGGAGGGAGGCCTATCCTTTAGGGAGTTCCCATAAGAGGTGGAAACCATAAACTAAAGGAGGGAGTCTATGGTTCATCATTTCAACCACTCCCAATGACTCATCCTTGAGGTGGTTGGAGTGAAATGTCTACCTCTATTTTTAAGAAACATTCCATAAACAACTTGGCACAGGTGGAAAACTGGGACAGAGCGGCAACTGGAGCAGGGTCCAATGTTAATTTCCCCCTTTGGTGTGAGGGCATAACTAACTTCCCGCGCCAAGGCAAAAACAAGGGTTTTTGAGTGTCTGCTCGGGGAATTGTCAAAAGAAGGAATATTACTCTGATGTAAAGGGATACAATGATGGTATTTGAAAAGCATGACACAACTTATTGATCACGGAAATTACCCTCCAATGGGCGATATGGGGATTGCAGGGACTGTGAAAAAATGCTATGTAACACTGAGAAATTTTTTTTTGAGAAAAAACCCCTATTTTTGATTCCGGGTCTTCCCATTTTCCATAAAAATTTAATTTAGGGCCTCAAGATGGCTCTCAAAGTTTTGGACCCAAAAAACTACTAAAAATAGTAAACTATGCTACAATTAACGAAATTGAAAGAAATAGTGTTGGGGGTCGAAGTAAAATAGGTGGTTAGCCATGAATATCTATTGAATAATATAACTAGGTTCAGTCTTCATAATTATACTTCAGTCATAATGAAATGTATTTATCAAAATAAAGAAAAAGAAATTTTTTTGTTATATAAATTGACTTATTATAGCATGAGTTTAATGCTTGGGTCAATTTTTTTTAGGTAGATCTATCCATTTTAGTCCTCTAGGGTTTATGCAAGTGTCATTGTCCATGTCATATTGTAAGTTACTCTTCTAGGAAATTATTTGTTGAGAAATAAATTTATTTTTTGTAAAATAGGTCATTTAGGTCTCCTCAACCAAGTTGGCCTCAAACAGGGTAAGCCGACATCAGCAGAATCCTATATCATGGAGAAAATAAACCTCATTTGATACAGTCATTCATCAAGTTTGATTTATAGTAAAACTTGTAGTAAGTTGGTTGCAAAAAAGAGTGCGAAGTTGTAGGAGAAGGAGAGTATTTTAATGAAGAAAATCAAGTTTTTGGGCTACCATTATCTCACAAGTTCGAATATGTTGAGTTGAATCTAGGGCCAATATTCAATCTCTAATGTAGGTTCAATGTTTTGAAGCTAGGGTTCAAAATATCTACAGTAGTTGCACAAACTGGGATCAAAATTTCTTGATGTTGTTGAGCTGAAGCTACTCAACAAGAAGATAAGATTGAAGGTTGTTGCTTCATATCAAAAGGATGACTTGGTGGAGGAAGGTCTATTGGTCTAGGGTCTTGGTTATCTCACAATCATATGACTCTACTTCGGGAAGATTTCTTGACTGCGCTTTCCCTTATATAGGGGGTTTTCCCTAGCTATCCTTCTACATTTGGTGTATATGATCTTCATGTTTGGACTTTGAAAATTGATTTATGAAAAAAATATAAGATAATAACACAAAAAAATTAATAAGAATATAATAATATCACAAGTAATTATCAACATAAGAAAATATCTTTGTCTTTCTGATTTTCCAACATGGTATCAAAGCTAAGGTAAAGAAGAAAGAAAAATGTAGTTTTAAGATCTATTGAAAGGAGAATGACGAGTTTAAATAACTTGAATAAGGGTCATCAACAAAAAAGGATCATATAAGGGGATAAGCCTATTATCTACAAGAACCATTTATAACTCACTAAAGAAATAAAACAAACTAGAAGGAGCGTCCAACTAAAGGGAATGGAAATGATGATAGATCTCATCCTCGGGAAGAATAAATTTTTGGATCTACTCAAAGGAAAAGTAAAGAAGCCTACAAATGAATAAAGTGAAGCAGAGAAAGAAATTTTTAGTGAAAAATAATATTTTTTATGAGATAATAGTGGATGAAATAAAGGACAAAATCATTCCATATATATCCAACATAGATTCCACTCAAGAAATGTATGAGGCACTATCCAAATGATTCACAATAAAAAAAATTGTCAAATCGCAAGCTTAAAAAATGAACTAAGAAGTATGAATATGAAAAAAGATGATAATGTGGAATCCTTATTTGTAAAGATAGATATAATTAGTGATGAGTTGTATTCAATAGATGAAATAGAACCTGAAATTGAGCTCGTGATTACTTCCCTTCTAGGATTACCAACATCCCAGAGTTCCTTTGTATGAGGAATCAACATTTGGAAGGATACTCCTACATTCGAACAATTATGGAACCCCTGTAGTCAATAAGAATCCCGAATATCATTATTAATAAATAAGTAAAATTAAGATTATAACATCTCAAATGCCCATTTAGCTCATCACAATAATAAAGGAACCTTCAAGAAGTTCATAGGGCCAAGGAAGAAAATAGACCTATACAATATTGAATGTTACAATTGTCACGAAATGGGTCATTATAGAAACAATTGTCCTGCGAATCCAAGGAATAAAAGGAGAGACAAGGATCAAGAAAATATTTCTGATGAAGAATCACCCAAGAAGAACAAGACTTAAGAATCATAAATCAAGGATTTACACTACTAAGCCCTATCTCTATCCTATCTCTCTTAGTCTTCTATTTTGAGTTTTGAATTATTTTCCTTTATGTTTTGATTTCTAGTACTTATAGGTCTAACATGCTTTGGTAGAACGTTTTTGAATTGTTTCAATTATGTTATAGGTATCCCTCAATATTGGATTAAGAGGGAGCCCTCACCATTTTCCCAAAGATAAATATCTTATTTCTAATATTATATTTTTATATGTGGTTTCCTCTCTTATCAAGATGTGTTTGTATTATATGCTAATAACATTCCTTTTTATATTTTCCTTTTATTAGGAAATATTTTTGAATACTCCGGTGTTATGGATAAGAGCTCACAAGATAAAGCATGGTAAAAGTTTTTTTTCATAGGAAGCTCTTCAAGATATGATTTCGTAGAAGGTTTGATAAAGAAACAACTCAAAGGTATGTCTTAGACCATAAACTTTGTTCTCTTCATAATAAACGTATACTAATTTATTTTAATGATATGCTTTTACATTACTAACATCATTATGTCTAAGGCTTTTGAATCACAAATATTATTGTTAAGCTGATTAATAATTAGATTTAATCTACCCTAATTAAAATCATCATTCTTTTGGAACACTAAAATGCTCTCTGTAAAAGCCTAACCTAAAGGTGTATCAATATTGATTATGAAACCCTAGTATACTTAGGGTTATTGATGAAATCAAGGAAATACTATTATTTTTCTGTTCAGGGTTTCGGCACTATTATAGAAACCCTAATCCTTTAGGGATTGTAGTTTATTGAGATCCTAGACCTTTATTATTTTGATAAATTAGGGTTTATGGGAAAAACCCTAATAATATCTAGAGTAAAATACTAGGAATGAAACCCTAGTTGTACGTTTGTTTGTTTGATTAAAACCCTAGCCTGATAAACATTGTTATATGTATAACTTTAATGTATTGATATTTTTGCCTTGGGTTTACCTAATAGATGTGATATCATGCTAGTGCATGATTATGAAATACTATATATGTATATATGATAACCTAATTTTGTATACTCATAGTTCTATGGTTTGTAACTAAGCCCTAGTAGATGTGTGATATTTTAGGGTGTGGTGATATTGTTTCCAATGCAATGATAAAATCTAGGGTAGAAGTTGGGCATATTGATGTAAAATTAGATTGTTCTATGATTGATTTTTATTGTTAATATCTAAGGCTTAATTCTAAGGTTTGTCATCTCTCTAAAAGTATTATTGAGGCCCTATATATAATGAGGCTGATATCCTAATTCAGTTACTTTAAATCTCTAATTATGTTATCTAAGGTTTATAACAAAATCCAAGAAATAAGTTGAAGTATAGAATTAGGCATGTTTTTTTGATTATGAACCTAAATAAGTTAAGGTATTTTGTATATAAATTATAATTATTCCATTATCATATTAACATGATTCTTATATAGTTAAATTCATGCTTTTATATATATATCTGGTTGTACTTGCTATTAATTTTTCACAGGTACACAATCTTCAAGATGATGAAGATATTTGTATAAGCATGATGCAAAAACTTGAATTTGATAAGAAGTAATGAAGCCATGAAATACACTATGACGTTATAAAAAGTAGTTTATATCCCTATGTTGAGAGGGAGTCTAGATAAAAGAAAGAATATATCTCCCCAATTCAGAAGGAGGGAATTTTATGATAGTCATGGTGCATACCTTGAAGAATAAATTGGAAAATGTATATTGATGATATATTGGTGCTGGTGAAAAAATGAAAGAAGAAAATATTCCAACCATTTTCATATGAATAACTTTATATAAGTGGCATCAATATTATTGAAGACCCTAAAGGTTTTTGTTTACTTATATGTATTTGAAATATTGTTATTAATTGGGGTTGTGTCTATATAGGTAAATCTATCGTCAAAAGGTCGAAGTCTTGGAATAAATTTTGGACTTGTAATTTAGTCTAAAATAATGCTTGATTTATTTGATGTTAACTATCTAATTGATCGGGAGATATTTGATGCTACCGATTTAAATAATCAGGAGTGTTGAGGCATCGTGTGTAATAAAAATTTCCTAAGAGGACATCTACATGATTATGATGTCTATATTCCAATGTAGGGAAGATGGCATTGGTCATAGAGCTCTGACCTTGAATTACGCACCTAGATCCCTAGGTTGATGGTTAGTAAGTAATCCTGATGGTACCCATAGGGGCTAAAAGCTTTAGTCCATATTAGTCCCACCTTGATAGATTTCCCTAGTCAGGAATCTAATATGTGACACTAAATTTTCATAACCTCTTCATAGTTCATGTGTTTTAAGGTCTTCCATGTACTTGTGTATATATGTAATTATGAATACCTTCCTAGTTAAGAGGTTGTGTTGAAGAATGTAACTAGGTTTGGTCTTCATAATTGTACTTGAGTCATAATGAAATGGATTTATGAAAAGAAAGAAAAAGAAATTTTATTATAAAATAAATTGACTTATTAAATTATGGGTTTCATGCTTGGGCTGATTTTTTTTAGGCCAAGGTCTCCATTCTAAACCTCTAGGGTTTATGTCAAGTGTCCTTGACCATGTCATATTGTAAACAACGCTCCTTGGGAATTATTTGTAAAGAAAGAAAAATATTTGATTATAAAATAGGTCATTTAGGCCTCCTCCACCAAGTTGAACTGAAATAATATCAAGTCAGCCTAAACCTGGGTAATTCAACCTCATGAGAAGCCTATATATTGGAGAAAATTGACCTCATTTCATACACTCACTCATCAAGTTCGATTTGCAGTAAAATTTGTAGTAAACTGGTTTCCAAAAAGAGTGCAAAGTTGTAGGATAAGAAGGAGAGAAGTTGGAAGAAGAAAATTTATTTTTTGGGATACCTTTATCTCACATGTGTGAAGATGTTGATCTAAAGCCAGGGCTGAAATTCAGTGTCTATTGCAGGATCAAAGTTCTTAAGCTAGGGGTTGAAATTTCGGTAGTAGTTGTAGTAACTGGGATAGAAATTTCTAGATGTTATTGTGTTGAAGCTGTTGAACAAGAATATAATATTGAAGATTGTTGCATGATATCAAAAGGCTGAGTTGGTGAAGGAGGAACGTGTGTTGGTATAGGGTCTTGGTTTTCTCATTGTCATATGAATCTATTGAAGGAAGAGTTCATGACCGGATTTTACCCTGTATAGGGTCTTTTCCCTTGCTATCAGCCTACATCATGTGTCCCTAATCTTCATGTTTTGATTTCGATAATTTATTTATGAAAAAAAGATAAAATAAGTACACAATAAAGTTAATAATAGTATAATAATATCAAATGTAATTATCAACATAAGAAAATATTTCTTTCTTTCTTATTTTCCAACAATATCCACATATGATCACCAGTTTACCTTGAGGTATACATATTATAACACACATTCAAAATGAAATAAGTACCAACTAAAATTCTAACTCTCTTCCAGTTATGATTGTATTGTTAATATAACAATGTTGGCACTAGTTTTGTAGACGACCTGGTGGTCTATGATCTTGGTCCTTAGTTCGTCAACCATTCGGGGTCTGATTGGGAAGTCGTGGCTCTAGATTGTCAAGCCCTAGGTTTCACAACCTCTTTTTGGGATGACTAACCAAGCCCTTGCACAATTTTCCCTTAACAAGTTGTACCACCACCTATGTACTAATGAAAACCCAATACGTATTATTCATTGCACAGTAAATTTAAAATTATGATTATGCTTTTGTTTTGAATAACTATAGACTTTTGTATTCCTATTCAATTATGGTTCAAATTCTAGTTGTTTACTATTTCAACTAAATTAATTTTTCATGGTTTCACCTAGCGGTTTTTTTTTAAAGGAATACATTACGTTAGTAAAATTTACTCCCAATCGAGATTTTTTGGAGAGTTGTATATCAAATATAGATTTCTCTTCCATAACATCACATAGAATGTGAGGGAATGACAAGTATTGTAATTTTAAAATATAAAAGATAAATTTTTAAAATAAAATATCTCCAATTGAATGCATAAACAACGATTTCTATTGCAAAATGAATAAACAATACCAAAATATTCTTGGTTTTTTTCCACAATTTTAGAGAGAGGCGACTGCATGTCTTCTCGCACCAAAGTTCCTTGGGGTTAAAAAAATTATTCTAGAAATCTTGGTGGCTCCAAATTCATCAAATACCTACGTCATGGACCGAGACAAAGTGGATTTCTATAACTGGCTTTCCTGAGGTGAGAAGGAAGTGGTAAATGGCATGAAAAAATCATTGGACCGAATCTGCCGGAAGGCGTATAAATGAAGAATGAATTCTTAAGAATGGGAAATAATGAAATGCAACATAATCTAATCCCTACAAATCAAATGAAACGATATGAAACCAAATATGATGATAAATATTCTGGGGAAACTGTAAAATTATTTGAGCACAAATACAGATCTAACTAAAGAATAATTCCATAGAATTGCCAAGTTGAAATAGAAAAACAATTATAACTGAGAATGAAATTAATTAATCAATATTAGTTTTAAAATCAATACATAAAAGCAACTGAGTTAAGCTTAGTTTTACATGCAATAACTATGGATAGTTAAAGCTAACTGAAGCTAAGTGTGCTTTATGTTCTATTAATGGGAAAATGCACCACATGCAAGCACTAGAGTTAGCTAACTAAAGTCATGTGCACACCACATATTACCGCTTGAGTTAACTAGCTAAAGAAAAGTGCACATTGCATGCAATATCTAGAGTTGAACTAAATCTAATTAAGGCTAACTATGTGCATGTACATCACTCGAGTTAACTAGCTGAAGAAAAGTGCACATCACATGTAATATCTAGAGTTGAACTCAAGCTAATCTATGTGCATGTACACCAAAACTCCCCCATAAGCATAACTTAGTTGAGTGTGATGAAAAATAAATGACTCCCGACAAAGTGACCATTTTAGGTACCCATATACAATGCATGAAAAGAGGAAAGAGGGAAAACCCAGTGGGAATAAAAACACCCCCTCAAAATATAATGAAAAGGTAGAGAAAAGACAATTGCTAGGTAGTTGTGTCCTTCAACCCGAGACGATCTCGCAGAGATCAAAAATTCTTCTTATTAAAGGTATTGGTGAAGATATCAGTAGTATTCTTGGAACTAAGACGGTACTGAAGATTGATGATCCCATCATGAATCAGTTCCCTAATTAAGTGCATGTGGATCTCCATGTGTTTTGTCTGCTACCATTGCACTAGATCTCTGCAAAACTTTAGCGTACTTTGATTATCACACCAAATGATAGTTGGATGATGGGCATTGATTCCAAGCTCAGATAGGAAATTTTGTAGCCAAATGGCCTGAATAGTGACATTGAATTCTCCTCTATACTCGGCCTCTGCTGATGATAAAGCAATGGCAACCCGATTCTTGCTTGACCAAAAAATTGGGATGGATCCCAAACTAAGTACATAATCGAAGGTGGACTTTCGATCAATGTTGTCACCATCCCAATATGAATCTGTGAACCCAATGAGATCCAAATAAAAAGTTTTTCATAATGAATCCCATAGGTGATTGTCCCCTGGAAATTTCAAGGGATGCACTTTGTAGCTTTCCAGTGTAGCTCATGTGGCTCCTACATGTATCTGGAAACTACTCCTATGACATATGAGAGATCAAGATGTGAGTGAGTGAGATAAATAAGACTCGCCACAGGCTTACGGTAAAATGTGCAATCAACCAATGGTGTGTTTTTGTCGTTCTGAAGGTGTATCCCTGATAAGAAATGTGTGGTTGTTGGCTTGCAGTCACTCATGTAAAGTCATGCCAAAATATCTCTCGTATACTTTGGTTGAGAAATGGTAATCCCAGAACCACTCTGATTGATCTCTATTCGAAGGAAGAAATTTAGCAAGCCCATGTCTGTCATAGAAAACTACTTAAGCAATGTAGTTTTAATCTCAGTAATGAAAGAATCAGAACTAGATGTTATCAAAAGATAATCTAGGTAGAGTACTATAATCAAGGAGTCATTTTTCTTCAAAATATAAACATTTGAATCATATTTGCAGCGTAAAAAATTTTTAGATAACAAATAAGAATCCATCTTTGCATACCATACTCTAGGTTCCTGCTTGAAGCCATAGACAAACTTCTTTAGTTTTCATACTAGAGGTGAATTGTGCATGTATCCCTGTGGCTTCTTCATGTATATTTCCTCCTTGAGATCACCATGAAGAAAGGAGTTCTTCACATCCATATAATGCACGTCCCATCCTCTTGTTGCTGCAATGGAGAGAGCTAGCCTAATGGAACCCATTTTTCCCACTAGAGCAAATGTCTCATCATAGTCAACACCATGTACATGTTGAAAACCTCTTTCTACCAACCGTTCCTTATATCTACTAACTTGGCCATTTGCTGCTTTCCTGGTTCGGTAAACCGACTTGCACCTCACAAGTTTGCTATTGGAAGGTAGCAGAACCAAATCCCAAGTCTGGTTCTCAATGAGAGAGTTATATTCCTCATTCATTGTTGCGTCCCATTCAGGATGCCTAGTTTCTTCTGCATAAGTCTGTGGATCAGATGCACGCACCATATAAGTGTGCATGCACATGCATGGCTCCATAGCTCCATAGAGTGCTTCTGGATATTCTTGAAGTTGAGGTATGGAGGCAAGATCATCACATAGATCACTCATGCTACGTCATTTTTGTATTGAAGGTGGTCAAGAATATTCCGAAATACATGAGGAGGTATGATCTCGATGTTCAACATCTAGTGGTCCAATAAGTGTCACAGCAAAGACTCATCTTCATGAGAATTCTGATTTGAAGTTTCATCTGCATACTTATCAATGAGTGGTGATGGAAACTTGGTAACAAGTTCATATGCTGGTGCATGCAAAGTATCTTCGTCAAATTTTACACTCCTTCCAATAAAGAGATCTTTAGTGTTGATATCAAGAAATCTGTACCCTTCTACTTCATCACAATATCCAACACACAAGCATGCTTTACTCCGAGGCTCCAAAGACTTTCTTGTCTCTTTAGGAATGCGGGCCCATGCTCAAGATCCAAAAATGCGGAAATGACTGACTTCAAGTTGCATGTCACTCGAACCCTAAAAGGGTGTTTTTCCAGTAATATATTTATGAGGAGATTTGTTCTTGATGTATGAGGCATAATTGATTGCTTCGGCCCACAATTTTGACAAAAAAGATCTTGCATAGAACTTGCAATTGGCCATCTCTTTCAAAAGATCAATTCTTCCTTTCTGCCACATCATTTTCTGATGGAGTGTAAGGAATTGTATGTTGCAACTTTATGTCTTCTTCACTACAAATATTCTTGATATATTTTTTGACATATTTTGTTGCATTATCTATGCGGAGTATCCAGACTGATTTTCTACATGCGCTTTGAAAATATTTAGGTGTTGAAAAACTTTAGACTTGAGTTTCAATAACTAAACCTAAGTGAATCTCATGTAATCATCTATAAATGAAAACCCATATCTTTATTTTCTCATTGAAAGCACTGGAAATGGACCCATGAGATCACTATGTACAAGTTCCAAAGGTGAAAAGGCTCTCCATCCATGTCTCTTCTCGAACTTGTCTTGTGGATGCTTTCCAAGAGCACATCCATTACAAACACCATTTGAAAATTCAATGGTCGGAAATCGTTTCACCATCCCTTGCTTGCTAATTTTCTGCATATATCTGAAATTCAAGTGCCCAAACCAATCATGGAAAATCATACTTTCTTCATTTGCATGCATAAATAGAAAAATATAATTTGATTGAGGAACAAAATCAGAAAATGCAAACGGACGAGATTGATCATTTACCTTGTGAGATGCAACCTTCAAGTTGGTTTGCATGCCATAAATGATCAAGAAATTTGGGTTAAATTCTACTTTCCTTCCGGTACCTATGTGTGTCATCTGATACACTGAAAGAAGATTTGCAGAAAGCCTTTGAATATACAAGACATTCTCAAAACTTCCATCTTTGAATTGCACTCTTCTTTCTCCAGTTCCTTCAACTATAGAATTGTCCCCCATGAGAATAGGAGGTCCTGAGTATGGATGTAGATAAGAAAAGGATTACTTTCAAGAAGCCATATGATGTGAAGTTCCTGAATTGATGATCCATTCTTTTGGTGTAGAATGAAGAACAATCAAAGCATGCCCATTACCCCTTGTTTCTAATGGGTTTTCCTTCATCTTCTTCTTGGCACTTTCTGGAATGTGATGACCAAGATTATTTTGCTAAAGGATCTTTACCATAAGCTCAATAGTCTTCTGCATGAAAGAGGACTCATGATGATAACCTCTATTACAATAAGGAAACTTGAAGTTTCCTTTCTTACCCTTCTTACCCTTGGAGCTAGAAGAATCATTTGGAGGTTTTGGATTTCCTCCCTTTCTTGGATTTGGATCTCTTGCCTTTCCTTTGCCTTTTTATTGTTGATTTCGTTTCGAGTTGGACTTTCCTTTCTCATGCATGGCAAGTGCATGTGCATTTGGAGAATTTAATGAACCAATTTTTATGAGCTTATCTTACTCATGAATAAAAGTCTCAATAAATGCATCAAATTTGGGAATTTTCCATTTTTCTCTAGTTGCAAGTCTAACTATATGAAATGTGAAAATGAAAACAACATATTGACGGCATAGTTTGTACAAAATAAAAAGGATCAATTCACCTTCCAATTTTTATTTATCGATCCCGCAATCATGTAGTTGTAGAATCAATGATTTAAATTTCATAAAGAAATCTTGAATGTTCTCAAATATATTTGGATCTAAGGAATTTAGCTCATTTTAGAGAATATGAGCTTGCATCTCATCCCAATTTCCAAATAAACTCTCCAAGATTGTCCAAACCTTTTTCGGAGTGATGTATGTGTCCACATGGAAACACAATGCTAGAGATTTGGAAAACAATAGAAGACCAAAAGCCTCATCCATGCTATTGAAGTAATTTGATTTTTCAATGGCAGAATTGGGTTTATCTTCCTTATTGATAACTATCCGTTAGAAGCCTTTCCCTCTGAGGTGAAGCAAAATCTCTGGCTTCCATTGCAAGTAGTTATACGAAGTAAGAATCGCTAAAGATGAGAGCTCCATTCTTTTTATTTTTTATTTTTTACTTTGGAGCTCTAGCAACAATTTCAATTCTCCGATATTTTGATTTGCATATCAAAACTTCGAACAATTTCCAATTGTTTTCTCTTCAAAACTGCAAAAAATTGTTCATGCAACTTCTCCAAATCCTTGTAGCTCTGATACCATGTAAAATTATTTGAGCACAAATACGGATCTAGCTAAAGAATTATTGCACAAACTTTCCAAGTTGAAAAATAAAAACAATTATAATTAGGAATAAATTTAATTCATCAATATTAGTTTTAGAATCAATACATAGAGGCAACTAAGTTAAGCTTAGTTGTACATGCAATAAATATGGATAGTTAAATATAACTAAAGCTAAGTGTGCTTTATGTTCTGTTAATGTGCACATACACCACGTGCAAGCATTAGAGTTAACTAACTAAAACCAAGTGCACACCACGTGTAAGCATTTGAGTTAACTAGCTAGAGACAAGTGCACATCGCATCCAATATTAGAGTTGAGCTAAAGCTAATTAAAGCTAACTATGTGCATGTGAGTTAACTAGTTAAAGACAAGTGCACATGACATGCAATATCTATAGTTTAGCTAAAGCTAATCTATGTACATGTACACCAATAGAAACCCATATGATTGAAGATGAAAAAGACATATCTTGACTACCCAACCATGTAGAGGATGATCAAGGGGAATAAGTTACGAAGCAAGTTGGAGCATTGATCCTAACGCACAAAAAGAGATTGCTAAGAATTTTTTTTTTAATTTGAAGGTTTCTATTTTCTTTCCAACTTTTCACAAGTTTTAGCATTCCTTTTGATCCAGTGATTAATGTAGCTTTAAGATGAAGCATATTCTTTGCATATTCCAAAAAAATTCAAACACATTAATGGTTTAAAATAAAAAAATAAAAAATCCTCACACCCCAACTTCAAATATATAAGCCTATCAGCCAACTAATTTTAAGTTAAGAAATTTCTAAAAAAAATTGTTAAAACCAAAACTATATATTATAACTGTGAAAATTACAACTAATATACTCCAGACTGTATTTATTTATTAGCAGCCCAGACATAAAATATTCAATAATCAAACTTCAAAATTATACTACACGCACACAGAAAAATCTGCTATCCTATGAGATTACAGACTAAACAAACCTATTAGATGTCAAAGGAAAAATGCATTATTATGCGACAATTCAAACATCTAAAAACACGATGGGCCAGTAAACAAAGATTCCTCGGAATAACAGTAACCCATATATAGGAACGGGAGGTTTTAGGCGCAGACATCTTGTCCGTGCCAGAAACACAACATCGCCAGCTCTTCTTCTACAGATGTTATACCCTTCGTATCTGCGGCTAGAGATCCATCCTGTATTTATAATGAAACGAAATTAGTGAACCAAGCCGAGGATTCAGAACCATTCGTAGCTCCGAGAATATTTCATGACCATTTGCATTTCAGTTTTTTATAGACTAGCCTTAGCCTTCATGTAGTATACAATCTCATTGTACTGAGCTGTGTGTATTTTATTTGGATGTGAGTAGCGTTAAAAAATATTAGTCGTGGAACATTTTGTTCGTCAAACACTGTTATTATTTATTTATAACAAATCTTATAACAAATCAGAAAGAGAAAAAGAAGTTTATCAAGAGAAAAATAAGTTTATCAAAATATGTGTAGCTACATTTTGGAAGACTCTCTGATTAAATGGTTTGCATTGCAAAAACAAAAACAGTCAATTTTGACTGGTGAGATTTTTTTGAAAAGCCAACTGGATATAAGGCTTTCTAGTTTCATGGGATGACTAGACCACCGGGAAAGCAATAGCAATATAGAAAGAAATGTAACCAACAACTGGAAGTGATCCTTGAGGCTTCCAAGATTCAAGGTATGACCAGACCGTTGTGTAAGCAATACAGAAAGAGACATGACCTCTGACCGGTGCAAGCTTATAGACGGGTAATTTATTCATACAAATATTTCACTTGAAGTGGTTGATTAAGAAACCATTCAAGCATCCTTCATTTGTTTCCTCGGGTTGACCGAGGCAATGTGATAGGTTTCATATTCATAGTTTGAACCATTTAAATAGGAAGGAAAAATAACCGTGATTTGAGTAGTTTTTTTTTAGATTTTAAATTTTATAATGGTCATATATTTAGAGATTAGTTTTATAATTTTCAAATATTTAGAAATATCATAGTTTTTGTTTTTTTTTATTATAAAATTTGTTTCCATGAATTTCATTGGTTTATGAATATAATCATTAAAATGAATTTATGTTTAATTTTTTTTATGTCTGTTATTTATCAATTTTATGTAGAGTATTATGATCTATACATTTAACATATTTTGTTATCTATAAACTTGATGTGGAGTATTATGATTTATAGATTTTACATATTTTTTATTCACAAGTTGTAAATCTAAATTTTTTCAATCTTAAGTGTTCAACATACTTGAACAATGAAATTATGGAGAAATTATAAGACTTAACAATTTAAAAAATGAACAAGTAAATGAAAAAATTATCATTGAACAGAAACAAGTAAGAGTAATTTTAATTTTAAAGGATAAAAAATTATCTTTTTTCAAATATTAGCATAAGACAAATTTAATTATAATTTCAGCCAAAACCTAAAAATGAAGCATCAAAACAAAGTGTTCTGTTTCAATGACGCATATAATTATTAAAACTTTTAAAAGTATCTTATACCAAATGGTAACAATACATAATATCATGGTAATATCACTGCATAATCTAAAAATTCAACATTAGTTTCTATTTTCTATTTTACTTATAATTAAAATATCAACATTAGTACATTGAATATAACATAAATTATTTTTGTAATTCATTATTACATTGTCGATATTCTAAAGAAATGAATTCTTCATAATTAAAACGTATAATCCAACAAACATAGAAATGTCTCAGAACTTCATGAAAAATGAGATGGAAGTCAAAAATTTTATTTCAAGTTACCATGCAAACATCAATTACAGAAAAGTGTCTTAGATAGTTATTCAAAATCAGCCATAGGTTCTGGGACACCATCATAATCTACATCTTCAGATGAATGGCTCGATGCAGATGAAGATGATCCATATTCTTCTCTTTCATCAACTAGTGCTCCATCTGAGTCAACATGCATGCCCACCATTTCAGAGTTCAAAAGTCTTGTAGATTTACGTCTACATTCTGCAGAGTCCCATCTCAACAGTAATTGCTCTGGTAGAAATTTCTTCAAAATATTTATGGTCTGCAACTGAAGAGTTCCTCTCTTTGTAAAATTGAAGTTATACACAAGTATGTCAACATCCTCCAATTTTAAGACATCTATGTGGCGACGATTTATATTTGTGCCATTTCTTTTTCTCTTTTTGCCAATTCTTTTTTCCACTACCATCTCTGGCTTGTACACACCATTGAAAGGGTGGGTACTTGTGGCATACCAATGTACATCAACAGCTGTAATCTCTTCATTTTCATTAATGACATTTATAACCTTGGCAATCCAGAATGGATAGCCAAGTGGATCTTCATCTGCTAACACTGCTATCATGCAACCCTCCTTAAGATCCTGCACAGAACCCCTATAAAGGTCTTCCATGGCTTCACGTTGTGCATGTGATTTTCTAGAGCCAATATAGATTTCTCTTTCCTCTATCTGTGTGGAATTAATAATATCTTGAGGCTGTTGTTGTTCAACATTGTGTGTTTCCTAATGTTCATGTTCATTTGGCATATTTTGTGGCCAAAAAAAAGGATTCTTCAAAAGCGTATCCCCATTTACTGATCTTGAAATCATATCACTTTGATTACTGAAAAAAGACTCCCACCAAACTGAATCAGCAACATCGAAGTATTCATATGTATCTCTAATACATATTTTAATTTCCTCTAGACATTCAGAATAATTTATGTCTCTCTTCTGCCTTTGTGCATTATGGAGTTCGGAAACTGACTGTAATAACAATATCGTTGATGAAAAAATTGGACGCTCTGGAATGAAATTCAAAAATGCTAAACCTGATGATGGTCCCCATTCTTCAATAGTTGAATACTTCTTGCCCCATATAAGTGTTATCCCATCAATTTTTTGGATACGAAATTGATGCTGGAAGCTAATGTCGTTAAGTTGTTCAATGCATTTCTCCTCACCATGCGATCCAAAAATAAACCTTCGCATGTCAATAGTTTCTTCCAACACATGAAAAACAGGCTCTGGAATGTACGATTTCTTAATACATTCAATTAATGATGGCAGGCCCCCAACACCTTTCCTCCTCAATGTTACTGAAAAACGACTGAAAATTCGATCAATATGATCATGACATGCTCAACAAAAAGGAAACCAACTTTTATCTTTTTAAAATCTCCAATTCAACGACCATGTTTAGGTACCCAAAGAACAACTTTATTTTTAGAATTTCATTTACTTGTGTGTTGTTTAATTGAAATGTCAGACAAAACTGTGAAGAATCTCACATCAATGAGTAACCACATCATGGATTATAGTTATGGTCAGATTTGCATCATTGGTATATTTTGGAGTTGTGTGAAGAAAACTTCTGAAACATCTTTCTCATTAAACACCATACAACCAAATCATGAAACCTAATGAAATTTTTCTCCTGGTAATTTTTTTTACGTAAGCGTGACAAAATGTGGAAAAAGTGTGTTTTTTTGGTCCATACCATCAATTATCAATCCTAGACATTATTTGGATGATCATAACACTTCTTTCGATTTTTATACAACTTTTGCCTTTCACTTGTTTGCTGATTGCGATGGTCTTGAAGTTCTTTGACAACAGAATCTGTACATAAAATAAAAGAAACATATGAATAAATATATTTTCATAGTTGATAAGTATCAAATTTTAAAAAACAATGTTTTGAACACATACCTCTTTCTGCCCCTTGACATTTATCTCTTTTTGTTTTAAGAGAAGCACGTGCTACAAATCCCCATCCTTGTCTTCTTAGGAATACGAACATTGTTGAATTCAGTTTTCCATATCCTTGTAAAATAAGAATATGTAATAAAATTACCAATTCCTTCAACAACTTCTGCATAATCTTTGTATAACATGAATATTTCTCATCTCGATAAATTATCTGGAATATGTATTGTGTCTTTATTTGGCATACACTCTCCATGATTTGAAAAGAAGTCTTTCATCCATGTCTTAGCAGTATTTGCAAATGGCCCCACCTCCCATTTATAACGTGCTTCTGAATAATATGTGGGATCCCTTTCCAATCTATCCTGCATTCTTGACAAACGACAATTACCAATTGAATACAACATTTTGAACGCCTTTCTACAAAGCAATACATTCCCAATATGATAATCATAACCTGCTAGTGTAGATTGCATGCAACCCACTAAATATGAATTTTGCATGCTTTTATTCATTGACATATATGTTTTCCTTTTCTCCAAAGAAAAGTTGAAATCCATATTTTTCAAGCAATCCCTTCGACAACATGCACTTGAAATCAAATGAACGATAGAAATTTTTGTTGTGAGATATTTTGTCCTCACCCTTGTATAACTGGAATGCTTTGGATTGATATGAAAAGGTCTACTCCTACTCCTAGTTGCAATATTTTCTTGCAACGGCTTCATCATTCCATCATCCTTTGTAAAAGTAGTTTCATCACCATTAGAAGGAATATTATCCCCACTATCATCATCCTCAACATAGTTAATAAATTCATCAACATCATTGCGTGGAAAATTTTCTTTACCATCATCAGTTGAAGAAAACATTTCACAAGAATCATCGACACTTTTGTAACCCTGACTCAAAAGAAATTTTTCACCATCTTGACCCATGCTTTCAAATTCTTCCCTGGGAGGATTCAATTCTTCATCACCATGAGTGTCTTTGAAATGGTCACTTGGAGAAAATGCAATATTCAGATCTGTGCCTCTAAAATTATCATTTGCAATAAACTCTTCATCCTTCCCTTCCTCAGTGGCGCTCTCATAATCCTTGGGATTAGGCATAAGTGGAAGCTTTGAATTTGTATTCACTAGAATTTCTTCACCCTGCCCCTCCCCTTCCTCACTAAAGCTCTCATAGTCCTTAGGATTGGGAATAAGTGAATGCCTTGAATCTATATTTATTGAAAATTCTTCATCCCCCCCTTCATCAGTGGTTAAATTATAATCGTTATGATTAGGATGAAGTGAAAATTTTAGCTTTGGAAATTCATCCCCGTCTTCATCAGTGGTGCTGGAATAATCCTTAGGATTAGGATGAAGTGGATATTTTGACACTGCAAATTCTTCATTTCCCTCTTCCTCAGTGGTGCTGACATAATCCTTAGGATTAGGACGAAGTGCATATTTTGACTTTGCAAATTCTTCATTCCCCTCTTCATCTATCGTGTTGACATAATCCTTAGGATTAAGACGTAGTGGAAATTTTGACTTTGGAATTTTTTCGTCCCCCTCTTCATCAGTGATGCTTGCATAATCCTTAGGATTAGACGGAGTGGAAATTTTGACGCTGTAAATTTTTCATTTCCCTCTTCGTCAGTGGTGCTAGCATAATCCTTAGGATTGGGACGAAGTGGATGTTTTTGACTCTATAACATTATAATTCCCCTCTTCATCAGTGGTGCTCGCATAATCCTTACGATTAGGATGAATTTGATATTTTGACTCTGGAAATTTTACATCCCCCTTTTCATCAGTGGTGCTGGCATACTCCTTAGGATTAGGACAGAGTGGATATTTTGACTCTACAGATTCTTCATTACCCTCTTCATTTATTGTTCTCACATAATCCTTAGGATTAAGCTGAAGTGGATATTCTTCATCTCCCTCTTCATTAATGGTGTCCTCATAATCCTTGGGATTAGGACGAAGTTAAACTTTTGACTCTGGAATTTCTTCATCATGCCCTTCATCACTGTTGCTTTCATAATCCTTAGGATTAAGAGTAAGAGGTATAACTAGCGCTCAATTTACAGGAAATTTCATTTTGCTGCACCTCATCAATTTTGTTCTCATCATCTTTAGGATAACGACCAAGTCGATTTTTTGACTCTCTATTCATGGTGAACAAACTCCCGTTATATTCATCACTCTGAATAGAGTTGTTGCGTGACGAAGATGTTGATGTTCTAGAAAGAAAAACTTCGCTATCAGATGAAACCATGGCTTTCAACAAGAATAGGTTTAATGATACAAATTCCTCTCCCACTTACAATATATAGCTTAAAGACTGAAAATTTCCCTCCAAAAAAATTCGCGAAAAAACTTCCCTCCAAAATTTCCCTCCAAAAGATTTCGCGAAAAACTTTCCCTCCAAAATTTTCATTTCATATATTTGGTACAAATATTAATCAAAAAATTTATTTAACATTTTTTTAACAAACTGTTTATGTTGAAATATTTTATCGATATTTATATTCAAAATATCCACACAATATTTCTATCATGGATGTCTTCCGAACTAAAATAATGTTTTTATTTGAATGATTTAACATTGACTAGATGTAAGTATTAACTATAATATTACTATAATACCTACATGCAAATATTAACTATTTTAACTATAATGAATACATGTAAATATTTTAAATTTTAAATCTTAAACTTACGTTATATTCATCTAAAATATATTTCAAAATTTATTAATAAACTGTTGGTCTTTAAATATTTCACCATATTTTCTATTCAAAATATCCACAAAATATTCCTTTCATGCATGTCTTCGAAACTAAAATAATTTTCTTATTTGAATTGTTTAAGATTGACTACATGTAAATATTTACAAAAATAACATGTAAATATTAACTATTTAAACTATAATTAACTACATGTAAGTATTTTATATTTTAATTTTTAATCTGAGATTATATTTGAATTATTCAACATTCAGTACATGTAAATATTAAATAAAATATTAATTATGATAACTACATGCAAATAATAAGTATTTTAACTATAGTATGAACTATAATAAACTAAATGTAAATATTTTAAATTTGAAATTTTAATCCCACATTCGTTAAACAGTAAACCAATCAGACAATATACGCTATTTAAAAGGAATGATTGTTTCTATTCATCACATCACATCAAGTTTTCTCGTATTTGTTAGAGCAAATTTCTGGAGGTGTTGCGTTGGCATTGGTAACTTCGTGGAGGCATTGCATTGGCATTGGAAGCATTGTGTCGCTATTGGTAATTTTGTGGAGGTGTTGCATTGGCATTGGTAACTTCGTGAAGGCATTGCATTGGCATTGGAGGCATTGTGTTGCTATTCGTAATTTTGTGGAGGCATTGTGTTGGCATTGGTGACAGCAGCTTTTTGCATTTCAAAGGTCAGTTTTCCTTCTATTCTGTCAATTTAGAGATGATTTTGGGGAAAATCTATTTTTCTATAGTTTTTTTGTGTCCAAAAACTACTTTTTTAAGGTTTTTAGGTTCAAAAACCTTGATTTTTTTATATTTTTTTAGTGAAGAAAATGCAAAAAAAACTAAATTTTTTAGGGTTTTAAGAACAAAAATTTAGATTTTTTTTCTTTTTTAAGACTTATAGGTTCATTTAGACAGAAAAATCCATAAAACGACCATGCACATAAAAAAAAAAGTAATATTATAACATTTTTTATTTGTTTTTTTTTTTATCATAAATATATCAGTGATTTCATTATTTAAATTTTTTTTTTTTTTATAAATTTTTTATTTTTTATCTTAATATTTTATTTTTTTAAAATTTTAAATTTTGTTTTGTTATATATATATATATATATATATATATATATATATATATATATATATATATATATATATATATATATATATATATATAATTGTATTGTGATATAGTTTTTTTTTTAAATTTATTATATTGTTATATTAAAACAAATGTTTTTTTATTTTATTTATTATATTGTTTTTTTTTTTTAATTATATGATGTTTAAAAACCAAACATTATTGTGATTTAATAAATTGTTTTTTTTTTTTCTATTTGTTATATTTTGATATTTTTAACATATTTTATTAATAAATAATGTTTTAATAATTATATTATATATAAAAAAAATTAAAAAGCGAAATTAAAAAAAAAAAATTAAAAAAAAATTAAAAAAAAAAAAAACCGCGCGCGGACTGCCCGTTGGGCGCTGGGGGCCGGTCGGGCGACACTGCAGGGGCGGCCCAGCCCGCCTCCCGGCCCTGCCTTGGCTGAGGGACGACTCCTTTGTGCATTATGGAGTTCAGAAACTGACTATAATAACAATATCTTTGATGAAAAAATTGGACGCTCTGGAATGAACTTCAAAAATGCTAAACCTAATGATGGTCCCCATTCTTCAATAGTTGAATACTTCTTGCCCCATATAAGTGTTATACCATCAATTTTTTTGATACGAAATTGATGCTGGAAGCTAATGTCGTTAAGTTGTTCAATGCATTTCTCCTCACCATGCGATCAAAAAATAAACCTTCGCATGTCAATAGTTTCTTCCAACACATGAAAAACAGGCTCTGGAATGTACAATTTCTTAATACATTCAATTAATGATGGCAGGCTCCCAACACCTTTCCTCCTCAATGTTATTGAAAAACGATTGAACATTTGATCAATATGATCATGAGTATGCCCAACAAGAAGGAAACCAACCTTTATCTTTTTAAAAATCTCCAATTCAACGAGCATGTTTAGATACCCAAAAAGAACTTGATTTTTGTTCTCACGACTTGTGTTGTCTAATTGTAAATACAAAACTTCAGGAAGAATCCCAGACCAATGAGTAACCACATCATGGATTATAGCTATGGTCAGATTTGCATCATTGTGAATATTTGGAGTTGTGAAGAAAACTCTTGGAAACATCTTCTCATTAAATACCATACAACCAACCAAGTGAAACTGAATGAAATTTTCCTCCTGTAATTTTTTTGGCCTGCGGACAAAATGTGGAAGAAGTGTTTTCTTTTGGTCCATACCATCAATTATCAATCCCAGATATTTATTTGGATGATCATAACACTTCTTTCGATGTTTATACAACTTTTGTCTTTCACTTGTTTGCTGATTGCGATGGTCTTGAAGTTCTTTGACAACGGAATATGTACATAAAATAAAAGAAACATATGAATAAATATATTTTCATAGTTGATAAGTATCAAATTTAAAAAACAATGTTTTGAACACATACCTCTTTTTTCCCCTTTACATTTATCTCTTTTTGCTTTAAGAGAAGCACATGTGCTACAAAATCCCCATCCTTGTCTTCTTAAGAATACGAACATTGTTGAATTCAGTTTTCTATATCCTTGTAAAATAACAATATGTAATAAAATTACCAATTCCTTCAACAGCTTCTGCATAATCTTTGTATAACATGAATATTTCTCGTCTCGATAAATTATCTGGAATATGTATTGTGTCTTTATTTGGCATACACTCTCCATGATTTGATTAGAAGTCTTTCATCCATGTCTTAGCAGTATTTGCAAACGGCCCCACCTCCCGTTTATAACGTGCTTCTGAATAATATGTGGGATCCTTTTCCAATCTATCTTGGATTCTTGACAAACGACAATTACCAATTGAATACAACATTTTGAACGCCTTTCTGCAAAGCAATACATTCCCAATATGATAATCATAACTTGCTAGTGTAGATTGAATGCAACCCACTAAATATGAATTTTGCATGCTTTTATTCATTGACATATATGTTTTCCTTTTCTCCAAAGAAAAGTTGAAATCCATATTTTTCAAGCAATCCCTTCGACAACATTCACTTGAAATCAAATTAACGACAAAACTTTTTGTAGTGAGATATTTTGTCCTCGCCCTTGTATAACTGGAATGCTTTGGAAACATATGAAAAGGTCTACTCCTACTCCTAGTTGCAATATTTTCTTGCAACGGCTTCATCATTCCATCATCCTTTGTAAAAGTAGTTTCATCACCATTAGGAGGAATATTATCCCCACTATCATCATCCTCAACATAGTTAAGAAATTCATCAACATCATTGCGTGGAAAATTTTCCTTACCATCATCAGTTGAAGAAAACATTTCACAAGAATCATCAACACTTTTGTAACCCTGACTCAAAAGAAATTCTTCACCATCTTGACCCATGCTTTCAAATTCTTCCCTGGGAGGATTCAATTCTTCATCACCATTAGTGTCTTTGAAATGGTCACTTGGAGAAAATGCAATATTCAGATCTGTGCCGCTAAAATTATCATTTGCAATAAACTCTTCATCCTCCCCTTCCTCAGTGGTGCTCTCATAATCCTTGGGATTAGGCATAAGTGGAAGCTTTGAATTTTTATTCACTAGAATTTCTTCATCCTTCCCCTCCCATTCCTCACTGAAGCGCTCATAATCCTTAGGATTATGAATAAGTGAATGCCTTGAATCTATATTTATTGGAAATTCTTCATACCCCCCTTCATCAGTGGTTAAATTATAATCGTTATGATTAGGATGAAGTGAAAATTTTAGCTTTGGAAATTCATCCTCGTCTTCATTAGTGGTGCTGGCATAATCCTTAGGATTAGGACGAAGTGGATATTTTGACGCTGCAAATTCTTCATTCCCCTGTTACTCAGTGGTGCTGACATAATCCTTAGGATTAGGACGAAGTGCATATTTTGACTTTGCAAATTCTTCATTCCCCTCTTCATCTATGGGGCTGACATAATCGTTAGGATTAAGACGAAGTGGAAATTTTGAGTCCAGAATTTTTTCGTCCCCCTCTTCATTAGTGGTGCTTGCATAATCCTTAGGATTAGACGAAGTGGAAATTTTGACGCTGTAAATTTTTCATTTCCCTCTTCATCAGTGGTGCTGGCATAATCCTTAGGATTGGGACGAAGTGGATGTTTTTGACTCTGAAACATTATAATTCCCCTCTTCATCAGTGGTGCTCGCATAATCCTTACGATTAGGACAAATTTGATATTTTGACTCTGGAAATTTTACATCCCCCTTTTCATCAGTGGTGCTGGCATACTCCTTAGGATTAGGACAGAGTGGATATTTTGACTCTACAGATTCTTCATTACCCTCTTCATTTATTGTTCTCACATAATCCTTAGGATTAAGCTAAAGTGGATATTCTTCATCTCCCTCTTCATCAATGGTGTCCTCATAATCCTTGGGATTAGGACGAAGTGAAACTTTTGACTCTGGAATTTCTTCATCAAGCCCTTCATCACTGTTGCTTTCATAATCCTTAGGATTAAGAGTAAGAGGTATAACTAGCGCTCGATTTACAGAAATTTCATTTTGCTGCACCTCATCAATTTTTTTCTCATCATCTTTAGGATAAAGACCAAGTCGATTTTTTGACTCTCTATTCATGGTGAACAAACTCCCGTTATATTCATCACTCTGAATAGAGTTGTTGCGTGACGAAGATGTTGATGTTCTAGAAAGAAAAATTTCGCTATCAGATGAAACCATGGCTTTCAGAAACAATAGGTTTAATGATACAAACTCCTCTCCCACTTACAATATATGGCTTAAAGACTGAAAATTTCCCTCCAAAAAAATTCGCAAAAAAACTTCCCTCCAAAATTTCCCTGCAAAAAATTTCGTGAAAAACTTTCCCTCCAAAATTTTCATTTCATATATTTGGTACAAATATTAATCAAAAAATGTATTTAACATTTTTTTAATAAACTGTTTATGTTGAAATATTTTACCGATATTTATATTCAAAATATGCACAAAATATTTCTATCATGGATGTCTTCCAAACTAAAATAATGTTTTTATTTGAATGATTTAACATTGACTAGATGTAAGTATTAACTATAATATTACTATAATACCTACATACAAATATTAACTATTTTAACTATAATGACTACATGTAAATATTTTAAATTTTAAATTTTAAACTTGCGTTATATTCATCTAAAATATATTTCAAAATTTAGTAATAAACTGTTGGTCTTTAAATATTTCACCATATTTTCTATTCAAAATATCCACAAAATATTCCTTTCATGCATGTCTTCGAAACTAAAATAATTTTCTTATTTGAATTGTTTAAGATTGACTACATGTAAATATTTACAAAAATAACAACATGTAAATATTAACTATTTAAACTATAATTAACTACATGTAAGTATTTCATATTTTAATTTTTAATCTGAGATTATACTTGAATTATTCAACATTCAGTACATGTAAATATTAAATAAAATATTAATTATGATAACTACATGCAAATAATAAGTATTTTAACTATAGTATGAACTATAATAAACTAAATGTAAATATTTTAAATTTTAAATTTTAATCCCACATTCGTTAAACAGTAAAGACAATATACGCTATTTAAAAGGAATGATTGTTTCTATTCATCACATCAGATCAAGTTTTCTGGTATTTGTTAGAGCAAATTTCTGGAGGTGTTGCGTTGGCATTGGTAACTTCGTGGAGGCATTGCATTGACATTGGAAGCGTTGTGTCGCTATTGATAATTTTGTGGAGGTGTTGCATTGGCATTCGTAACTTCGTGAAGGCATTGCATTGGCATTGGAGGCATTGTGTTGCTATTCATAATTTTGAGGAGGCGTTGTGTTGGCATTGGTGACAACAGCTTTTTTCATTTCAAAGGTTAGTTTTCCTTCTATTCTGTCAATTTAGAGACGATTTTGGGAAAAATTTGTTTTTTTATAGTTTTTTTGTGTCCACAAACTACTTTTTTAAGGTTCTTAGGTTCAAAAACCTTGATTTTTTAATATTTATTTAGTGAAGAAAATGCAAAAAAAACTAAATTTTTTAGGGTTTTAAGAACAAAAAATTTAGATTTTTTTTCTTTTTAAAGATTTACAGGTTCATTTAGACATAAAAATCTATAAAATGACCATGCACATAAAACAAAAAGTAATATTATAACATTTTTTATTTTTATTTTTTTTTATCATAAATATATGAGTGATTTCATTATTTAAATTTTTTTTTTTATTTGAGAATTTTTTTATTTTATATTCTATTCTATTTTATTTTTTTAATTTTAAATCTTTGTTTTATTTTTTTAATTTTAAATCTTTAATTTTTTTTTTTCTTTATTGTTTTGTTATATATATATCTTTCTTAATTGTATTGTGATATAGTTTTTTTTTTAAAATTATATTGTTATATTAAAACAAATGTTTTTATTTATTTATTTATAATTTATTATATTGTTTTTTTTTTTTTTTTAAATTATATGATTTTTAAAAACCAAACATTATTGTGATTTAATAAATTGTTTTTTTTTTTTTTTGGGTTATATTTTGATATTTTTAACATTTTTTTTATTAATAAATAATGTTTTAATAATTATATTATATAAAAAAAAAATTAAAAATCGAAATTAAAAAACAAAAAAAAAAATTAAAAAAAATTAAAAATTATAAAATTATAAAATAAAAAAAAAATTTAAAAACAAATAAAAAAAAAAATTAAAAAAAATTAAAAAATAACAAAAAAACTGCGCGCGGCCGCCCGTTGGGCGCCGAGGCTGGCCTGGTGGCGCCCAACAGGCGGGCCTGTGCTCGTCGAGGGCCGATTCCCGGAATTGGCCCTCGGCCAAGGGGGGTGCCAGAGGCGGGCTGGGCCGCCCCCGTGGCGCCGCCTGGCTAGCCCCGGCACCCAACGGGCAGGCCGATTCAATTTTTTAAAAAAATTTTAAATGTTTTTTTTTTAAATTTTTTTAATTTTTTTTTTTTTAATTCTGCAATTTTGTTTTTTAAATTGTTTTTTTTTAATTTGTTTTAACAATTTTTTTTTTTAATTTTGGTTTTTTTTTTTAAATTCTTTTTTATTTTTTTTTAATTTTATTTTTTAATTTTGTTTTTTAAATTGTTTTTTTTTAAATTTGTTTTAACAATTTTTTTTTTTAATTTTGGTTTTTTTTTTTTTAAATAATTTTATAATTTTGTTTTTTAAATTTTTAAATAATTTTTTTTTTAAATAATTTGTTTTAAGAAAACATTTTTTAATTTTATTTTGTTCTTTAAATTTTTATTTTTTTTTTAATTTTTTTTTAAATAATTTGTTTTAATAAAACAATTAAAAGTTCATAGAAACATTGTTATACATAAATATAAAAAAAAAATTGTTATATAATATAATAAAAACATTGTTAAATAATAATTGTTAAAAATTTCAAAATATAACAAATATATATATATATATATATATATATATATATCAAAAAAAAAAAAATCATTAAACAACAATTATGTTTTGTTTTTAAACATTATATAATTAAAAAAAATACAATATAATAAATTAAAAAAAAACATTTGTTTTAATATAACAATATAAATTAATTAAAAAAAAACTATATAACAATACAATTAAAAAAATAAAAAATTATATAATATTATAACATTTGTTATAAATAGTTAGTAACTTTTTTGTTTTTTTTTAAATATTAAACACAAACTGAAGTTTGAAAATACTAGTTTATTTTTTAAAAATTATTTTATACAATTTAAACAAATTTTTAAATTTTTTATAAAATGTATTCAAAACATATTATATAGATATATATACATATGATTTATAATATTTTGTTTTTAAATGAAAATTTTTATAGTTAATTTTACTGCTTTAATTTCAAACTATTTAGTTTTAGAAATAAATTTTTTTTATTAAATTTATTTTATCCGCAATATTTTTCCATTAACTAATATATATATATATATATATATATATATCAGGAAAATGGCATCAAAAAATATTTTTGTGAATGTTTCTGCACCTAGGGCAGCAGCTCCCAAATCTACAGCTGCAGCTCGACGCACTATGGATACAACTCCCAAATCTAAAGTTGCAGTTGGGCGCACTATGGACACTGTTGGACGCAATAAGGATATTGTTGCACACACTAATAAAAGTCAAGCAAGTGGGGCACCAGGTTCATTAAAGCTTATTTCTGATTGGAAGAACGCCGAGGAAATAGATAAAACCAATTTCTCATGGTATCTTGAAGACAGTGAAATGGAGGCTGATATACACATCTATCTGATTTGTGGTATGATTGACTTAAATGAGCCATATGATGTGATGGGCAGAGTACGATACATATGTATGGTCCCGAATACAAACACTATTTATGTTCTTGCAAGGAAGGCTAAGAAACATGAGAAGGTTAGATATCATCTATCAATCGTCAAGTACGAGACAGATGAAATAACTTCAAAATTTTCTGAAGAAATAGCAAGCAACATTGCAAATAACATTTGTAAGTATGCTTATTTTTATTTCCTCTATGCATTATTGTAAGGATGATTCAATTTTTTATAAATTATTGATCATTGAAATGTTTTATTTTGTTTCATAGGATTTTGTTCCGGGTCTTTCAAACATGTTTGATGGTATTTATATGTTGGTGCCAAATGTTATGGATGTGATCAAAACATTCCACAAAGACAAAGCAGAGGAAAGGAGATTGAAGCAAAGAGCAATGGCTCGTGACACTGCAACAATACAAAGAGGGGATTAACCAAGAGTCACTAAGGTGGGTCAATCTAGTAAACTTAAACAGGTTTCTTTTGAAGGTGTCGAACATGAAACATAAAATTATGATAGAATTAGTGAGGAGGAGATGAGAACTATTGTGAAAAAGGAGAAAACAGATCAGACACCAAAAAGAAAAATTGCCAAAGATCTCTCTCTTGTACCTCATGAAGGAGAGCTTGTTTATAAAAAAACTGATATGTTATCCAATAAGACTAGGAAATCAAATATTGGTGAACCTGTAAAGGTCGTGAGCAGCAGTGAAGAACAAATTGAAAGCTCTTATGGAAGCAGAGAAATCATAACACCAGGTGCTGAGTTAGAGGATGGCATTATTAAAACAAAAAAAAATGCTATTCGACAAGAGTTGAGGAAGAATAAATTAATTCTTGGTGGCCAAACATTTGAGCTTAATGTTAACCAATTTTATAGCCCAAATGAAGGACAATCTCAATATCAAATTAGAAAGGCCCATCACCTACATGTACATAATCTAAAAACATTGGTCAGGTTCAATCCATATGCCCATGTGGTGGATTATGTGGTTCTTGTCGATCCACGTCAGGTTCCCAACAAACAAGCATTTGACAAGACAAAATGTTTTGATTATAAATATTATGTAATTGGAGGGAACCATTCAATAGAGGCTAAGAGACAATTGATTGTAGAATATCCCAATAACTATCTTTTTCAAACAGTGAAATGCATCATTTACGCTGGCTTAACAGAAATGGAATCAAATTTATTGGCATGGGATCATAATGCAGATAATGAGTACAGAATGAAAATGACTTTCATCCAAAGGGTCAGATTTATTCATAATGAATTCATAGAAAAATGTGGTGGGGATAAGACACAAGTTAGTGTAGCATTTTGAAAGGAATGTTTAATGGAAACAGGTTATCAAATTGATGAAAAAAAGCAAAATATGGAAAATTGAATACAAATCTCTTCAGAGGCACAGATAACATTTTTCAGTTGGCATTTAGAACTGGGGAGGTATGGGATTTGATTGATGAGATTTTTGATTGGTGGGAGAATATTTCCATAAAAAATCAGAAGGTTAGAAAGAGTAAACCCATAATATGTACCAACAGTAAGGGGGGTCCTGAAATGAAGCAGCTTCCAGAGGATATGACTATTACACCTTGGAGAACAATGCGAGGTGTGAAGGATGATAAATTAGTCAAATCAGTATTAGCCCGTGTGAAGTCGGGTGAATTATCAATGGAAGAAATGTGTGCAGAATTTCAAAAGTAAGTTTCTTGAATTATTTCTTTCATTATAATTTTATTTTAAATAAAACATAATGATGTTGGTAGAATTTGTTATACATGTCAATATATTAACATTTTTAACTTGATTTATTAAGTCAGAAATTTTTTATGAAAATACAAGAACACATGGTTAAAATGTTGAATGAAGACAGTTGGTATGATGTTGTACGCAACTACCCAGAAGCAAGTTCTACATCAACACTAAAAGAGTTTTATATTGCATTCAATAAGGTATGTTGATTTATAAATTTATTTTATTCATATTTTAACTATTTTTATTTTATTACTTATATATATATATATATATATATATATATATCTGTGTGTGTGTGTGTGTGTGTATATGTCATTAAATATGTCGAAGAAGGATGGAAATGGAGTACCAAATACTTTCAAAAGCTTTATTGAAAAAATTAAGATGGAGAACATGAGAAGGAAGCGTCTTATGAATGTTGAACTAGATCCTACTCTTAATCATTACATTTGGAATGGGCTCGACAGTGTCCACTATCAAATAATACAAGGTGACTGTGAAGACATTGCATCACTAATACCTAAAATGGAATATGGCCTAGTTATTGCATATATTCCTCATGGTTTCAATTTCCCAGACATTGAATATGATAGAGAACCATATACTTATCAAGCTTTTAGTAAAGTGGTTACGTGTTTTCAAGAAGTTAGAACATCACCACTTTGGCGATTTGTGACATTTCATTCAGACACACAGTTTCCAATGTTATTAACAAGCTTCAAGGGTAAAGCAAACTCAAGGATGCAACTTACATGGTAAGATTTTGAAATTGTATGTTTGACTCCTCCTAAATTTTTTTATTCATGTAAAATTTAATTGAACTTTTTCTATGTTATGTTACAGGCAAAATTCAAATATTGTTTCTTCCGAAGATCAGCCTATTATAAATGATTGTGAGTTCATCCATGTTAAATGTTGGAAAAAAAGACGATAGCTATAAGCATATTATTATGAATCGAGTAGATGGGAAGATTCATAGTCAAGTATTGGTTTATGATGCAGTGGCAAGAAAACTGACATATGAGGATCAAAATGCAAAAGGAGATATAGTTAACATTTATCAAAAACCACAAGCATTGATTAACTATCTTACAGATATATGTTCAAATGAAGGAGAATGGGTTTTGGATTTATTCTCAGGTTCATGTAAGTTTTAATATACAAATTTAAATTTAAATATTGTCTTTTTTAATTTTTATGTCTCCATACTAATTTTCTTACTTATTTTTTTTGTGCTTGATGATTAGGTACAACACTAGCATGTTGCCTACTAAAAGGAAGAAATTGCATTGCCATTGAGAAAGACCTAGTTCAATGCAAATTTATTCAACAAAGAATTAACACTCTTAAATTCCTTCCAGATGCGAAGCAAGAAGTTGGTTTGAGGAAAGGAGATTTTAATGAATCACATGTGGCAAAAAAAGCAAAGGAACCTCAACCACCATTATATGGAATGATTGGAAAGTGACACTTTGGAAGATTTGTTGACATGAAATATCCATTAGAAGACGACGATGATCAAAATGAAGAAGAAAATGCTGCGGAAGAAGCCATCAATGCTATTCTAGATGATGTTGAAGATGTATTAGTTGATATTGTTGATGATGTTTAGGTTATGCTTGCAAACAAAACTTATTTTTTAGAACTATTAATCAGTTTTACTTGTAATGTTTAGACTTTGATATTTTATGAGAACAACCCTTTTTTTTTGCAAAAAACATGTGATTGCTATTATTTTTTGACATAAAATTCAATAAAAATGTTGTTTTCTTAAGTTTTTTTTGTTAAAATTCTCCCAAAAAATTAGTTTATTTAACATGTTTTTTTCAACAAAAACTCTGTAAAAGTGTATTTTTTGCATTTTATTTATATTGAAAAATTGTATTTTTTTGTCATATGGTTCAAAATATTGGGTTTTAGCGATAATTTTTTGATGTGCATTGAAAAATTATGTAACAATACATAAACTTGTAGAAAATATAAACTTTAGAATATTGACCTTTTTTCCATCTTTTATATATGTGAAAAAGTGAATATATCATTACATGTTTTTATTTTAAAAATAAATTATTTTTTTATTTTTAAAACACAAGTACATAAATGCACTTAAAAATAAACATCTCACAGAAGAAGAAGACATTAGAAAATTTATAGTGTCAAAATCAATGCTATAAAAAAATGTTGGTGATGATACACCACCACTGTTCAAAATCGACATAAAAAACACCACTTAAAAAAAAAAAATAATTAAAAAAAAAAACAAAATGAAAAAACTTAAAGTGGAAAAAACATTCTCAAATTTTTTTTTCTTGATTCTGCATCGCCACTTTTTCAAAATCAGGTGTTTTTCTTGATACTTCAAAAAGTAGGTAACATTGAGGTTACCTATTTCATTAGTAAGATTGTTATATTTATTAAAAATACTATTAAGTTAAAATAGGGTATGTCATTCCCTTTGTTTGGAATTAATAGTTTGGAATCAATAGTGTTAGTACATGTCTTGGGTCAAGAAACATTGGGATCTATCACTCTCTCACATGAACACACTCTCTATTTTGTTAAGTATTATGCATTGTGTCTCATGAAACTAGTCATATCTACCATGCCTCATTTGGAGATATACAAGTATAGTATGTACAATAAAAAAAACCAAGTTTTAGAACATCATACATAATAGATCTAATCGTGTGATCAATTGATCACAAAATAGGCGTATCCATCATCATATCCAATTTGTAAAATGGTATCCATGCATTCCTCTAGCGTGTACTAGGGCCCTAAAATAACTCTACCACTATTTGTGTTTTTATGTGATGGAAAGAAGTAATTGGGTTGATAAAAGCTTTCTCTTTCAATTTCAATTATAAAATTGAATTATCAAGTTGTGATAAGATCACCTCCTTATCATGTCACCTCCCATCATGATGATGAGAAAATTAAGGATGACATATGGGCCCACTCTTCATATGCCATATCTTGTTGGAGCCATTTTCACATAACCCTTTCTAAGGATTTATATCATGATAGGTATTTCTAAGTTATGAAAAAAATGGCTTTGGTTATAACAATTTTATAGCAAAGTATTATAGGAAATGCTGGATTTATTATTAACTTTTAAAATAAGGAAATAAAAAATAGGATATTAATTATACACCATAGTTGTGTTTGTTTTATAGATTATTGTGCAATATATGTATAATATAGAAGTTGTTAGCAATATTAGCTATGAACTAATATGAATTATACAAACCAAAAATTCAATATAATATAAGAATCAATCTAGATTCACTAAGATCTTTTATTATTATTCTATTCAAATAACTATTTTCACATTGTTCTATTCAAATAACTATTATCATATTGTTTTTACTTTATAAACTCACTTTCAAATAAAACCTATAAAACCATACTAATTATAAATACTTAACTATGAATTTATGTTTGCATTGTATAATCAATTCATTCTGACTAATATAAAATTATTGTTTCAATTCATTGTAACTAATATAAAATATGCATTATTTATGAAAATAAATTTCTACTACCTAATTTTAATTATTATTATAATAATATTAGAAATCAATATTAATTAAAAATATAATACCTACTAAGGTCTCCCCCTCCTCTAAATAGACTGCGGAAAAAGCGAGTACAACATTTGACTCTTCAAAATGCATTTGGCGTTTACCCTTGATGATGGACTCACTTAGAAGTCTGAAACGTTGGGTTAATATAAAAAAACACAGGAACAGGTTATTCCTCTCGTCTTAAATCTATTTTCACCTATATGGATTCTCTCTTTAAAAACATTTGACCCATCAAACACACAAATGAAGACGCAAAATGCTTGGACAATCTTGACCAACATTCATATTATTAAACTTTATACATGAGTTGGCCATCGTTAGAATATATATATATATATATATATATATATATATAAGAGGAAGCAACGTGTATCGAATATGATTAGCATGTCAATCTATGATTCAAGCCATTCAAAATAATGAAACGAAAATTACATTAAAATAAAATACATCTCATTCTCATTACAACAAAGGCATCTTTTTCCATACAAAACCTGCACAACCATTTTCATGGTGAAGACGACTTGATCATTTGTAAATTTTATTCTATCTCGGCGAAATCATTTTCCCTCGTATTTGGATGGATGGATAGGTCTTATAATAAGTAGATTCTATATTTTAATAAAACCGTAGTGATGACATCTTAAGCTTATGGTCTTCCATACCAAACACTTTGTTCCGCAATTTTCACAACGAAGCGATTCAATGTAATCTACAAACAATCAAAGATAATCATAAGTCTCATATTTATGTATTCAAATCCTTATATATTAGAATTTTTATATTACATATTTTTTATATTAGAAATATTTCTATATTTATGCATTGAAATGCGTATATTAGAAAAGATGCTTGCGAAGGGAAAAGTAAGCCACTTTATCCAGATGATGACCGGTACTTTATCAAGTGTAGCACTTGAATGGAGAATTAAAACTATTCAGTATGTTTGATAACTATATTCACTATTTATAATGGTATTTGTTTTGTTATTTATTGTAGATGGTGTTATTGTTATCTATATATGAGAGGAATGGTACCAGGCTTATTGGTCATGTTTTACATTTTCAAGTAATTGTCTTTTTATATATTGGTTATGTTTTACAATTTTTAAGTAGTTGGTTCCATATATATACGGGTCATGTTTTAGAACTTTCATATATACTAGTTATGTTTTACTACTTTCAAGCTTTTAATGATATTTTCTATGTAATTCTCTTTCTTGTAATATATAAAATGTTTTTTTATTTACAACTTAAAAAATATAACTATATTAAAATTTATATAATTCTGCTCTAAATAATGCATAGAATGTTTTTTATCTACAACTAAAAAAAACTAAAACTATATTAAAATTTTAAACATTCTCATATATTACATAATTTTCTACATCATATTCTTCACTATTATTAAAATAGTTTAAAATAGAGATTAAAAATCAAACTATTTGTTGAATAAATAAAATATTCAACAATATTGTATTAGTCATTATACTTTTCTGCAATCCATTTTTAAAATTGAAATGGTGATAAAAATATTAAATAAATAACATTTTTTTAATCTAAACATCAACACAAATAGCATAAAGGAACACTAATAAATAAATCTAAAATTATTTTTAGATAGAAAAATACAAAAATTTCTAAATTCAAACAACATTAATTAAAATAAATTAAAATGTGTAAAGTAAAACATATAATAAAAAGAGTAAAGTTAATTTTGAAAATATTTTACAATAACATTATTTTTTTTATATTAAAATACAAAAAAAAATATGAAATCAATCAATTGTTTTTAGCTATATTTTACAGGAAGATTGTTGTGTGTTTTTCTCTCTAAATCTCAGCAATTTTAGCTATATTTTACAGGAAGATTGTTGTGTGTTTTTTTCTCTCTAAATCTCAACTTTTTCTACTAATCACACTGGTTACTTTTGACTTTATTTTGTTTTGAGCTATATTTTACAGGAAAATTGTTTTTTTATGTTTTTCTCTCTAAATCTCAGCTTTTTCTATGAATCACACTTACTACTTTTGATTTTATAGTATATAGATTTATTTGAAAAATACGGAATCAAAAAAAACTTAGAGCTTAAACACTTCCTATATAACAACATTTATAAACAAAACATATCTCACTTTCCACTGTATATATATTCTATGATATTCCTAACTACATTTCCACCTCCAAACCACTTCAAATTGGTTGCTTACTAATAAAAATTACATTGTTTTCTACTTCATCATTTTCTAATAAAATTATACAAACCAAAAACAATAACAATATTTATAAGATGAAAATATTGTTAAAAATAATAACAACATTCTTGATTAGCAGTAACTTCCAAACCACCACAACAAAAACATACCTGAAATCAATGGTTGGTATTGTGAATTCGCACTGTACCAGACGAAATTATTGATTTTATGTTGAAACCAATAAGTAATATATTTAGGATGCACGGCAAAAAAAAAAGAAAAAAACCATATTACACATTAAAATAATACCGACATTATGTCAAAAAAAACTACGTTATGTCGAAGAATAACAATAACTAAACTGATATATATAGAGGAACGGGAGGTTTCAGGCGCAGAGAGATGACACTGCCTTCAAGCATATATTCCAAATCGAATGAAGGAAGAGGATACATGAAAACAGTGTCATCTCGACCGCGCCAGAAACACAACGCCGCCTCCTTTTCATCTGCAGACGTTATACCCTCCGTATCTGCACCCGGAGATCCAAAATATCTACACATTTGAAATGGGAGATCCATCCCGTATTTATAACGAAACGAAATTAGTGCGCCGAGCCGAGGATTCATAACCATTGGTAGCTACGAGAATATTTCTTGACCATTTGCATTTAAATTTTTTAAAGACTGGTCGTAGTCTTCATGTAGTAGACTATCTCAATGTACAGAGCTGTGTGGATTTGAATGATCTTGTATGAATTTTAGTTGGATGTTAGTGGTGTAAAAAAAATGTTAGTCGTGGAACATTTTTGTTCGTCAAACGCATATAATATTTGTAACAAATCACATAAACAAAAAGCAATTAATCAAAATATGCGTAGCTACATTTTCTAAGATCCTCTAATTAAATGTTTTACAATGTAAAAGCCATCAATTTTGACTGATGAAATGTTCTTGAGAATTCAGCTGAATGTAAGGCTTCCACCACTAGCAAAGCAATAGCAATATAGAAAGAGACGTGACGTCCAACTGGATGTGAGCCTTGACGCTTCCATGTTTCAAGTTTCAAGGTATGAGTAGACCATTGGGAAAGCAATACAGAAAGAGACATGACCTCTGGCCGGTCCAAGATGCTATATGCGTAATCTAATCGTACAAACATTTCAGTTGAAGTGGTTGATTAAGGCATCATTCAAGCATCCTGCATTTGTTTCCCCGACTTCACCGGGGCAATGTGATAAATTTCATAGAGTTTCAGATCTAATCATATAAATATTTCAGTAGAGGTGGTTGATTAAGGCATCATTCAAGCATCCTGCATTTGCTTCCCGACTTCACCGGGGCAATGTGATAAATTTCATAAAGTTTCAACTGTCTAGATGGGAAGGAAAAACAACCATCATTCTAGAGTGGGTTATTTTTTAAATTTTATAGTTCTCATATATTTAGAAGGATGAATTTTATATTTCTTAAATATTATGAAGATCAATGCTTTCCAAAACCATTTGTTATGCTTTTTTAAAAGTTTAAAGATGAAAATTTTATTTCTATTACGTTCATTGGTTTCTGCAAGTAGCATATTGAGGTCTATATTTAGTGAATTTATAAAAATACACATTTTATTTAAAATAGGGTATGCCGCTCTATCTTTGTTGTATCAATAGTTTTAGGGTTTGTATTGGCTTAAGAAACATTGTTCTCTTGTTCACATTATATATTTTGTTGAGTAATATGCATAATAACTTATAAAGTTAATGGTAGCTACTATGTTAAATTTGTTGATATATATGTTTAATATGTACACTATTATTGTTAAAATAGTTAATTAACTTTTTTATGAATAGATAGTGGACGAAGCGGAAGTGAGAATGTCGGCTTGAGTAATGCAAACATTGGTGAGAATCCAATGCCCCGAAAACCTAAGGGTTCCTTCACAAGGTTCGTCCACGGAGGGTGAGTCAAGGCCTAAGATCAGGCCGAAAGGCGTAGTCGATGGACAACAGGTGAATATTCCTGTACTGCCCCTCGTTGGTCCCGAGGGACGGAGGAGGCTAGGTTAGCCGAAAGATGGTTATCGGTTCAAGGACGCAAGGTGACCCTTTTAGGGTAAGAAGGGGTAGAGACTTATATACATCTAATCGAGACAAGCCAGTGCATAAGACTTATATCCCCTGAGCAAGAGCACCTTTCAAGCATTAGCGTGAGCGACAGTCAGACCCACCAAGCGCTACTATCTGTAGTATAGATAGTATAGACCCTAGTTTAGATAGTATAGATAAGGG
The DNA here is from genome assembly GCA_034641835.2 of Pinus albicaulis. Taxonomy (NCBI): domain Eukaryota; kingdom Viridiplantae; phylum Streptophyta; class Pinopsida; order Pinales; family Pinaceae; genus Pinus; species Pinus albicaulis. The sequence goes on from CM076582.1 coordinate 376,299,309, forward strand.
TTGGCTCATTACCTCGTACCAATAAGGCCAATAAGGAGAGCGAGTGCTTGCCTCATTAACAAACATATATATCATGGTCTCCTACCTCATTCGTGGTGGACAAACTAAAAAACTCTCAATTTCATGAGCGGGCAGAAATTGGAAACATTCTTGATGAATTTAAAACATACATTTTATGGAGTCTTAGTGAACAGATAAACACCCTTAAATTACAAAACAAGCAGAAAGTCAAGACTAATGCTTTAGCTATTTTCTATCCCAAATGTAGAAAGAAGCATTCTTTGAGAAAATGTCCTCTTGATGCAAAAGTTATAGAGACCTCCTGCTTCCATTGTTTCTCTAATTCTTTGACCTTTGGGGGTTTCCCTGGGATACAATCGGAAATTAGGTTGGCCATATACAAACTGTCATTGATTAATTCCACTAAATTGTTCATTGCAACTCTTGCTCTGGAGGTAGCTCGTTCTCCCTTAATCAACTGTCTCCCATTCTACAAATAAAATTTCCTTGTGTGACTCTTGAATCTTGGGAAAGCGTTAATACAATAACTTTTCCGATCTCTGATTAATGATGATCGCATATCGGAGATCGGAAGGCTCAAGGGTTAGGCTTAAGTTTTCTATTTGATATCTGCGATAGCGATTGTTGCTAAGCTGGAATGGGGGATGCGGTATTTTTAAATCATAACAAATGAATGAGATTTCCTTTATAAATGATCTATTTAATAAAACATTTGTTGATTTAATACTTCATTTTTTCATTACGGGAAGTGCGCTTTTGTAATAATGATATCGCATCACAGATTTTTAGAGGACTATCTTTAGATATGAGTCATGTGCTTTTAGCAATGATCGATTACGATTATCGCATAGGAACTTTTAAAAAGGGTGCAAAAATGTGATATGACTTCACCGATTTGCGATTGCGATTGGGTTTATTGCATCGGAACTTTTCAAAATGGAAGGTTTGGACTCATGTTCATGCGATATGTGCTTTGCGATTATTTAATCGCAAATCAGAGTTGAATGATAATACAATTGATTCTGTACTTTAAAAATGCAAAATGCCATAAAGGCCTTTATGTTTTATTTATTTTTTAAATAAATCCTTTTTCGTTGGGGTTCGATTCTTTTTCATGATAGATCAAATTTCCTGAAAACATTTTATCGATTCTATAACTATTCAAAGAAAAAGGGGACCCATTTCTTTTTTAAAAATTAATTTAAAAATTTGAAATGGGGAGGGTTGTAAACCTTATGTAAACCATATGTAAACCTTTTTGTGTGTTAAATCACATCATAGGAGGAAAAGGATATTATAACGTAAAATCTATGGAAGGACGAAGTCTGAAGTGTGATTTTTGAAGCGGACGCGATGCGGCTCAGAGGTGAATATTAATATATTTCAGGTCAAAGTTTTAATGTGTTTGCGTTTGTTTTATGAAGAAAACCATGCAAGCGGAGGTCGACTCAGGTTACAAAGGAAATGCATGAGTGCATGGAAAAGGACCCGAAGATCGTGCAGAATAGTGTTATGCGATTGCCAGTGTAAGTTAATCAGAAAGGCTAAACACAAGAGAATGGACTGAGGTAGAGAGACCTGAGAGTCCGTACAGAGTATGTTGAATGTTGAGGTTAAATATAATAGGCAGAGTCATGGAAAAGAAGGGTATAGTAGCACTGTTTGAAACATCATAACGACGTCAAGTCGGGCTAAGACAATAATGTTGCAGCACAGTTGGAAATACAACAGCATGGAGAGAAGACAAGACGAATAGAAAACCAAGAAGCTGAAAGGGCTGAATTGAAATATTATTGTGACTGTAAAAGTGAATTCATTGATCCTTTTATATTATTTGTCATGCAAAGGGAAGTCTCCATAGGCATAGGAAAAACTCCATGAGTATTATAATGATTATTTCTAATGTAATAACTTGAACTGAAGTGTAAGGAATCGAATGTGTGGAAGGAAAAGAGTTATGCCTATTCACTTCATATTCCCATACAGAATTCAAACAGTCATGAAGTTATCTATATCAAATAGGTAATATACATATACATAAGGTTACGAAAACAGAGAGAGAGAGAGAGAGAGAGAGAGAGAGAGAGAGAGTGCAACAGAATTGAAGAGAGTTGAATATTTTTAGAAAACTGCCAAATGGGAGAGAGAAGAAGAATATAAGAAAGTTTCACAAGGTTGGAGAGTCAAATAATTCGAGAGGAATGATAGAGATGTTGTGCATATCAGGAGTTGATATGAAGCAGATATGAAGGATGAAAAGGAAAAAGTGAAAAAGGAGTAAAACAAAGATGATATCGAGGTAAATCAACATAGGATTTTAGTGTAGTGCAAGGGAGTTGGTGCTTCCATATCAATTTGTAGCTTGATAGGTGTCAAGTTGGAGCTAGTTAAGGTAGCAGCCTCCTGTGGGTTGTAGCCTGCAGAAAAATACATGGGAATTGGTGCTTCTGTTTCAAGTTGTAGCTTGATAGATGTCCAGTTGGAGCTAGTTGAGGTAGGAGCCTCATGTGAGTTGTAGCTTGCAGAAAGTAGATGGGATTTGGAGCTTCCTTGCAAGTTGTAGCTTGTAGAATTTGAGGTACTAGACTCCTGTAGGTTGGAGCCTATAGAAAATCAGTGGTGAGAGGGAGTTGGAGCTTTCCATTGCATCACAAGAATAATAATATGTGGTTTTCTCCCATATGGGTTTCCACTTATATCTGTTTTCTATGTGCTTGATGATTATTTTTTGATGTGATGTTTTAATCTTCTTAATTACTTTCTCTACACACATTAAGTTTGTTGACTCATTATGTATTAAGCTGCTTATGAACTGAAGGTGTAATTGAGTTCACTGAAAAGAGTTTTAAATGTCTATGAATGTACTAAACTGGTTCAACCCCCCTCTCAGTTTAGCTAAGAGTTTATCATGGTTGAGTTACATTAACTAAGGATGACTATCAGTGGACAAGCTTGACTATTGTTAAATATGGTAAACATAAGGTTGACCAACTTTCACTCTAAAATTTGACTTTGTGTGACTAATATGGTTGACTATGACTGGCAATTAATATTATATTTGACAGAAATTGAAGAGTGTTGATTGTTAGACATCGACAAACATATTTGGGCATAATCAAAAATAGTAAACTACAATAGTCAATGTCCTCAATGAATTTTGTAATATTTCATTACAATGGTGGATAATTGAAATCTAATGTAACATCGCAACAATGTTAGTCAAATTACAACGTTGGATAAATTTTTGTACCATTATAATGTCACAACATGTTTATCACGATGTGAGGTTGGCTTGTTTGTCACATTAATTCATTTTCGTAATGTTATGATAGCTATTTTAGATGCATTGTCAGAGAATTTATCTTGATAATAGTTTACATAAGTTTTTTATCCAGACACATTAGATTTTTTTTCTATAATGTCACATTCCATGTTCATGTCATTTAAATTGCACAACCACTTATGATTTTACTTCTTCAATTTAATATTGCAATGAATTTTTTTTTGTGATATTGGTGATGTTGATTTGTTTGTCGCTATGTCATATTGGTTTTTTCCATAACATTTTCCTACAATTTGTTTTTCTAGTAGTCTAACTTCATTCCTTTTGCGCCACAACATTAAGACATTTTTTTTTTAATGTAAAATTTTGATGTTGGTTTTTAATCACAAAAATACAATCCCTATCTTTGTTGCTTGAAAAAATGATATTTTGATTTTTAATTAGAACATTGTATGCCCAATTAATATTATTTTATATTTACAATAAATAACGCTTAACATAAATTTTAAATAGTGTTAAATTTGTTTATAAGTCATTTTTAATGTTAAAGTTAATATTTAATACTAATATGTATGAGACATGCTTAATGTCATTAACACGATAAATATTGTGTATAAAATATTTTGGTGAAAATCACATTCAAGCAAATTTTGTCGACGCGTTTCGAACCAGCCGGTGTGGTTCATCATCAGAACAAGATGGGAAATCTGATCTAGGACCCAGTTTAAATAGAGAGGAAACTCCGACTAGCCATTGTGGAAAAACGGCTAGTTTCACTAGAATAAGAAAATACAAAGAAAAATTGATAGTTTATTTAATAATAAATAAAATCAAATAAAAATAAATAAAAAATTAAAAAATTAAAAAAAATAGAATATATATATATATATATATATATATATATATATAATTATAAAAATAAAATAAATAATTATAAAAAAATAAAAAATAAATAAAATAATATTAAATAAATAATAATAATATAGATGATAAATGAATAAATACTAATAATAAAAAATAGTTAAATAACAAAAATAAAAATAAAGTATAGAAAGGTTCTTAGTTATTGGTTTTCTTCCCTTCAGTTCTCGTTCGTATCCTTTCTTCTCCTTTGTTCCCTGGTTTCTTCCTCCCTTTCTGTACTTTATTTTTATTTTTCTTTTTGTTATTTAATTATTTTTTATTATTATTATTTATTGATTTGTCATTTATATTATTATTATTTATTTAATATTATTTTATTTTATTATTATTCATTTATTTATTTATTTTTACTTATTTTATTTTTAATTATTATTATTATTATATATATATATATATAATTTATTTATTTATTTATTTTTAATTAATTTATAAAAAAAAAATGTTTTTTATTATTATCCTTTTTATTTTTATTTTATTTATTTATTTATATTATTATTATTATTGTTCATTTATTTATTTATTTCTATATTATTTTATTTATTGTTAAATAAACTATTAATTTTTCTTTGTATTTTTTTATTGCAGTCAAACTAGCCGTTATTTTACAATAGCTAGATGGAGTTTCATTTCAATTTAAACTGGGTCCTAGATCAGATTTCTCATCTTGTCCTGATGATGAAGCACATTGGCTGATTCGAAATGCATTGACAAAATTTGTTTGAATGTGATTTTCATCGAAAGATTTTATACACAATTTATGCATCACAGAAGCCAAATTCCTAACAATAAATATTGTTTAATTTTATGATTGTTATTTCATATTATTCACCTTTTTAATTATGGTAATAATTTTCACGTTCAATCAGTTTTTACTTTAGTGATCAAGGCATGAAATGTTATACTATTTTAAATTATTAAGATAATTTTAATATTAAATGAAAAGAGTAAAAATTGTGCTTTAGAAATATATATATTTTTAAACAACATTATAATGGAGAAACGTGCATGATGATTTGAAATAATATATTTGACATTAATACCTATTCATATCAATAGGTATAGTATTATATTAACAATTGTGTATCATCACACTCATGTTGTTGTTAAATTTGACATTTATATTAATATCAATATTAGTATTGCAAAATTTTAATATTAAATGTTACACTTTAATCATAAAAATATCTAAATTAAATATTTTTCAAATTTATTTTTATAATAATTTATATATCTTAAAACTTTTATTAGTTAATCATATTATGATTTATGGTTATTATTAGCCTTATTGTTTTAAGTTTTTTTTGTTTTGTTTTGTTTTTTTTCAAATTTTTTATTTTTTAAAATGATTATTAGTAATTAATGACTAAACTATACTATTGTGTGTATAAAAATAAATGTATATTATCCAAATTAATATAAATAATTTTGATTATATTGAAATAAATATATTTTTTCACTTTTTGTATTGTCATAAAATGGAAATGTTCGTTTGTGAGTGTTAATGAAATCACACTTACTATAGTATACAAATTAAATACTAATAACACAACTATAAATTCAATCATATCTTGTATGAAATTAAATAATCACAATGAAATTAAATAATCACAATTTATGTGATTTTCATAATAATGTTTTCAAATAAATCCAAAGAGTTATTATAGAAAATGGAGATTGAATGTTAAACCATAACCTTAATTATGAAAACCTTAACCTTAATTACAAAAACTTTAATTTTAATTATATAACAGGTAACCAAAATTAGATCATTACCAAACCTAGTTATACAATTACTAGGATGGTTTCATTAGTTCAATGTTTTATGTAGATTCCATTAAGGAATAATCAAGGCTTCAAAAAGGTTCTATTCAAAAATCCTAGTCCTCATAGTAATCATTCAACAAAAAAATTTCATCGATTTACTGAAGTAATTGAAGAGTTTCTCAAGTTATTACTTAGAGGTCTCCAACTGAGTTATTCAATGATGCAATTCAATTCAATGAATTTAATGAGGTTACCTATCATTTATATTATTTATCTTATGTGATAGTGACTTTGCTCAAGACTTAGTATACCCATCCATTATTTGAGAAGTAATGAGGTATTTCGAATCACGTTTTTCTCAAATATAGCTATATATCTAGACATGAATTAATGGAATCATACAGACAATGTAGTGATTATTATTTAGTGGGGCGATGTATATCTATGGGCCAGGTCGTGATTTTGGAAAGGAAAGAAATGTTGGGAAAGGAGGACACAATGGTTGCCATTACCTAATATAATCAGAAATATGTCTCTAACCATCCAAAATCATGTCAACTAGTTAACAATCAATTGAAAACTATTTTTAATATAAATATCATACTAAATTTATGTGATATCAATCCAATATAAATCATTACTTATGATTAGTGCTCCACAATTTTCTTAAATTGTTGTGAATGGTGATGTTAATTTACACAATATGTTATTTTTAATTGAGGACCTAAAGCTTTATGGTCACATTGTTAATTCCTTTCTCCTTAATTTACAAGGTGGTACTTGAAGTAACTAATTCTAGTTATGGTGTCCTCACTAGGAATTCTATCAATGAATTCTGGAACTCTCACATTCTATGTGAAGGTGGTTTTTATTAACAACAAATTTCCAAATAAAGGTAAAGTGAACACTCTCTAGTAATGGAGTTTTATGTGTAGTTAATCCATATTTATGCAGGAATGAAATGAAATAAAAATCTAAACATAAACATAGAGCTACAATGAAAACTAAACTTGAATTCATTAATAACAAATAATCAAAATTGTTTATATACAAAATGGAAATAATCTAGCTCAAGTTATGGTAGCTTATCTCAAAGAAGAAATCTCATGGCTACAAACCTTCTATTTTTTTTACAATGAGGCTCAAATGCCTTTGTATTATTGAGAAACAATAGAAAACCCAAAAAATCCTAAAACCTAACTCTAGGAGATGAAGCACCAAAATTTTGTGGGCCTTGTTGGGGTTAGGTGGTAAATCAACCCCCCGGGGCCGTAACATTTCCATAAAATCTCTATTTGACACATAGGATACATCATTACAAAGATCTATTCAAGGAATTTGTATTTTGAATAAATAACCCTGCCACAATCTAAAATATTACAAAAAAATTCGTTTATGGCCTCAAAATGGCTCTGGAAAATCAGGATCCCAAAAACATTCAAAAATAGTAAATTTTCCCACAATTAAGGAAACTGAAAGAAACAATGTTCGGATTCCAAGTGGAATATTGAGGTGGTGACCAATATACACGTGGATCAGTCTTTGCTCCAGAGGAAGCAATGGTAGCTGTTAAAAATTGAAATAAGAAGAGGCTTCTAATTTAATTTTCCCTTAATTAAATTATAAGTAAATTGTAATTCCACATCACATGACATATTTTACAAGTTAACTAAGTTAGGAAGACTTTTTTGGTTTATTTAATTCGATTTGAGAGTCAAGCTAGAGGCATGTAGAGTGTATTTTAATTTTTAGGAGCCCTAAGTGAGTTTATTCTGAGTTGTAATTAATTAGCTTAATTTATTTGAGTTGAAATCAATTTAACTAGTTCTAACTAATGGAGGAAATAGTTAGAGGTAAAGTGAATTAAATCATATTTATTTGACATATAGTGATCAAACAAATAAATGATAATTCACTCAAAAATAACTCATGCATGTCAATTCTTAGGAATACAGAATTGAGATTCGAGTTCAAGGGAAGTGTACTATCGGTTGTATAATCATAAAATTGTACAGGTGGTGCATGGAGTCAGAGGAAGAGACATGATGTATTGCATAATGATTACTCGAGAATTTCCTTGTTCGTAGGGTCCTAATTACCCAAGAATTTTCTCAAGAAAATAGGGAATCCATAGACAAAGAAATTGGTTAAGTATTGAACCAAGCTTGCCTAGGAATCAGTGAGACGGACATTGATAGTGCAGAGAGCTCTCAAGCCTGAGAGAAGCATTACATTTTTCTCATATTATTTGACTTATGAAATATACAAATATCAATTTCTTTCACTGAGAATTTCCCCAGATAAATCTTTGTGTTTGCGATTGAAATTCTTTCTCTTTCTTGTTCATGTGAGTATGCAATCATAATTGGTTTTAGCAATTTTAAGAGTAGATTCAATTATTTTATTTTCACATATTACAAATATATTTTTGAATATAAATGGATATTATACCTGGTATCAGAGAAGGAATAACTATAGAAGAGAATAATACGAGTTTGTTTTGAGTAGGTGAATCGAATTTGCAGTTGTACTCTTCAGGACCAGCAACAAGATCAGGATGTATTTTTGTGGATTGATACTTTAATGTGACCTTGAGGATAGTCCAAATTGCATAGATTGGAAGGATGAAATAGAAGTAGTGTTGGAAGACAATGGGTTGAAGGAGTTCATAGACAGTGATATTCCCAGGCCTGTAGTAATAGATGCTCAAAATATAGATGCATGGAAGAAGAGCGTAGCAAAGGCGAGAATGATTTTATTGGAAGGAATTTTAGATCATATTTTCTCAAATGTCCATGGAAATAAAACTCCATACATTATGTGGGAGGCCTTCATATATTTTTTCCATAACAATAACGACCACAGGAAGCTGGCGCTGAAGGACAAGCTCAAAAAAAACAATATGGAGAAGAGAAACATAATACAAAAATACTTTACAGGGTTCACTTAGAGGTATATGAGCTTGGAAGTGTTTGTGTTAAAATTTCTGAGGGATATCTGGTGATCCTAGAACTTCTAGGCCTTCTCAAGAGCTGGTATAACTACTAGGATTTAGTTAATGTGAGGTTGAAGTTACCAGAGTGGGAGTGATTGTGGTGCAACTTGGTGCAAGAAGAGATTCAACATAATACCAGAGATGGTTCCTCATGAAATAATAATGATGACAATAAATGGTACTTGGTTGGAAAGGAAAAAAAAATGGAAAGGCAAGGAATCCCATTCCAAATCAGATTCTAGTTAGGATGGCAAGAAGAAGGATTTTTCAAATATTAAATGTTTTCATTTTCATGAGACGAGACACTATCTCACAAAGTTCTCACACAAGAATGCCAACAATAAGACCTCAGGAGGAGTGGGAGGTGAAGCTCTTTCTTCAAAATTTGAATTTTATTTCACTCTGATTGCATGCATGGTGTCATCCGTGATGGGTTTTGTGTGGCATCTTTATAGTGGATCTTCATTCCCTATGATCGACAACAAATAATTCTTCGGTAACGTGGAGGAGAATGATCTCCATATGCACATCAATATGGGAGATGGCGAGAGGTATATCGCGATCAGAATAGGTATTGTCACCTTTTAGAGGGAGTCTGGTACTCCTCTCACATTAAAATATGTCATGTATTCTCTTGGTTTAAAGAAGAATTTAGTTTCAGTTCCTATGTTAGAATATCACAGCTATGATGTGATATTTACCAACGGAAAGGCATTCCTTCATCACAAAGCCACATCATAGTTGAATAATATTGGGGTTGTGATAAATAACCTCTACAAATTGGATGTATTAAGTTGTGTTTCCTTGAGCACGAAAGAAACGAAGGTGCAGACCTAAGACATCAGTGAGTTATGGCATAGAATATTTGGTAATCTACACCATGGAACTTTGAATATCATGCAACATATTTCTACATGACTTCCCAAGGGTGCACTTGAGCAGAGCGATACATGAAAATCGTGTACAGTGGGTAAGTAAACCAAAGCAAAATTTCATGATAAGGAAATTCGAGCGAAGGTGATACTTGAAATAGTTCACTCGCATCTATGTGGACCGTTCTCGAAATCCCCCACAACAAAACATAGGTATTATGTGATTTTTATAAATGATTTTTCATGAAAGTGTTGGATATTTTTCATGTAGAAGAAAGATCATACATTATTAAAATTTTGTGAGTTCAAAGGAGTTGTAGACAAAGATGCAAGGAAGAAGGTTAAGGATCTTAGCAGTGACAAAGATTGTGAATATTTGTTGAATGAATTCAATAAATTATGTGCTTCATAAGGAATTCAATTAGAATTCATAGCACCTCATAATCCACCACAGAATGGGGTTTGAGAGGGGAAGAAAATAGTTATTATGGGAGAAACACAAGAAATGTTACATGATGAGGTGCTACCATTGCACTTGTTGGCTTAAGCATGCAACAAAATAGTATTTTTGTAGAACAAAAGTCCTCATCATATTCTCTGAATGAGTACAACATAGGAAGATTTATCAGGTAAGAAACCATATGTGGTGCACTTTAAAATTTTTGGTTCATCAGTTTATTTTCATGTAACCAAATATGCCAGGAAAAATATAGAACCAACAACTAATTTGGGAATATTTGTGGGGTACAATGATACATCTCACAACTATCGAGTGTACATGCCATCTTAAAGGATGAAAATGATCAGGAGAGATATGAAATTCGATGAACAGAAGGCTATGATAATTTCCCTTGAGAGGGAAATTGATTTACATGCATTTGAGGAGCTATTAGGTCCAAAAGAAGAACCTCAAGATCTGGAGTATCTAGAATCATATGAAAAAATATTGGAAGCACCCACTCAAGCATAGACATCAAAATATGTAAGGAAGTGAACCAGAGAGATGGAAATATTGATTCATGATGCTACAGAGAGAGTGGGAGAACCCACATCAAAACATAGGAAGAGGAGGTCCCTAGAGGGTCATACCAGCTACATGGCTCTTATGAGTGAGCATGTAGTGACTGAGCCATCCTCATTCAAGGAATAAGTGCAGTAACCAATATGGGATGGTGCCATGGTAGAGGAGTATGACTCCACCATCAGAAAAAGTGCATGGGAGGTTGTCCCAACATCAGAGGGAAAGTTAGTTGTACGATCCACATGGATCTACAAGGTGAATCAGACAATATAATGGAGTGTTGAGAAACACAAGGCTAGATTTGTGACTAGAGAGTTCTATTAGATGAAGGAAATAGATTACGATGACACCTTTGCTCCATTTTATAGGTACTCATCAATCAAATCTATTCTTTCACTTTCATCATAGATGGGATGGAAGATACATCAAATGGATGTAAATACAACCTTCCTCAATGGAGTGATTGAGGAAGAGGTGTACATTGAGCAGCTGGAAGGATTTGATACCATTCACATGGAGTCGCATGTGTGCAGACTCGAAAAAGTGTTGTATGGAGTGGAACAGGAACATTGTGCTTGGTACACAAGGATTGATAAATAAACCGAGTTGGGCTTCATGAAAAGTGAAGCAGATGAGAACCTTTATGATATTGTGATAGAAGGTAAATGATTTAGTATAGTATTATATGTCGATGATTTGATTCTAACAGGTGATGAGTAGTTGACCAAATATTGCAAAGACGATGTTGCAATAGAATTTGAGATGAACGATATGTGGCTCTTTCATTATTTCCTTGGTTTGGAAATTTTTCAAAGAGATGGGGAACTATTTGTACCTCAGGCCAAGTATGCCAATGAGATTATGAACAAGTTTCACATGGAGAGAAGAAAACCCATGGAGAACCGTCTAGCAGTGAATTGGAGGAAGGAATATGCTACTTCAAGTGAAGTGGTACAAGATACCATCTATAGGCAGCTTATGAATTCACTCATGTACTTGGTTAACATGTGATCAGCCATTTTTTATGCATTTAATGAGCATATTCAAGCAATGGTTGAGCCTACAAAGTTCTATTGGAAGGAAACCAAGTGTTTTTTGAGATACCTAAGAGGCACCACTCAGTTTGGTATATGGTACATTAATAAAGAGGGAGTGAATATTCAAGGTTTCACACATGCATATCGGGAAGGGAATCCATCTGATGGGAAGAGCACATCAGGAGGCATCTTCAGTATTAGTTCAACATCAGTTTCCTGGTATAGTAGGAAGAAGATATCAGTTGCACTCAGTTCAATAGAATCATAGTACATGGATACTAGTCAAGCAACTTGTGAGGCTATATGGATGAGGAAGATCCTTGTTGGGTTTTTTGGTCAGCAGATGGATCCAATATTGATTTATTCTGATATCCACAGTTGCATCAAACTCTCGGTTATTCTATTTTTTCATGACAGGTCCAAGCATATTGATATCTGGTATCACCATCTTAGACATTGTGTCTAGAGGAGGATCATGATATTATACTAAATCCTAAATAGGAGTAGGACGCAAAAATCTTGAAGAACGAACTATAAATTCGTAGGATCAGGGTATTAGAAAATCCCTTTCTTCTTGAGAGGGAGTGTTGAAAATGATAACAAGAAGAGGCTTCTAATCTTTTTTTCCCTTAATTAAATTAGAATTAAATTGTAATTCCATATCACATGATAAATTGTATGAGTTAAATAAGCTAGGAAGGCTCTGATAGTTTAGTTAATTTGATTTGAGGGTCAAATTAAAGGCATGTAGAGTGTCGAGTACTTTTTACGAGCCCTGGCTAAGTTTATTTGGAGTTGTAATTAATGAACATAATTTATTTGAGTAAAAATCAATTTAACTAGTTCTAAATGATGGATGAAATAGTGAGAGGTCAAGTGAATTAAATGATATTTAATTCACATGCAATGATGAATTTTGAAACTGATAATTCACTCAAAAATAACTCATTCATGTCAGTTATCAAGAAGGCCTACTTGAGATTGGAGTTAAAGGGAAGTGTACTATCAGTTGTATAATAAAAAAAATGTATAGGTGGTGCATGGAGTGAGAGGAAGAGCCTTGATGATTTTTTCAATCATTATTGGGGAATTTTTCTTATTAGTTGGCACCTAATTACCCAAGAAACTAGGCAAGGAAATTGGGAATCTACAAACTAATAAATTTTTTAAGTATTGAAACAAGCTTGCCTAGGAATCATTGAGATAGATAGAGATAGTGCAAAGAGATCTCAAGCCTCAAAGAAGAATTGTATTATTATCATATTCTTTGAATTCTACAATATAAAACTAGCAGGTTTTTTAGTTGAGGCTTTTGGCAGATAAATATTTGTGTTCTGCGATTGAAATTTTTTATCTTTCTTGTTCATTAGATTATGCAATCGTAATTTGTTTCTGCAATATGTAGATTGTATTCAAGTATTTTTTTTTCGCATATTAGAAATATCAGTTTGAATCTACATGGATTTTCTAAAGTAACCATTAAATTGAGTGCCTCCATGAGACGCGAAACCTTCTACTAGACTTGGTCCCTAGTGAGCCACTTTCCTTGGTGTAGGAGTCGGTCAGATTTGACAAAATGATATTGTCATATCCTTTGTTGGAAATTATTCTTGATCTATGATTATGATCCAATCAGTTATGGTCTATTCCATGTAGTCTAGTTTGAGATTTATTAGTGTTAGTTGTTCGAAAATGTCTCATGTGTCGAAAAATGGTAGATGGTATGGCTTAATGAGGTACACATTGAAAACTAAGTGCATGCCATGTAATGAAGGAATGTTGAGATCGAAAGTCTTGTATCCAACAACCTTGGTGACGGTGAGGGCTCGTATTGGATTGGTCAGAGTTTCTGATGGGCTCCATAAAGGAATTATTTCTGCAAATTCAACCCAACTTTGTATTCCACCTGAAACTTATGTGGCACTCAATCATAATCATGTCATTGCTTGTACTTGGAATTGGATTTATTTAATATTTCAAGAAAATGTTGGTAGATGTGCTAGATGCATTCAATAAAGGCAATCTATTTATCATGCTCAGACTATACATTTTGAAATTTTTTCCTCCATATTGACATGAGGTATGCCAACATCAATCAGACATAAGAGTTTCAGAACCAAACCCACTTGAAAGGGGTTGCGACTTGTTTATCTATGCAGAGGTCTATTATATCTTTAATACACATAGGGGAGGATCTCATCCCATGTTCATGGATGATTGGAGATGTACATGTGTTTAGTCAATTTAATGTCTTAAATCGCTTCCATAAATTATCAACTGAGTTTTCTAGATAAATGAAGTGTGGTGCACTGTATGTGCTTAGTAAACCTTCTTGTTACTTTGTTGTTTGTATTTTATGTTGTTTTGGGGGTTTTGTTCTTTTATGTCTAAGAATGTTTAATCTAAAACTAAGAAAGAAATTAAATGAATCTAATGAATTTTTAAGAAGGAAGAAAAGTAAGTGCTCCTAAGTTAATCTAATTTACATAAAAATAAATCAAAGACTCTTGGCTAGTTAGAATCTAATCTGAAAAAACAGATTATCTATATTAATGATTTCTATCTAACATTTGTTTTATTCCAAGGATCTAATTCTTATAACTAAGATTGAAATTGTAGTCTTGTTCTAAGTGAAAGCATAAAACAAATAATGTATATTTAGTTACTCCAACATTCAATACGAAGTCTCACGTTCTTGAGATGATGTTAAGTAACCAAATATACCTAATGATCTAGAAAAGTAAGTAAAGTATGCATAAGATAACTCAGTAATTGCATTAATTAAACATTCAGTCATCCAGTCTTGAAATATGATAGAATCAACTTCTTGGAATGATCTTAGGAATATCAGTGATGCAACTAAATGAGGATCTAAAAGCAGATGTAAAAGAATGTAAAACTAACTGTGAACAACTAATGTATGTTTGATTTGATCCAACATTCACTGTCAAGTATTACCCTCTAGAGATATTGTGTAAGAAATCAATTATACCTTAGTTTCTAAGTTCCTAGAAAGAAAGTAAATGTGCAGAGGCAAAACTCATTAACTGTATGAATTAGACATTCAATCATTTAGATCAAAATTGTCTTCTTGAAATTGCCTTTGAGAAAATCCATTGACACAATTAATTGATAATTATATTATAAAAAAAATAAATGATAGAAAAATACGAAAACTAGATAAATGTGTACTCTTATTGCTTCAAACTTGATTCAATTTGAAAACAGAAAGATCTATCCTCACGAGAAGTCTTAGAAGAATAATGATTACACAGTTATGTTTTAATTTTATACTAATGAGTAAAACTGAAATGTAACAGTAATCTACTCAGAAAACATAATTAACAAAAATAGAGTAAAGAAAATTAAGCTAAAACAAATGAATGAAAAACCTCCTCTAGTGCAAGGGCCCTCTACAACTGATTCGGCTAAAATATTAGCTGGGTAAAGACACACTTAAGTAATCATTGGAGTGAACACGGTCATTTTATTATGATAAAACAAAGTCTTAATACACATTGTATCAGCAAAATCTTAACTTAAACTTAAAACTTAATTGTTTTGGATTTTGTACAACCAGTATTTAAAGAAAATAAACATAACTGTCTATGAGTTAATTCTGCTACAGGTGGCTAATTCGACTTTTAGAATTAAAATTGGAAATTTAACTCTTGATTTGCTACGATAGAGCAAGTTAAGAGTCCTTCTATTCTCAGCTAGCGTCCTTTGACCATGCCTTTGACCACGATCTGAGGTATCTTTTTCTATCGATCTCGACCAAGTGAATAGGATAAAATCCATGTGTAGATTATTCTAGAAATTCCCATGTGGCTCAATTCTCCATTTGATACCTCCAACCTGTAAAAGCATGAGAGTAGCTATGGAATCCATGACTAGCTACAAAATAGGCTGTGTTCCGTAGCCAAATTACAAACATCTATTCGAATATCAAGAACATGATAATATAACATGGAATTCATTTAAATGCATTCCTTGAGACAAAACATGGAATTTATCATTGATTGGAATATGTAATATTATGAGAAAGTAAGGGAAAAAGATGAGAAAGGATGTTAGAGAGAGGATAATTCTGAGGTTCAACATACCCCCACTGCGAAGTCATTGCATTGCATTTGCCAAAAATGTGAATTTTGAGCTCATACTGCATTTCTTTAGACACTTCTGGTAACAAATCCAATTTCCTTCTTTTGCTTTCATTTGAAGTGATTGTTGTCCTGGGTTTTCTCATAAGAATCTTGTATTTGAGATTAATGACTACCTTTTCTAGTAACTTATTCTTTCTTTTCATTATCCTATTATTTTTGTACCATAGTCATAAATGAGGAATGGTATTGTGATGAATTAACTTTTACAATTTTTTTTCTTCTTCAAAGTCTCATTCTCTTATTTAATATGCCTATTCAATATCTCTAGTTCATAAATTTCTTGTTTGAAAGTTTCAACTAGAGGTTCTTGTGGATTGGGATTCATTGTTGGACTTCTCTTCTCCAATGATTCTATGTAATCATATATTTCTTGTTGTGTTGGTTCTATGCCTGGTGATTTTCTACTGGGGCTACCTTCAAAATTATGAATAGGAGAATTTTGAGGACTCTGTGGAGGATAAATATTGACAAGAGATGGCATTGGATTTTCCTCATCTAAACTTACTAACTCGGTCTCTTTTTGGTAGTGTTTTCTTCATCGAGCCTCAGAGTCTGGAGCTCCTTCTCAATTTTGGAGGATTTACATTTTCCTCATTTGTATCTTTTCTCCTCTTTCTTATGTTTCCCCCTGTCTTGTTTTTCTTTTGTTTTCTGATCTCTGTCAACTCTTCAAAGATGAGCTTTTCATCATTCTCCTGCAATGAAGATGCATGTATGTCTTCAATATTTGTATCAATCTTCATCCTTCTGCTATTTATGACATCGTCTTCTTTAGGTTGATCTAGTGATTTTTGAAAATAGTTTCTAATAAGAAAATTCTCCCAAGTATATCCTATGCTTTTTAAATGAAACTCAATGAGTATCTTTACCAATCCATGCTGATGCATGGTGTTATCTATAAATTGTATCTTTTTCTGTACATTTGTGGACATCCTTTTTGAGCTATTTAGCTGAAAGAAGGGGAGATTTATTTCATTTTTTTCTAATAAATTCATCAGTAATCGAATATGGTATACATATTGTTGAGTCTCAAAAGTGTTTTCCATATTCATACATATTTTCATTATGTCATTACCATTTAGCTCTCATTTAATAACTATCTCACCTAAAACCCTACATCAAGTAATCGTTTTCATAAATATATGGGTTAGGATCTTTGTCTTCCAAAGTTATTTATTTTATGTGTTTAAAGTGAATTTATGATTAGAAACTAGAAAATTAACATAGTTTCATATATCTATATATGTGTTATGAGTGTTGTGACATGTGTAGGTCAAAGGGAATCTTCTAAAAGACCTTTATGTGGCCTCCCAAAACCAAATTCGAATTTGAGTGGAGAATATCATGGGATCATGAGGACATGTGTCTCATTTCCTTTTTGTATTGAAACTCTAAGAAGATATGTGTCCCATTTCTTATTTGTATTGAAACTCTAAAAAGACATGTGTCTTATCATTTCCTATTTTGATTGTAACTCTAGATATAGAGGGAGAGATTCATGGACTCTCATTAATGAGATAAATTCTCATATTTTTGTATAAATAGGGAAAGCTTTTTCCTATCAAGGGTAGTGAAAAATAGGAGAAGAAGAGAAAGGATTAGAGAGTGTTTTTCAACAAAGCTTAAGATGGAATGGGATGTAGATTTGTGAGTTTATAAATAAAGAAGTTCAGTTCATTGATGCTGTTTTGATTACAACTTTAAGAAGCTAAATAATTTCACCAAATTGGTAGCAGAGGGCCCCTACTATTTGAGGAGGTTTTACATGTTTTCTAGATAAGTCATTTTCAATTATGTTTTTTCATATTTCCTTACCTAGACTGCTTTCTGAAATCATAGCTTTTAGCATTATGTTTCATGTCATTTTCTTAGATAAAGAATCCTCATGATATTGCAGTTAGTATATTTCTCAAGCTTTTCCAATACATTTCTATTAAATGAATGGGATTCAATTGTAATATTCTGAGTTATTATCATTTCATTTTCTGTTACTTAGTTAAAAGGAAGATCCTGATTATACTACAGTTAGTCTCTTTCAAAAGCTCTTCCAATAAACCTCTAATTCACGAATGAGACTTAGTTGTAATATTATGAGTTATTGATTGTTTTTCCTTATCACATTATGATTAATCTCTTTCAAAAGCTCTTCCAATAAACCTCTAACTCATAAATGAGATTTAGTTTTAATGTTATAAGTTGTTTCAGCATTTCATGGAAGATCCTTACTACATTATAATAATCTTTTTCTCAAGATCTTCCAATAAACTTCTATCAAATGAATGAGATTTCACTATAATGTTTTAAGTTACTGTTTATTTCATCATTTCCTTTTATGTTTTAGGAGATCCTCATTGCATTAGAATTAATCTTTTTCACAAGCTCTTCCAACAAATCTCTAACTAAATGAATCAGATTAAGTTGTAGTTTTTTGAGTGAATTTTCATTTCATGAATGTTCATTTAGAAGCTGTAATATCCATGGATTAGGACCCTCTGTTTTCATCATTTTCTAGTTATGAACAGAATTTGCAAATAAACTCTATTTTAATTCATTTATTAACCTTTCCTTTTCTCCCTTTTGACATAGATCTAACTTCATCTTTTTACCATAGAGTAGCATACTAAGCATCAAACATAAAAACCCCAAAACATCAACAAAACACTAAAAACAACGAAGTAAGAAAAATGGATACTTACGCACGTATAGTGCATCACACTTCATCAGTTTACTAGCCCTGGTCGATAATTTATGTTAGCAATTTAGGACAATAAATTGACTAAACATTTTGGCGCCGTTGTCGGGGAAGTGTAACTAGGTAGCCTTATTTCTTGCATCTAAAAAAAAAAAATTAATAATTTCTCAAGTATGCTCTCCTCCTGCACTTTGTGTGATCTAGAGGATCAGAAAAAGAATTTTTATGTTAAAAATAATAATAAATTATGTTTTCATCATTTCATTTTATTTTACAATAAACTTTAAAAATGATGAAATTTTTTAATTTTAATAATTGTTTTGTTTAATGAAAAATATATGTATATTTTTGAATTTTTGAAAATATAATATATAATTTTATTAACAAATCAATTAAGGAAAAAAGTTAATTAATTAAAAAAATAAATAAATAAATGAAATAAATTGGTTCATGGAAATAAGACCCACGCATACGCATGAGGCCAGCCTTTGGCTTGGCTTTACGCATATATGCAGTCCTTCAATTGGCACAAAGGCCCATGCACTGCAACTTAAAAAATAAAGAAGGAGCCATCTCTTTTCCATATTCGTTTTTCCTCAAACAACAGTTATTACAAATCATTTTTAAAAATTTGCACACAATGAAGGTATATCACTTGAAGAAATTGTTGATGAGGAGAAGATTGCAAATTGTTGATGAGGAGAAGATTGCAAATTGCTGATGAAGAGAGGATTACAAATTCAACTGTAGGGATAGACAATGGAAGTGTATCATATGAATAAATTGCTGATGAAGAGAAGATTTCAGACTGTTGATGAAGAGAAAATTGCAGATTCCATTGCACCTAATTGGAATGAGGGAGATCGATTTGAACTTCTCTGTGACATACAAACCATTACACTTTAAAACCTGCAAATAAAAACAAATAAAACCACAAGTAATTGCCAGAAAACGAAATGTGTAATTGTAAAAAACACCCGATTTTAAAACGATTTTTCTGAGCAAACCAAGGCGAATTAGAAAAAACTAAAAATGTTTTTTTTTCGGGAACAGGGTGAATTAGGAAATATTTTAAGAAATTTCTAAAATTCGCAGCCATTTGGGATAAATTCAAGGTTCTTCGGAGCACTAATTTGGAGTGTGCGTGAGAGAAAAATGTTTTTTTTTTTTTTTTTTGAAAACAGTCACGGTTTTATAAAATTCAATTTTGAGAAATAATCAAGGATCTGATTTCCTTACTTGAAGGAAAATGTGGCAGAATGCATCTGTGGTGGCACATGATGAGTGACAAATGGATTATTTGTGGCAAAGACATTATCAAGTGTGCATCAAATGCAAGTTGTATAAATTGAGAAGGATTAGGCCTTCATCTCCTTCATAGTTAGGAACTTGACTTTAGAAATTTCAATCTTTTTATTTTTATCTTGCATGAAAGAGGAATTGGCATGACTTTGTTTCAAAAATATTCATAACGACAATTATTTCATCCATGCTTTATTTCATTATATATATATATATATATATAAAATAAATGAAATAAAGTAAAATAAAATTATTAATAATTTCTTTTTAATAAAGAAAAAAAAATAAAAAAAAAATAATAATAATAAAAAATAAAATTAAAATTAAAAAATAAATATATATATATTCTTAATAATGGTTTGCAAGACAATTGGAAGATTATTTAGATGATTTATAAACATTTGGCATTAATATTGTTGATGTGTATTTTTCTATAAAGTTTTAACTTGCAGAAAACAATGAATCTTTGTGATGCTGATTGTTTTACTAAGCACAATGCATGAAGTCATTTGACAATAGGGAGTTGATTTATTTTTCATGGTTATTCTTTAAAAATGGATTGTTATCGATATCATGAATTTGACCGAATATAGAACTTTTTGACTTACCTTAATTTGTTTCATTTGACATTTAATTTTTGCGTAAGAATCAGAAAGAAATTAGCTACTTCTTTTTTAACACACTTATGTTCTTTATGTCAAGTTTTTTTGCAGATTTGGGATGATCGAATGATCATTAAAGAAAACTAATTGTGCGCACGATTAGTTTTCAAAGGACCGATTTCATGAGAAACATAAGAACAATTCCATGTTCATATCCATCAAGACCATTACTTTTCCTCCTTTTTTGAATTGTAAATCCAACCAAGAAATTCAAAGCAAACCACCATTATTTTCCCAGCATGAGTTAGTTGTTCATTTTCCTTCATTCACATACACTTTCCATTACTTTTTGTCTACTCCACAAATAAAAGCAAGAAGTTCACCTACATGCTTATTTCCCATTGTCATTTTCCATTTTTCATTGTCCATTTCCATTTTCCTTTTCCTATCCTTTTCATTTTGCAAATAAACCTTGCTTCAATGCAAATTATTGAATCCATAGTCCTTCAAAAATTATTCTTTCATGCTTGCGTTAGATGATGGAGGATTCCTTAAGGTCTCCCTTCTAACAAGTCTTGGCCTATCGACATCAGCACATTATCTAGGTCCAAGACTAGAGTCCTTAATAGTACCTTGAGGCTTGTATGCATTAATGACAAGTTCTCTCGCTGACAATCATGGGAATACATCAATGTCCCTTGATCGTCAAATCTTGCAAGTGGCTCGACATCAGCCCATTTATTCGCACTTTGCAAGATGTACTTAGGTACCTTGGCACTCATTGACATTAATGGTGAGTTTGCCTTGCATTGGTTAACGACATTCATCAATGGTCGGTAATCCAATGACTTCTCTTCATGCTCGACATCAACACATTTATTCGCATGACTAGAATTGTACCATCAGATTTTGTAACGATTGAAGACTACATCATTTTAGCAGTTTGCAGTAGGAATCAATTTGTATCAGCAGCAATAAAGATCGCAATCTTGCCATCAGCACAAAGAGAACGAAGAGAACAAAGAAGCAGATCAAATTCATTTGTTTACACAGTTCATGATCCAACAACATCAACAACCACACTCTTTAGTATACACAACTCATCCACATTTAAGGTAAGTGAAGGTATGTGGTTTTCTAATTTTTAGTCATGTAATTCATTAGAATGCTAAAATTGTAACTTTGGAAAAATTTCTCACTCCCTTTTTCACATTGTCATATCTTTAGTTGGGGGGAAGGGACATCATTTCATATCCACATGTCATACACTATCACACATTTTCATTTCATTTCCACCCACATATACTTCCCAACCAACTATTGTTGCAACATGATCCAAAAGATTATATACCTTGCAAATGATCAATTCATTGATGAAGTAATTGATTCTAAATGTTTTCATGAACTTTGATGCAACAAAGAAAATAAAGCATTGTTACACAAGAACCATTGCTCAAAAAAACCGGTTGTCACACAAGAACCAACCATAAAAAAAAATGTTGCAATCAAATGTATTATACTTTGCCAAAAGAAAATATTATAAAGCAAAGTTTGGAACGAATCAATATGATTCAAAACTCATAAAAGATCAACTCATGAACAAATGAATCATTGCAATAGTTGCATGAGGACATGCAACAACTTCAGTTGGGGGGTATGTTGAGTCTCAAAAGTGTTTTCCATATTCATACATATTTTCATTATGTCATAACCATTTAGCTCTTATTTCATAGCCATCTGACCTAAAACCCTACATCAAGTAACCATTTTCATAAATATATGAGTTAGGATCCTTGTTTTCCAAAGTTATTTATTTTATGTATTTTAAGTGAATTTATGATTAGAAACTAGAAAATTAACATAGTTTCATATATCTATATATGTGTTATGAGTTTTGTGACATGTGTAGGTCAAAAGGAAACTTCTAAAAGACCTTTATGTGGCCTCCCAAAACCAAATTCGAATTTGAGTGGAGAATATCATGGGATCATGAGGACATGTGTCTTATCATTTCCTATTTTGATTGTAACTCTACAGATAGAGGGAGAGATTCATGGACTCTCATTAATGAGATAACTGCTCATATTTTTGTATAAATAGGGGAAGCTTTTTCCTATCAAGGGTAGTGAAAAATAGGAGAAGAAGAGAAATGATTAGAGAGTGTTTTGTAACAAAGCTTAAGATGGAATGGGATGTAGATTTGTGAGTTTATCAATAAAGAAGTTCAGTTCATTGATGTTGTTTTGATTACAACTTTAAGAAGTTGAATAATTTCACCAAATTGGTAGTAGAACGCCTCTGCTATTCGAGGAGGTTTTACATGTTTTCTAGATAAGTCATTTTCAATTATGTTTTGTAATATTTCCTTACTTAGACTGCTTTCTGAAACCATAGCTTTTAGCATTATGTTTCATGTCATTTTCTTAGATAAATGATCCTCATGATATTGCAGTTAGTCTCTTTCTCAAGCTCTTCCAATACATCTCTATTAAATGAATGGGATTCAATTGTAATATTTTGAGTTATTAGCATTTCATTTTCTGTTACTTAGTTAAAAGGAAGATCCTCATTATACTACAGTTAGTCTCTTTCAAAAGCTCTTCCAATAAAATTCTAATTCACGAATGGGACTTAGTTTTAATATTGTGAGTTATTGATTGTTTTTCCTTATCATATTATGATTAATCTCTTTCAAAAGCTATTCCAATAAACCTCTAACTCATGTATGAGATTTAGTTGTAATGTTATAAGTTGTTTCAGCATTTCATAGGAGATCCTTACTACATTATAGTAATATTTTTATCAAGCTCTTCCAATAAACTTCTTTCAAATGAATGAGATTTCACTATAATGTTTTAAGTTACTGTTTGTTTCAACATTTCCTTTTATGTTTTAGAAGATCTTCATTGCGTTAGAATTAATCTTTTTCACAAGCTCTTCCAACAAATCTCTAACTAAATGAATCAGATTAAGTTGTAGTGTTTTGAGTGACTTTTCATTTCATGAATGTTCATTTAGAATCCGTAATATCCATGGATTAGGACTCTCTGTTTTCATCATTTTCTAGTTATGAACAGAATTTGCAAATAAAATCTATTTTAATTCATTTATTAACATTTCCTTTTCTCCCTTTTGACATACATCTAACTTCATATTTTTAGCATAGAGTAGCATACTAAGCATCAACATAAAAACCCCAGAACATCAATAAAACACTAAAAACAACGAAGTAAGAAAAATGGATACTTAGGCACATATAGTGCATCACACTTCATCAGTTTACTAGCCCTAGTCGATAATTTATGTTAGAAATTCGGGACACTAAATTGAATAAACACATACATGTAACCAAACCTTCCTTCACAGGTAATAAATTTATATAAAACCAAGAGCATGTTCCTCCATTTATTTTTAAGAACTGAGCTTGGGATACCTTTTATGAAAACAGAGACATCCATACTTGGGTTCTTGAGTATAAATTTCCATGATTCATTGTGAACCTCTTTGTTTTTGAACCACCTTTCACCAAACCTTGGAAGTTTTGTGGCTTCGGCCATGAATGACTCTGTATCTATGAACTTCATGCCTCCAATTTCCACTTTTGTGCCATCAAAAGACTGAGCTAAATATTTTGTAATCTCTTTGTGAAAACCATCGAATTTATCTATGAATTTGAGCCATCCAAATTTCTACAACATTTCCTGATATTTTGTTCCCGCCGGTTCTGATCTGACTATCAATCCCATGCCTGCAAAGTTTTTAACCTTCATAATTAGCCTTCTCTATTTATGAAATGAATTGGGTTACGGAACTGATGAAAGGTATCGAGGGTTTGTATGAAATAAATAGGTTGTATGGATTGGGGTTTCAAAGAAATAGAGATGGTTATGTCACGTCAACAGGTCATGATCGTTAATCATCAATGACGGAGTCAATTATGGACCATTATGAAACACAATGAGGAGGATGTGGCTGATCTGTAGTATGATGGAAATCACAATCAAATCAAATGACAATCTGTCAAGGGAGCATATCACCATCAATATTATACATGCTAATGTTTTAATCTTGCTATTAAAATAATTTTTTTCAAATTTACCTTTTTAGAACTAACCTTTTCATTTGTTGTTTCTTTGATGTTTATTCTTTCAGGTACCTTTTAGCATGCTGGTTTTTAAAACATAAGTCTTCAATTTCCTGTAATTATCATTTTTGTGTAGGATGTACAATTGTGTTAGAGCTGCAGAATGAAATGTAACATGGCCACAATAAAGAATTAGCTACAAAATGGAATCAACTACAGAGTGTAGTCAGCTACAGAATGTGCTCAGCTGTAGAATGGAATCATCTATAGAATGTAGTCAGTTGCATAATTGAATATGTAGAAAAAAAATTGAAATATGGTTTGTGGAATGGAATGTAAGTGGAATATGATTGTGAAATGGAATGGAAGTGAATATGATTGTGAAAATGGAATGAAAGTGAATATTACTATGGACTGTAAAACGGAATGAATCTGAAGATTATGAGCTGCAAAGATGGAATATCAATGTAGTTTTTGTGTTACTACTTATTGTAGAAAAGAAATGGAAAATATAAGATGTCAGAAATCTCTGATTTTCACCCTGTATTCTCTATATAAGTATGCCAACCATTACTTGGTTTTCATACTTATACACTTTATTATTATTATTTAATATATATATATATTTTTAGGGAAAAAAAAACTATTTTAGTGAAGAAGAAGAATTCTTCGTCACTAACGTCATATCAGTATTATCTTAGAAAATCTTGATAAACTCTTCTCTTGAAATTGGCTTACGATATATTTTCATGCGATGAACATTCATAAGAAGAGGTACCTTTTCTTCATCTATTGTCCTTATCTTCACTTCTCCATTATCAAAGACTTTTTCAATCTCATATGGCCCAAGCCAATGAGTCGAAAAATTTCCTTGAAAATATTTCAATTTTGAATTGAAAAAAAATGTTGAATCTCCTGTTGAAACTTTTTGTCATTGATATAATTATCATGCCATTTAGCCCTTTTATATGGACTATAATAGTCCTTTGAATTGCATCTTGCTTGATTTCATCAAACCCATTGAGTTGCTCCAATCTATGTTTCTTTGCTTCTGATAAATCATGTCCCAATTGGAATGCCATCTTTAAGGTTTGAATTTGAAAATATATAGGGAACAGGGCTTGCCTCCGATAAAAAAGTTCATAGGGAGTATGTCCTATTGTATTCCTCCATGTACTTTTTTAAGCCCATAAGGCTTCAAGAAACCTTTCTACCCAATCTCTTCTGTGTAGATGCACAGTCTTAGTGAGAATTCCTTCAATCACTTTATTGGTAGACTCTACTTGACCATTTTCATGTGGATGATAAGGAGTATAATTTCTATGCTTGATATTCTATTCTTCCACCAGACTTTTCACCAACTTGGATTCAAAATGGAATCCTTGATCTGTCACAATTTCTCTTGGAACAACAAAACTAGTGAAGGTATCATCAAAAAGAAAATTAACTACAGGTTGTTCATTAGAAAAGGGTAATGCTTTAGCCTCTACTAAACTAGTGACATAATTATTACATACCAAAATATACTTCTTCTTTTCGATGGTGGATTGATTGGTCCAACAAAATCCAAGGCCCATTTTTCAAAAGGTTCAATGAGTCCCTGAGACTGTAATGGAATTTCATCTTAAGGAGCAGGTTTCCCTACCCTTTGGAAGTTTTCACACCTTTTGAAATATTATTTGGCATCTCTGGAGATGGATGGCCAATAATATCCCAAATGAAGGATTTTATAGGTTTCCCTATTTTCAACAAAGTTTCCACCACAATTTTCATCATGATATGCCCTGAGAATTTTAGGCACTTCATCTTCTCGAACACATCTTCTTATAATGATATCTGGACCTATTTTATACAATTCATTAGTAATTCATGAGTATGTTGCACTTATTTGAATGATTTTTCTTTTCTCCCTAGGAAACAAATGTGAAGGTAATTTTCCTGTAACTAAGTAATTAGCAATATATGCGAACCAAGGAATCTGAGTAGTTATTGCAAAAAGGTATTCATCAGGAAATTTATCTTCAGTTGGAGTGTCATCTTTGATATTTTTAATTCTAGACAAGAAATCAGCAATTGTGTTTTGTTTTCCAGGTCGGTCTAGAACGGTGATGTTGAATTCTTGCAGGAGTAATAACTATCCTGTAACTCTGCCATTAGTAATAGATTTATTCTTTAAATATCTAATTGCAGAGTGATCTGTATGAAAAAAGGTTTCATAGCCTGTTATATAATGTCTGAATTTGTTGATAGCATGAACAACAACTAAAAATTCATTTTCATTTAAAGTGTAATTTAATTCTGTGGGAGTCAAATTCTTGCTTGTGTAATAGATGCAATAGGGGATCAAGTATTTTTGTCCTAATATAGTTCCCAGAGCTGTATCTAAAGCATCTATTGAAATGTGAAAAGGTAGTTTCCAATTTGGACCTCTTAAAATGGGTGCTTCAGAAATTTTTTCTTTTAAAGTGTCAAATGCCAACTGGCAATCTGGATTCCCACTTAATTCAGAATCTTTGGTGAGTAACTTGAAGAGTGGGGATGATAATTTAGTGAAATTTTCTATAAATATCCTATGAATCCTAGAAAACTTCTAACATCCTTTTGATAACTTGGAATTGATAACTTGGAGATGACTTCAACTTTAGATTTATCAACCTTAATTCTATCTCCTGAAATGTGATTTCCTAAAACAATCCCTTCTGTAAACATCATTAAACACTTTTCATGGCTTAGTGAAAGGTTTTCTTCCTTACATATTTTAAGAACCTTTTCAAAAATTTCCAAAGCTTCTTCAAATGTATTCCTATAAACTGTAAATTCATCCATATACACCTCTACACAATCATGTATTAGATCAGAAAAAATTCCTAGTACTTCCCTTCGGAATGTTGCAGATGCATTGCAAAATCCAAAAGAAAGTACTCGGTAGGCATAAGTTCCCTTTGGACAGGTGAATGTGGTTTTATATTGATCTTCAGGGGCTTCCTGAATTTGATTGTAGCCACTAAAACCATCCAGGAATGAAAAATAATTCTTGCCTGCTAATATATCCAATACTTGATCTATAAAGGGTAAAGGAAAATGATCTTTTAGGATAGCTTTCTTCAGTTCTCTATAGTCAATGCATACCCTCCATTTACCATTATTTTTTAGGAACAATCACTAAAGGAGAAACCCGTTGACTATCTGAAATTGGGTAAATGAAGTTTACATTCAGCAACTTTTGCAACTCTTCTTTCACAATTTCCCTAAGATTTGGATTCATCCTTCTTTGAGACTGTCTGGTAGGTTTAAAATTTTCCTCAATATTGATGTGATGTGTTCAATTCTTAGGACTAATTCGTTTCATGTCAGTGTATTCCCATGCATATGCAGAAGAATGTTGCTGTAATGTTTTTATTAACTTTTCCTGTTGTAATCTCTCTAAGTTATTGTTTATGTTGAAAGTTTTCCCTAGAAATATTTCAACTGTAGAGCTACCAAATTCTTCCATAGAATAAAGAGACATCTGCCTAGATGAAAAATATTCAATATTGAATTTTTCTTGAAATTTATCATGTTCATATTCTGGGGATGATTCAAAATTTTCCATTGAATTTAAGATTTGACTATCTTCACTAATGGTTGAAATAGTAAAGAGAGGTAGTATATCATTTTCATCATCAATCCACTCTTGTCATCTAACTCTATGATTGTTCTTGTTGGAGGATATAAAGTGAATTTCTCTATTGAGTTACCATCAGAGATATACATGTCACCAGATCTATAGCTAATGAAAGCATCAGCTGTAGCCAACCAAGGTCCGTCTAATGTAAGTGGATGTCCTCCTAAATTGTTCTTGGGAGTTAAGATCA
The DNA here is from genome assembly GCA_034641835.2 of Pinus albicaulis. NCBI lineage: Eukaryota > Viridiplantae > Streptophyta > Pinopsida > Pinales > Pinaceae > Pinus > Pinus albicaulis. Next base: position 376,327,926 of record CM076582.1, read on the forward strand.
TAAAATCAATAGGATACTCCCAAGAGTCTAAGGATACTGAAATATCTTCCAACACACCATATCGCTTCATTACAGATCTATCTACCAATTACAGTAATGTAGGTGTATACAGAAGATTAGGAAGTTCGAGTGATTCCTTGGTTTATTTGCTCATATTGTTTATTGTTTCTCGTAAATCAATACATGTATTTGGAATTTCAACTCCATTGATATTTTTTTTACAACTGGACTTCTTGGATCTAAATGTTTTTGTGTGGAAATTTTTCCCATCATTATGTCTGCAATTTTTCCTATGAGTCGAATTCTTTAAATTTCCTTTTTTTTCCTTCCTAGTTTCTTCATGCTTAAATCCTTTATTATTTTGGCTAGAATTGGAATCTCTTTAATGGCTTGTAACGAAGGGATTTTGATAAAGACATTTTTCAATTCATCTATAAAATCATAATTGGGGAACATAACTATTTTTCTACTACTCTATCAACTTGTAATCGTTCAGGAAAAGGAGGTGTAGAAGTAGGAATTGATGGTTGCTCTATGATAGGAGTTGAGTTCACTAGTTTTTTTTTTCTTTTCATATTTATGGTTTTTAAGAGATGTTCCATCCTAAAAAAAAATATTTGGCTATAGAGAATATTCCTCAAAACTATCTTGTTCTTGAATAACTATAGAAGGCTTTTTCTTTTCTAATATCCTACCAGATCTAAGTTGGACATCATTGAGATCTAGAGGAGTGATCATGTAAGTTGGAAATTGCTGCCCTTATATCATGTAGGTATTTTGAGGATTTTTATTGTTGGGGTTTGGTAATGGTTGGGAAGGTAGTTGATTTGGTCTCTGTGTAAATGGTAGTGAAAGTTGTGGATTTTGGTTTTGGAGTTGGGGTTGTTGATTTTGTTGGGGAATTTGTTGGGGAGGATAGTTTGAATATGATGGAGGATATTGGTAATATTGAAAGAATATTCCATGGGTATTTTTCATTCCTTGAGCCAAATATTGAGATTCAGATTGAGATTGAGGCCAGGAATTCCAATTATTTGGTGGGGGTTGAGTATACATTTGATTGTTAAAGCCTTGAGCTTGTGGCCCTTGCCATGGTCTTCTAGAGCAAAGAGATTATGTTGGATTTGAAGTTGTTTCTTCTTGAAAAACAACCTTAAGACATAGAATTGAAGGAAAAATATTAGTCTCATGACTTTCTGAACAAATGATACAGGTCTCTATAACTTTTGCATCAAGAGGACATTTTCTCAAAGAATGCTTCTTTCTACATTTGGGACAGAAAATAGCTAAAGCATCAGTCTCGACTTTCTGCTTGTTTTGTAATTTAAGGGTGTCTATCTCTTCACTAAGACTATAAAATGTATGTTTTAAATTCATCAAAAATGTTTCCAATTTCTGCCCTACTCACTGTTCCAGTTACAGATCTATTTACTCTAGCAAGAGAAGGATCTCTTGGATTTTTCCCAAATTTTTATTTTCCCCTTGAGAGATGGATAGGTAATTCACCAATCTCAGATAATGGAATTTGAGATATATCTCCCTTTCCCGTCATGTTGAGAATGTCTATCCATTCATCTCTAATGGATTTTAATAAAAGATATTTTAAAGTATATTGATCTAAATTATCCATTTTTTCTCTTTTTATGTTATAGTTGAATCTTTCAATTAAATCCTCCAAATTTTTGTCCTCTTTTTGCATCATTTTAAATACTTCATCCTTGTTATTTATGGGTATGAAACAATCCCAATACCTTTCTAAAAATTCTCTCTTCATATCATTCCATGGTCTGATAGATTTAGTGATTAAACTCATGAACCATTTTAGAGCTGCTCCTTTCAATGTTGAAGGAAACAATTTGAGTTTATGAGAGTCTTGTAAATAATCATAAGTTCTACACAAGACTTCAAATTCAAAGAAAAAGGTTTCAGGATCTTCACTCTTTAATCCATGAAAATTTGGAAGTACAGAAGGTGAAATATTTTTCATTGTGCCATTTGTCTCTTCATCAACTATACGAAATCCAAAGGAACTACCAATTTCCCTATTTCTTTTTCTTCTTTCTACATTACCTCTACCTCTTCCTCTACCTCCTCCTAATATCACAGTTTCTCCATTTATAATTTCTCCTTCTCCTTCTCCTTCTTCTCCTCTTCCTGCCATTATATATTCTTCAAAGCTAATATAAGATTCAACCTACAAGGTTAATTGTTCTTCCTATGGTTCTTCTCTCAATGGTATGTTGAATAAAGGGCATTATTATTCCTCTCTACTAGGAATTTCTAACTCTTCAGCTAAAATATTTTCCCCTGTAGAGGTGAAAATGGTTACTCCTTCTCTTGAAGATCTATGTTCTTCTTCCTGTAAGACTGCCTCAGTGGATGAAGTAGGAGATCCTTCTAATTGGATTTCTGACCTTACAACTTCAGGGATTCTATGGCTAGTGAAATATGGAATATGATTTTGAGATGGAGGTGTATCACTTCATAATATTGGTGGAGTAAGTGGTGGTGTAGGGATTAAACTCCTGCCTCTAGCTATGAATATGCTCCTAGAGTCTCTTTCTCTAGGCATATCATTTTTTTTTAGATGTAAGAAATGAGGCTACCTAATTACACTTCCCCGACAATAGCGCAAAAATTTTTAGTCAATTTAATGTCTTAAATTTCTTCCATAAATTATCAACCGAGGTTTGTAAACTGACGAAGTGTGGTGCACTCTATGTGCTTAGTTAACCTCCTTCTTACTTAGTTGTTTGTATTTTATGTTGTTTTGGGGGTTTTGTTCTTTGATGTCTAAGAATGTTTAATTTAAAACTATGAAAGAAATTAAAATAATCTAATGAATTTTTAAGAAGGAAGAAAATGAAGTGTTGCTAAGTTAATCTAATTTACATAAAATAAATCAAAGACTTTTGGCTAGTTAGAATCTAATCTGAAAAAACATAGTATCTATCTTAATGATTTCTATAGATAACATTAGTCCTATTCCATGGATCTGATTCTTATAACTGAGATTGAAATTGCAGTGTTATTCTAAGTGAAAGGAGAAAACAACTAATGTATATTTAGTTATTCTGGCAGTCAATATGAAGTGTTATATTCTTGAGATGGTATGGAAGAAACTATCTATACCTTAACTTCTTAATGTTCTAGAAAAGAAATTAAAGTGTGCAAAGGAAAATAAGTAATGTATATTTAGTTACTCCATTATTCAATATGAAGTGTCACCTTCTTGAGATGATGTTAAGTAACAAACTATACCTAATGATGTAGAAAAGAAATTAAATTATGTAAAGGATAACACAATAATTTCATTAATTAAACATTCAATAATTCAGTATTGAAATATGATAGAATCAACGTCTTGGAATGACCTTTAGGAATATCAGTGATGCAACTAAATGAGGATCTAAAAGCAGAGGTAAATGAATATAAAGCTAACTGCGAACAACTAATGTATGTTTGATTTACTCCAACATTCACTGTGAAGTATTACCCTCTTGAGATGTTGTGTAAGAAATCAATTATACCTTAGTTTCTAAGTTCCTAGAATGCAAGTAAAATGTCTAGAGGAAGAACTCATTAACTGTATGAATTAGACATTCCAATATTTAGTTCAGAATCATATTCTTGAAATGACCTTTGATAACATCCATTGACACAATTAATTGATAATTCTATTCTAAAAAAAATAAATGGCAAAATAGTAAGAAAACTAGATAACTGTGTACTCTTATTGCTTCAAACTTGATTCAATTTGAAAACAAAAGATCTATCCTCACGAAATTTATTAGAAGAATAACGATTACACAGTTATGTTTTAATTTTATGCTAGTGAGTAAAACTAAAATGTAACATTAATCTACTCAGATATTTTTTTTAACAAAAACAATGTAAGGAAAATTAAGCCAAAACAAATGAATGAAAAACCTCCTCCAATGCAGGGGGCCTCTACAACTGATTTAGCTGAAATATTAGCTACCTAAATATGCACTTAAGAAATCATGGGCATGAACACTGTCGTTGTATTACAATAAAATGAAGTCTTAATACAGAGTGTATCAACAAAAGCTTAACTTAAACTTAAAACTTAATTGTTTTTTATTTTGTACAACTGGTATTTAAAGTAAATAAACATAATTGTCTATGAGTTAATTCTATTATAGGTGGTTAATTCGACTTTTAGAATTGAAATTGGACTATTTAACTCTTGATTTGATATGATAGATAAAATCAAGAGTCCTTCTATTCTCAGCTAACATCCTTTGACCATGCCTTTGACCATGATATTAGGCCTCCTTTTATATCGATCTGGACAAAGTGAATAAGACAAAATCCATGTGGAGATAATTCTGGAAATGCCTATGTGGCTCAATTCTCCTTTTGATACCTAGAACCTGTCAGATCATTAGAGTATCTACAGAATCCACGATTAGCTACAAAATAGGCTGCGTTCTATATCCAAATTACAAAAATATATTCGAATACAAAGAACATGAGAATATAACATGGAAGTCATTTAAATCCATTACTTGAGACAAAACATGGCATTTATCATTGATTGGAATATGTAATCTTATGATAAAGTAAGGGAAAAAGGTGAGAAAGGATGTCAGAGAGAGGATAATTTGGACGTTCGAAAACATGCATATTTTGTGCATGATTAGCCTATTGACGACCTTTGTCTATCCATCTGTCTGGGGATCGAATGTAGTCAACTTAGGGATCTTGGTGTCTAATAGTTACGAGAGGCTCAAATAGAATGTGCTCAAGAACCTACTATATTTATTTGATATAATGGTCTATGGGATCCAAAAATTTACCCACACTCATTCAAATAAGAGTTTTCCAGTGTTATCTATTGTGATGTTCATGTTGTAGGCCACTAATATACCCATCTTAGAAACTCTCTACAGGAGCAGAAATGGATAATAATTACCATGGTTGGCAGAAGGAGCAATAGATAGATAATTCACGGACATGGATTCCATGGTTGGCTAGGAGTATATAGATGGGTGTATAGGCCTTCTTGATGGTTGGCTTGGGGATAACACAGGTAGTGCATGATATGGTATATTTTCTAACATCTTGTCGGAGTTTTTGCCTATAAAAATACTTTTGTAGTATTATCATAATTTCATCCACATTAAAGTGTATTTGGACTCAAATATACTATACCTCGCAAATCATACTAGAAAGCTCACTTGAAGAAACACAAAGGTAGCCCAGGTAGCATTATAATGTGTCTTAGAGGTAGAAGCATGGAAATTTATTTACATACACTAGCATATTGTATGTGGTAGTGAACCCTTGATAATTTTTGTGTGGTTGTGTCCATCTAGAGGTTTCATGGCCACAAAAGTTGAGAAAAATGGTTAGTTCTCCAACGGAGGGTCGGTCAAGGAAATCTGCAACATGAGTGGTGCTTCCCTTCTTATGTTTAATTTTAAATTGAAATTGTTGTATATATTTCGACCAATTATGATGGGCATGTTTTCTCAACTTCCATTATGTCTGTATATATTGAATAGGTCGGTCATCTATGCTGATGAATTTCTCCTTCCCAAAAAAGTAATGTTCCCATTACTGGCAAGCCCATGTGATCGAATACATATATTTATCATTGGTGGGGTATTTATGAATTGTATCAAAAATCATCTCACAGTGATAGGTGACCAGATGCCATTACTAGGTGAGAACTCAACCAACAACATGGTTGGATGCATTTTTCTCAATTTAAAATGGTTGTTGTGGGTATGCAAATGTGAATACTAGTGCATAGAAAAGGAAGTTCTTCAACTCAATGAACACCTTATGTTGGGACTTGGACCATAGAAAAATTTATTTTTCTCTGTCGTTAGTAACTTTACTCAAAGGCCAAGTATTATGAGAGAATCCAAACATGAAACTCTGCTAAAAATTGGCAAGACCCAAAAAGCTCTGAAGCTTTTTTAGAGTGGTTAGAGCTGACCAATCAAGAAAAACTTGCATCGTATTTGCATCCACACATTAGAGGAATTTTGAGGTCTAAAATGGGCCTCCTAAGGAAATTATAAAACGATAGTGGAAAAAATTGATGACATCATCAAATTTTAGAGGGAAAATGAAAAAAACTACTTTTTCAATTCATATTTTCAACTTATCTCCCAAATTTTTTACTCAAATTTCGAGTGGGAGTACTCGTTGGATGCGGAATTTAATTCCCCATCCAAGGAGTACCCATGTTGCATACTTTAGATGGGTCCTACTACACGAAAAATGAGAAATACATAAATAAATAAAAAAACGTGATTACAATCACGTTTTTTATGTATTTCTCATTTTTTGTTTAGAAGAGTTCATCGAAAGTATGCAACATGGGTACTCCTTGGATGAGGAATTAAATTCCGCATCCAACCAGTACTCCCGCTCGAAATTTGAGTAAAAATTTTGGGAGATAAGTTTAAAATACGCGTTGAAAAAGTGGTTTTATTATTTTATTATTTTTTAATACTTTTATTTTTTTACTCCAAAAATGGTGAATCATCCATTATGGATGACATGATCATCTTGAATCCTATTGGTTGTTATAAAGTTTATTTTTGTTGTACATTTTTCTTACGAGACCCATTTTAGACCTCAAAATTCCCCTAATGTGAACACACTGCTCATCAATGATTTAACCTAGATATTATACATGGCTCATATTAAAGGTGTATTTTTCCAATGTCGATCATAGTGTGTGTTGTTGTCGAGTTTGAATGACATGCCCAATGTTTTGGAAATACTCTTCCCAATTATTGTTGAAGATGAGGATATCGTCCAAATATAAAACCATGAATGAATTAGTAAAGGGTCAAAATGTTTCATCCATCAGCCTCATAAAATTTGTAGGGAAATTTTCCAACCTGAAATTCAATCCCAACCACTCAAAATGGACCTCCTTGGATTTGAAAGTGGTCATCCATACATCTGTGTGTTCTATTCAAACCAACTGATAACAAAACTTTAAATCGATCTTGCTAAAGTAATTTCCCCCCTTGAGTTGGTCAAGAAGTTCATCAATCCATGGGATTGGATACCTATTTAGGATACTAATTTTATTTAGTGCCTAATAATTAATGTAGAGTCTCTAGCTCCCATTCTTATTTTTTACAAGTAAAGCCAACCTCCCAGAAGGTGAGGAAGATGGTCAAATGTGCCCATTTTTCAACAAATCTTGGATATGATGCTTGATTTTTTAATTTAATAGAATATCATGGTTGTATATTAGGACATTAGTTAGAGGTGCTTCAGGAGTCAGATTGATCGAATGCTTGACCTGATAGTGCAAAGGTACCCATGTGGTTGAGGAGAATATGTCCATGTATTATTCCATGACCTTATCCACCTTCTTATTATGTGTGGTGGAACCTTTCTTAGTGGCTATGGATGTTGCCATGATCTTCCCCTTAGTTTGATAGTGAATAAAAAAAAGAAAAATCCCACTCTAGGAGATGATCTTTCTGTATTGATTTGTATAAATCAAAGAGATGGTGGTAGGAGGTGCTACCTTTGGTATCGTCTATAAATTACTTCCAAAACTAATAATAAGAGTGTGAGGCCTAGACTCATACACAACATGACACTTTCAAAAGTATGTATGGCTTCATAACACATCACATACTTCAGGAGGAACAACATCACACAATACATAATCCATTAAGGGCTTCATGTTATATGGAAGGTGACATTATTGGCTGATGCGAAGATATCATCCTTCATGGAACCACTTAATGGTGTATGGTTGTGAGTGTGGTGTGGTCTATAGGACCAAATACTTAATGACATTTACTGAGATGAGTTTATTTTGGCTCCAACTGTTGACAATAACTACAAAAGATACCCCTTAACCCACATCTATGAGTGGAAGAGATGATCCCCTTCGTCTAAGTCTTAGATCTCAATCTTCTCAACTTTGGTGGAGGAAACAATAGCGTTGGGCTCTAAATCAATAATATGCTTCCTTTTATCATTTACTTTATTGGATTTTAACTCAAAGTCAGAACATGAATATGAATTTGAAGCTTTTATCTCGGCCATGACTGATTGTTTTTCAGGAAACTAATTTTTTTCATGAGCGGGGCTCTCGTGGAACTCACAACACTTTCCTATGCCTTGATTTGTCTTCTTGATTTTTTCCTTTACTTGAATCTTTGATTGATTTTCCTAAGCCACCTGACCATGGCTCTGTCCTTTATTTTACAATTTTAGGGTGCCTTTTCCTTACTTCAGATTCGAAAATCCAAAGTATCACTTCTTCTATTTAAATTTCTTCTCGATCTCGACAACATATCGATATGCAACACCAAGCAATTTGATGTCGAGGAAATCAATATTGTCCTGGATGTATTTATGTAGATAGACGAAATAATTTAGTAGTATATGTTGCCAAGAATATTTGATACCCAACTTCGTGCGAAGAGTATGAAAAATATTTTTAAAATCTCACACATCTCAGTCCCTTCCATGCCGCATAGTTGTCCAATTTATATATTTATCTTTATAGCTCTTGACAGGGTAATATTATTCGTTCATGATGTCTTGAAAATAATTCCAACTGGGTGTAGATGAAAATAATGAGGGTTAATTTTCATCCTTCTGTTCATAGTAGGTTTCCGACAAGTGCTTGACATGGACATGGTCTTGAGTAGTAAAAAAGTAATATTTTCCCTATTGGAAAAATTATGGACCGAAAAATATCCTTCCACCATATTTAATGATTTATCTATGAAATTTACATTTATATAGCCTTCAAATATTATAATGTCAAAGTTAAATTGTACCCTCGAGGGGGTAGTACCTCTTAGATGGCTACTAGATGAAGAATATTTTCCCACTGATAACTACCAAAGGATTTGGAAACATTTATCCATCATCTCATTCCTTTGTCACTTGAAGTATTTTTCTAGCAACATTTTTAAAGGATCTCTTTCTCCCTCATCTTTCTTTTCTTCCTTCATCTAAGGTCATTGAGGTCGGTGAGGGCATTCTTGCAACGGTTCAACCAGTTCAATTACTAACTCCTTATAACCCGAACTCATTGGGGTCATGCACAGAAAAACATATAAAGAGAAGAAAACTTTGATACCACTGATATAGATTTATGCATGAAAAAAATGAAATACAAATTTGGATAGAAACATAGAGCTACAATGAAAATTGAAATTCAATTCATTAATAAAACATACTAATTTGTTTTTACATGCATAATGAAAATAAACTAGCTTAGGCGATGATAGCATATCTATGAGAAGATATTTCATGACTACATGTATTCTAAACTTTGTTACCGTACAAGGTTAGGCGGAATTTTTATTATTGAGAAACAATGGAAAACCTTAAACATACAAAAACCTAACCCTAGGAGACAAAGCACTAAACACTTGTGGGCCTCGTTGGGGTTAGTTGATACACCAACTTCCTAGGGTCATAAATATTTCATATGATCTTCATTTGACGCATACAATACATCATTAGAATCAAATATCTGAGTGTTAAGAAGTTAAATCCTCTTTGCGGACAGATATGATCCCTCTGGCCCTAGAGTTGGTCTAGAAACAAAGAGACATCCTAAAGTGTTGATTCCTAATTATTGAATGAAAGAGGAGTAGGACACAGTATATCGAACTACCTAGAGTCCAATTCTATCATCGTTACTGTAGTGGTGGTGGCCTCCTGCTCCTGTCTTTGCAAGTCACAATCCTTTCGCAGTCATGCTTGGATACCTACAAATAGAATTAGAAAAAAAGAACAGCATATGACATAATAACATTTCATTCATAACTATTCATTCAAAGAGGGCTAAACAAATTTCATTAAACAAGCATCATAACACAAAAGTGGAACCAAACAATAGTCACATATATGTATTAATGAAAGGAAGAGATACAACCAAAGCTTTGACGTTAAGGTCCACCAACGGGGTTCAGCTGAAGCGCATCTCAGATGTTCATAAGGGAACTCGGATGGGATAAAGGCATGGACTCAAGCTCTCTCAGAAGGCATGGAATCAATCTCTCTCAACATAATTCCTTCTTATCCTGTCTCTCCAGTATTTCTCCAAGTTCAGCTCTTTCATTGTTCATCTAGTCAACCATTTAGCTATTCAACTAGTTTGTGAAAAGAGAGATGGCTTCTTTTTATAGAGGAAAAGGAGGAGGTTAGGATCACTACAAAGGTGGGAGGGAGGCCTATCCTTTTGGGAGTTCCCATAAGAGGTGGAAACCATAAACTAAAGGAGGGAGTTTGTGGTTTATGATTCCAACCACTCCCAATGACTCATCCTCGAGGTGGTTGGAGTGGAATCTCCGCCTCTATTTTTAAAAAACATTCCATAAACAGCTTGGCGTGGGTGGAAAACTTGGACAGAGCACCAACTGGCATGGGGTCCAGTTTTAATTTTCCCCTTTGGCACGAGGGAATAACTAACTACCCGCGTGAACGAAAAAACAAGGGTTTTTGAGTCTCTGCTCAGTGAATTGCCAAAAGAAGGAATATTACTCTCATGTAAAGGGATACAATGATGTTCTTTGAAAGGCATGAAACTACTTATTGATCACGGAAATGACCCTCAAATGGGAGATATGGGGATTGCAGCGAATGTGACATGTAATAAATGCCCCGTAAAGCATGAGGTCCAAGGGAGAGGGAGCGGCGAAAGGCTTTATGAGAACGCATTTAAACCAGACACCACTGTCGGAAAAATTGAAATTATGAATTATATCTCTAATACATGAACATGTGGTATGGGCACAACCATCCATAATAGAATGTATAAAAACTGATATCTGAGGTATGGATGCAACCATCCAGCAAAAAGGATCAAAAAATGGACTCAGGTATGGTCGCAGCAATCCAATCAAAACAAAGATGCAATAAGTCATGATATTCCACAAAAATCCACAACCTAGATTTTATTAGACAAAATCCTAGGGTCTTGTGCTCCATCTTGACCTGAACAAGTACAAATTCAAGCATGCGAATATATGAGCTGAAGTCGAACATGCAAGAAAATCACCTGATTACTAGCCAATGATGAAAGTTGTTAACAGGAACGAGAGAAACCACCAATAGCTACAATGGCTCTCAAGGTACAACTGATACAATCCACGGAATTTGAATAGTGATTTGGCATTGAACATCTACAGAATCACTCGATCAACGGCCAATGATGTGGACCTTTTGTCGAATGCGAAAAACCTACCATTAAGGCATGCAGGCTCCAACGTACCAGAAGGGAGTCTCTAGATCAAATTCCTGGATAATGAGCTGAAGTCGACAGGAAGTGACCTGATTGAAGGTGGGACATAATGTTTCCCACATCATCAATATGAGACAAAGGAAAATGATGATAGTGAAATAGGACCAACAGAGAATCAAAGGGAGGCTGAAAACTGCAGAGGCAAACTTCTCTTGAACATATCAGCAGCATGACATTGGATTTGGCAGTATTTGACATCAAAGGATCTGAGGTCATGATGACATGGAAAAGAGCATATGAGAGGTCAAAAGAGATTACCCAAACCCATGGAGTCAAAAATGACGAAATGAGATGTCCCCAACCTGACACGAATGCAGACAAGTGCCATGTTCAAGAAAGACATAATACCAACATAAATAAAACTTGGTTCCATTTTGCCCCACCATTTCTGGCGAGTACCCCAATTATTTTTTAAAAGAAGCTAGAAGGGGATATCATATTCCTATGTTGTAAGTTTTTCCTTCGGACAAATCCAACCTAGTACATTTTATGAGCCATAGGAAGGAGGAAATTGGGTAACGTCATAGTGGCGAAGTGCGATGTCATCAGGTTTTAACGAGTCTGAGAAAGGGAGAACTCGACATCTTTTTTTGTTTAGAGGGTTTGAAAATAAGGTAGAAAATAGAACTCCATCATAGCCCTTTTAATAAATAGTCCCTCATATCCGAAAAGGTAGAAAATAATATCTGAAAGAACCTCTTAATTGTGATAGACTAAGGTATTCCTTTTACATAAATAATCTATCCCAACTTGAAAAAGGGGGTAAATGGATACTAGGTAGATATAGCTTCGCAGCCATTTAATGAGTTCGAAACAACAAGAGTCTCGGCAATATTTTCAATTTTATAGAGTTAGAAAAGAGCTGAAAGATGACCGCACCTGGAGGAATGAGTGGTACTAAGGGTAGCAACTGGTTCTGATGATGGTGGAACTTCTCAGAACAAGTAAATTCCAAGAGGCTGGCTAACAACACCACTCATTGGAGTGGTTCCTCGAGAATGGGTAAAATAATCAAGTGAAGGCATATGATCGGCCAAGCAAATGGGAATGATGGAATGAGAAAACCGAGGTTCATCTAGAAAAATAGGCTGATAAAATGGAAATCACAAGAGGTACAATGGGAATCATTTCATTTTTGCACAATCTTGAAATCTGGAAACTCTGCTTCAAGTTGGTTTGATTTTTACACAATCTTGAAACTTTTCAGAAAACTGTGCTTGAAACTAGTTTCATTTTTACACAAGCTTGAAACGGAAACAAACTATTCTTGAAAAAATTTTGCATGCCGCCAACATGGTGACTCAATTTGAGATACATGCCCCCAAGGCTTTAATCCATATGAAAGGCAGATGGAGTGAAGGTTCAAATTACGAGATCAAGAGAAAGACTCGACTGGAATTTTATGAGATCTAATCAAAGGCTCGAATTAAAAATGGAACACATTTCATTTTTTAATAAGGTTGACATAGTAAAAGAACTATCCTCGTGACCTAATTAATTTTTTTTAATGAGGCAGACATAGAAAAAAAATTATGCTCATACAAACTTGTTTCATTTTTTAAGGATCTTGACACAAGAAAACAAGCACTTCTCCGAAAGAAGCTTGTTTCGTTTTTTAAGGAGCTTGGCACAAGAAAATGAAATATGCTCTGACGAAATTTTACCCTAACGAAGAAGAGTTTATGGCTTCTAAGAGTTTCACATATGATGCGAGAACAACATCTCAGAAATCAGCACCCGATGCCCCCAACACACGATGCACAACGACACTATCATTGAATGTGGGAATGGGGCAGGTAGCCACATAATTAACCTGCAGTGGTGAAGATACAACTGGTGGATAAAAATCTAGTAGAAATGATGGTTGGCCAATTGCCACTTCAGGACGAAAGAATGAAAGCTGATTAATGGTCATGGTCCGACCTTTGTGTGGAAAATAGATCACATGAAAGAGGGAGGAGACAAGTGCACCCATGACATAAGCATAGTCACGCCCCAAAAATAAATTGAAATAAAAATGGCCTCGAACAACCATCACGTAAATATAGACAGTTTTCCCTCCCAAAGTAACAGGAAACTTCAAAAGGATCCCTAATGACTGACTTGTCTTTTCTGTTAAATGCCAACAAATTTTGTGTAATAGGCACAAGCGGTGGAGAACCAAAAGCTTGGAAAGTAGTGGAAGACCTAACATTAACATATGTGCCTTCATCTATAATTGTGCTAGGTACGACCATATCGAAGGCCTGTACCGTGATCTCAAAAGGCACATACGAAGGAAGGCAGTATCCTGCAAATAAACTCTAATCGAAGGAGGAAACCAAAATACTTGGAGGGGGTACCATTGAATTGAGATGGTCATCCTATGGTGTTATGGGAGCAAGAGGATCATCCTCTTGGACCTCCATCATGGGAGGAGGAGGAGCAACTTCTTGAAATATAGGGATGGGATAATCTTTCTCCAAGTCCAAGGAATCTAAAGAAACAAGAAGAACGTGCAGAGGATGAGATCCACTCTCAACGGAAAATACTTGATGAACCATAGGCAGGATCAGATCGATCGATTCCACGACCAACAGTTGGTCGGGAATGGATTCGTGAATCTGAATTTCCAAGGGAGCGGGATCAACCAAAGATGAATCTTGATCAATCAGTTGATCAACTAGTGGAGGACTCAAAGAAAGCTTTTGGTAACCAACCGGAAGGTAGGGTGTAGAAACACAGGGTTTTCCAACACTCTCTTGGCTTCATCCATGTACGGACAAAGGTGAATGAGATGATTCTTTTCACACAAATTACAGGGATTGGTAATATTACCATGTTTTTTATGCGTCTTATCATTTCTAGTCGAAGACGTGCCACCAATATGTCTTCCAGAAGCCAAAGGCAATGATGGACGATCGTCGGACCATAATTCAAGTACCTTGGGAATGCTAGGGAAGTCTCAAAGAAAGTGGTCACCTTTGCACAACATGCAAGGGAATTTAACTTTCTGTGGAACGTTGGATGATTTATCAAGGGAAGGTTTCTCAGGAGCAATAGCCACAAATTTTTCCTCTCTCTTATCTGACTTCTTCGTTGTTGTCTTCTTCTTCTTCTTCTTCTTCTTCTTAGAGACCTAGTTACTAAAATCCAGACTTTCACCAAACGAACTAGAAGAGGAGGATGAAGAAATAAGCAAAGAAGGGGAGAGGTCTGCCTTAGAATCAACATGATGTTGTTCACGTGGAGGGGATGATTGTATAGTGGGCAGAAAACGCGAGACCACAGAGGTCGAGAATAACTAAATAGGGAACCCAACAGTTAACCCAGGTAGGGACAATGTTGCCATATAAGGAGCACCAATATTCCCAAAAGCGGGAAAAGGACCAGGATTCCATTTGGAGGGGATTCCTTGGTTGGTAAACTCTAGAAACGTTTCCATCGAAAACAACCTTAAAACAAACCCTAAAGAAGATAAATTTAACCAATAATATTTTGTGGATAGTTAATTTCAAGACATTAAAACAAAACTCTGTCGTTTCATATTTCAAGAGTCGAGAAACAAGAAAAAGGTGACTCTATCACTTTCAGTTTGAAACGAGCATGAAAGGAAAAGCAATTAATGATATCTTCTATTTTTAAGGAGTCATGGAAATATCAAAATGACTACTTGGGTGCTCTAAGAAAGAGGGTTTACCAGGTTTTCGTGAACTGCCATAAACACCTTGGTGATCAAATGAAACAAAAATGACCAAGGACTTGACGTACATGCACGTAGTCTCCCCGAATGTTGTTTTCAGTGTTTCACAGTTACAAGGTGGTAGACTCGGCTTCCTATGGATAAAAGGATGGCAACCTAGAGGAGTATCCCTTTATATACTCGACGGTATGGGGAGCACAAGTTTGTACTAGCGCTGTCTGAAGCCAAATGGAAAACAACAGCTACTAGGTTCTAAGACCCCAGAACACGTCTATAGCCTAGACAACTAAAAATGTTTTCTAGGTTTCAATTCTTCCTTAGGTTAATTAAATGAATTTTAAAGTTGATATTAGATTATGTTCAGTTTTAAGGCCCTATCGAATCTGTATCTAAAAATTCCTAAATGCAAGCTATATGCAAATGACCATCCTTTCTGATTCAATGAAGGCCAGTTACGAGAAGGATAGAGATATTTCAGACAAAAGAAAACAATGTAAGTATGCAAATAAATCCACTAATGCATCTAACAACATTAAAAAAAATGAAACTCTTTCCTAGAAAATCAGTCGCCAGTTATGCAAAATAAAATTTCACTTTTTGTGCAAAGAAAGAATGCTAAATATGTTCTTTTGTTATTTTTTCAATGAAAAGAAGTACATGATGCACTAATTACATGAAACATGAAAACAAAAGCTATTTTAAGTGTTGTGTAGGAATCGAAATTGAATGACTCAATAAAACGCAAACAAACACAAGAAATCACTCAAACTAATGTCACAATCTTCCAAACCAAGAAAAAGTTTTTAAAATTACCCAAAACAAGCAATATAATTGATGCTTGGAGCAATAAGGAGAAGAACCAATCGAAAAATGAAATGATCATTCAACCAAAGCAATCACTCAAAGAAATCAAGAAAAATTAGTGCAATCAACCCAAGAATGAGACTGACAACAAACAAAACGACTTGGTTTCTGAAAAGAAGGCTCAGTGTACCGAACCCTTAGAAACCCTAAGGCCTCAATTCACACTGATAATAAAATGGACAAATGAAGGAGGAAAGCAAGTTGATGACAGTCAAAATAGTCCCAAAGGCATAATTACACATAAAAAAATAACCCAGAAGCAAGCACAATTGACCAAAAGGCTCATTAAGGAGGTCAAACCAAATCCTACAGGGGTTGGCACGACTGTAAGGCTATAATCCGTGCCATACAGGGGTTGGAACGACTGTAAAAAGAGAAACCTATGCCAATTGGCGCGTCTGATCAGAGGAAAAGCGTGCCAAGCCAGATAACTATGGGAAAAAGAGGAAAAACCAAAACCTAGTAAGCAGAGGTCAATCTTGACACTCTAGAGCTGAACAAAGGATGGAAACTAAGAAACAAAAATAGGAAAAGGTAGATAAGAAAATCAATGATTGAAACTAACCCAACAACATGAAACGACAAACTCGCACTCATCCCCAGTGGAGTCGCCAATTTTTTAAGAAGGTAAATCCTCTCTGCGGATAGAGACGATCCCTCTATCCCTAGAGTGGGTCTAGAAATAAAGAGACATGCTAAAATGTTGATTCCTAATTATTGAATGAAAGAGGACATGGTAGATTGACCTACCTAGAGTCCAACACTATCGTCGTTGCTGTAGTAGTGGTGGCCTCCTGTTCCTGTCTTGGAAAGTCACAATCCTTTCACAGTCATGCTCGGATACCTGCACATAGAATCAAAAAACAAGAAGAACATATGACATAATAACATTTCATTCATAACTATTAGCCAATGAAAGAGGGCTAAGAAAATTGCATTAAACAAACGTCATAACACAAAAATGGACCCAAACAGTAGTCATGTATATGTATTAATGAAAGGAAGAGATACAACGAAATCTTGGACGTCAAGGTCTACTCCAGCGGGGTGCAACTGGAGCACGTCTCAGATGTTCATCAGGGAATTCGGACGGGATAAAGGCATGGACTCAAGCTCTCTCAGAAGGCATGTACTCAATCTCTCTCAAAATAATTTGTTATTATCCTATCTCTCCATTATTTCTCCAAATTCATCTCTTCAGCTGTTCAGTTAGTCAACCATTCATTTATTCAGCTAGTTTGTGCAAACAGATATGGCTTCTTTTTATAGAGGAAAAGGAGGAGGTTAGGATCCCTACAAAGGTGGGAGGGAGGCCAATCCTTTAGGGAGCTCCCATAAGAGGTTGAAACCATAAACTAAAGGAGGGAGTCTGCGGTTCATCATTTCAACCACTCCCAATGACTCATCCTTGACGTGGTTGGAGTGAAATGTCTACCTCTACTTTTAAGAAACATTCCATAAACAGCTTGGTATAAGTGGAAAACTGGGACAGAGCGACAACTGGAGCAGGGTCCAATGTTAATTTCCCCCTTTGGTGTGAGGGCATAACTAACTTCCCGTGCCAAGGCAAAAACAAGGGTTTTTGAGTTTCTGCTCAGGGAATTGTCTAAAGAAAGAATATTACTCTCATGTAAAGGGATATAATGATGGTATTTGAAAAGCATGACACAACTTATTGATCACGGAAATGACCCTCCAATGGGCAAGATGGGGATTGCAGGGACTATGACAAAATGCTATGTAACACTGAGAAAACAAATTTTGAGAAAAAACCCCTATTTTTTATTCTGGGTCTTCCCATTTTCCATAAAAAATTCATTTAGGGCCTCGAGATGGCTCTCAAAGTTTTGGACTCGAAAAACTACTAAAAATAGTAAACTATGCTACAATTAAGGAAATTGAAAGAAATAGTGTTGTGGGTCGAAGTAAAATAGGCGGTTAGCCATGAATATCTATTGAATAATATAACTAGGTTCAGTCTTCATAATTATACTTCAGTCATAATGAAATATATATATCAAAATAAAGAAAAAGAAATTTTTTTATTATATAAATTGAATTATTATAGCATGAGTTTAATGCTTGGGTCAAATTTTTTTAGGTAAATCTATCCATTTTAGTCCTCTAGGGTTTATGCAAGTGTCGTTGTCCATGTCATATTGTAAGTTACTCTTCTAGGAAATTATTTGTTGAGAAATAAATTTATTTTTTTTAAAATAGGTCATTTAGGTCTCCTCAACCAAGTTGGCCTCAAACAGGGTAAGTCGACATCAGCAGAATCCTATACCATGGAGAAATTAAACCTCATTTGATACAGTCATTCATCAAGTTTGATTTATAGTAAAATTTGTAGTAAGTTGGTTGCAGAAAAGAGTGCGAAGTTGTAGGAGAAGGCGAGTATTTTAATGAAGAAAATCAAGTTTTTGGGCTACCATTATCTCACAAGTTCGAATATGTTGGGTTGAATCTAGGGCCAATATTCAATCTCTATTGTAGGTTCAACATTTTGAAGCTAGGGTTCAAAATATCCACAGTAGTTGCACAAACTGAGATCGAAATTTCTTGATGTTGTTGGGCTGAAGCTACTCAACAAGAAGATAAGATTGAAGGTTGTTGCTTCATATCAAAAGGATGACTTGGCGGAGGAAGGTCTATTGGTCTAGGGTCTTGGTTATCTCACAATCATATGAATCTACTGGGGGAAGATTTCTTGACTGTGCTTTCCCTTATATAGGGGGTTTTTCCTCGCTATCCTTCTACATTTGGTGTATATGATCTTCATGTTTGGATTTTGAAAATTGATTTATGAAAAAAATATAAGATAATAACACAAAAAAATTAATAAGAATATAAGAATATCACAAGTAATTATCAACATAAGAAAATATCTTTGTCTTTCTGATTTTCCAACATGGTATCAAAGCTAAGGTAAAGAAGAAAGAAAAATGTAGTTTTAAGATCTATTGAAAGGAGAATGACGAGTTTTAAGAAGTGCAGTGAGGATAATCAAGAAAAGGGATCATATAAGGGGATAAGCCTACTATCTTCAAGAACCATGTCTAACTCATTGAAGTGAGAAAAAAAATTAAAAGGAGCCTCCAATTATAGGGAATGGAAAAATATGATAGATCTCATCCTCGAGAAGAATAAATTTTTGGATATACTCAAAGGGAAAGTAAAGAAGCCTACAAATGAATAAAGTGAAGCAGAGAAAGAAATGTTTAGTGAAAAATAATATTGTTTATGAGATAATAGTGGATGAAATAAAGGAAAAAATCATTCCATATATATCCAACATAGATTGCACTCAAGAAATGTATGAGGCACTATCCAAATGACTCACAATAAAAAAAATTGTCAAATCGGAAGCTTAAAAAATGAACTAAGAAGTATGAATATGAAAAAATATGATAATGTGGAATCCTTATTTATAAGGATAGATATAATTAGTGATGAGTTGTATTCAATAGATGAAATAGAACCTGAAATTGAGCTTGTGATTACTTCCCTTCTAGGATTACCAACATCCTAGAGTTCCGTTGCATGAGGAATCAACATTTGGAAGGATACTCCTACATTCGAACAATTATGGAACCCCTGTAGTCAATAAGAATATTGAATATCATTAGTAATAAATAAGTATAATTAAGAGTAGAACATCTCAAATGCCTATTTAGCTCATCACAATAATAAAGGAACCTTCAAGAAGTTCATAGGGCCAAGGAAGAAAATAGACCTATACAATATTGAATGTTACAATTGTCACGAAATGGGTCATTATAGAAACAATTGTCCTGAGAATCCAAGGAATAAAAGGAGAGACAAGGATCAAGAAAATATTTTTGATGAAGAATCACCCAAGAAGAACAAGACTTAAGAATAATAAATCAAGGATTTACACTACTAAGCCCTATCTCTATCTTATCTCCCTTAGTCTTCTATTTTGAGTTTTGAATTATTTTCCTTTATGTTTTGATTTCTAGTACTTATAGGTCTAACATGCTTTGGTAGAACGTTTTTGAATTGTTTCAATTAAGTTATAGGTATCCCTCAATATTGGATTAAGAGGGAGCCCTCACCATTTTCCCAAAGATAAATATGTTATTGCTAATATTATATTTTTATATGTGGTTTCCTCTCTTATCAAGATGTGTTTGTATTCTATGCTAATAACATTCCTTTTTATATTTTCCCTTTTTTAAGAAATATTTTTGAATACTCAGGTGTTATTGATAAGAGCTCACAAGATAAAGCATGGTAAAAGTTTTTTTTCATAGGAAGCTCTTCAAGATATGATGTTGTAGAAGGTTTGATAAAGAAACAACTCAAACGTATGTCTTAGACCTGTTCTCTTCATAATAAATGTATATTAATTTCTTTTAATGATATGCTTTTACATTACTAACATCATTATGTCTAGGGCTTTTGAATCACAAATATTATTGTTAAGTTGATTAATAATTAGATTGAATCTACCCTAATTAAAATCATCATTTTTTTGGAACCCTAAAATGTTCTCTGTAAAACCCTAACCTAACGGTGTATCAATATTGATTATGAAACCCTAGTATACTTAGGGTTATTGATGAAATCAAGAAAATACTATTATTTTGTTGTTCAGGGTTTTGGCACTATTATAGAAACCCTAATCCTTTAGGGACTGTAGTGTATTGAGATCCTAGACCTTTATTATTTTGATAAATTAGGGTTTATGGGAAAAACCCTTATAATATCTAGAGTAAAATACTAGGAATGAAACCCTAGGTGTACGTTTGTTTGTTTGATTAAAACCCTGGCCTGATAAATATTGTTATATGTATAACTTTAATGTATTGATATTTTTGCCTTGGGTTTACCTAATAGATGTGATATCATGCTAGTGCATGATTATGAAATACTATATATGTATATATGATAACCTAATTTTGTATACTCATAGTTCTATGGTTTGTAACTAAGCCCTAGTAGATGTGTGATATTCTAGGGTGTGGTGATATTGTTTCCAATGCAATGATAAAATCTAGGGTAGAAGTTGGGCATATTGATGTAAAATTAGATTGTTCTATGATTGATTTTGATTGTTAATATCTAAGGCTTAATTCTAAGGTTTGTCATCTCTCTAAAAGTATTATTGAGGCCCTATATACAATGAGGCTAATATCCTAATTGAGTTACTTTAAATCTCTAATGATTTTATCTAAGGTTTATAACAAAATCCAAGAAATAAGTTGAAGTATAGAATTAGGCATCTTTTGTTGATTATGAACCTAAATAAGTTTAGATATTTTATATCTAAATTATAATTATTCCATTATCATATTAACATGATTCTTATATAGTTAAATTCATGCTTTTATATATATATCTGGTTGTACTTGCTATTAATGTTTCACAGGTACACAATCTTCAAGATGATGAAGATATTTGTATAAGCATGATGCAGAAACTTGAATTTGATAAGAAGTAATGAAGCCATGAAACACACTATGACGTTATAAAAAGTAGTTTATATCCCTATGTTGAGAGGGAGTCTGGATAAAAGAAAGGATATATCTCCCCAGTTCAGAAGGAGGGCATTTTATGATAGTCATGGTGCATACCTTGAAGAATAAATTGGAAAATGTATATTGATGATATATTGGTGCTGGTGAAGAAATGAAAGAAGAAAATATTCCAACCATTTTCATATGAATAAATTTATATAAGTGGCATCAATATTATTGAAGACCCTAAAGGTTTTTGTTTACTTATATGTATTTGAAAGCTTGTTATTAATTGGGGTTGTGTCTGTATAGGTAAATCTATCGTCAAAAGGTCGAAGTCTTGGAATAACTTTTGGACCTGTAATTTAGTCTAAAATAATGCTTGATTTATTTGATGTTAACTATCTAATTGATCAGGAGATATTTGATGCTACCGATTTAAAT